>JAKSZT010053764.1:16208066-16391298 GCA_026826555.1 Tolypeutes matacus | reverse complement strand
ATTGGCTACGATACTGCCACTGCAAAAAGCTGCCAGTTGGCACTTGGTATTAATCCCTCGTTGCCAGGGAGGCTCATCCCTGGGAGTCATGTCCCACGTTGGGGGGAAGGTAATGCAATCATATGCTGAGTTTGGCTTAGAGAGAGGCCACATTTGAGCAACAAGGAGGCTCTCAGGTGGCAACCCTTAGGCACCCCACAACTGCAGGCTAAGTCTCATTTACAAGAGCAAAAACTCACAAGGGTAGTCATCAATTAAAAAAAAAAAAAAAAACAACACATCAGTGGGTCATCCTATTTTGACAGGCACTGTCCCTACACTCAGAGGACTATTGCTGCTCCCTTGGAGATTGTGGCAGAGCTCTCCAGGCTAGGAATTCAGATTCCCTCATTTATTGTGTGATTATCCACCCATCGTGACCCTGCCCCATCCCCCGATCCTTTGAATGATTTTGTATATCTTTCATGCATATTCGGTCTATATTTTTTTTAATTCTCCATTTCATTTCACTTCTTGTTTTTTTGGGGGACCCCCACCACCACCACCACCAGATGGCTCCCTCATCAGTTTGCTTGTTGTCCTTTGCTATCTGCTCATTGTTTGTCTTTTTTAGGAGGTACCAGGAACCGAACCCAGGACCTCCCATGTGGGAGGTTGGGTGCTCATTTGCTTGGGCCACATCCTTTCCCCCCATTTCATTTATTTAACTCTAATCTTTATTATATTTTTATTATTTCTTTCCTTCTCCTTGTTTTGAGATTAGTTTGCTGTTCTTTTTCTAGTACTTCCATGTGTGCAGTTAGATCTTTGATTTTAGGTCTTTCTTCCATTTAACATAAGCATTGAAAGCTATAAATTTCCCTCTCAGCACTGCCTTTGCTGTCCTATAAGTTTTGATATGTTGTTTTCGTTTTCATTTATCTTGAGATATTTACTTAATTCTCTTGCAATTTCTTCTTTTTGACCCACTGATTGAATGTATTGTTTAATCTCCATATATTTGTGAATTTGCCCTTTTTCCACCTGTTGTTAATTTCCTATTTTATTCCATTATTATGATCAGAGAAAAGGTGTTTTGTTTAATTTCAATGTTTTTATACTTTTTTGAGATCTGACTTATGACCCACATATGGTCTATCCTGGAGAAAGATCCATGAGCACTTAAGAATGTATATCCTGCAGTTTTGGAGTATAATGTTCCATAAATGTCTTTCAGGTCTAGTTCATTTATCATTATTCGAGCTCTCTGTTTCCTTATTTTTTCAGTACCTTAAATATATTGTATCACTGCCTTCTCACCTCCATGGTTTCTGAGAGATCAGCATTTAGCTTTATTGAGGCACCTTGTAGGTAATACATTGCTTTCCTCTTGCTGCTCTCAAAGTCCTTTATCTAACAATCTGAATAGCAGATGTTCTGACCTGAGGGGGCTCTTCATAGCTATTCTCTTCCCTGGTTCTCTCTGGTAGGCTAACTGGCTGGTGGTTTACCTAGAGCCACCAGCCTCCTCTTAATTGCTTACCACCAAAGCTTCCATTGTTTTCAAGAGTACCCTTAGGCTTGAATGTCTTTCTTTGGGGAGAGCTTCCAGAGCTTTCTGTTCTTATGGACTGCCTCTCCCTTGGGGCAAAATCTCTGAGCCTCTTAGCTTGCTTCTCCAGACATGGAACCTCTTCCTTATAAGCTAGCTGGGGTGAGGGTGATCAGGACCCAAGTATACTCTGCCTGCCATGCTTGGAGTAGAGCCTCTGCCCTACCAACGGGAACTGGATAGACAAGCTCTCGGCCACACTTACCAGGAGTTTATCTTCTATACCTAGTACTTCGAAGGGATGAAAAATGTTCATGGCCTGCCCCCTCCCATTGAGATCCCTTGATTGGGAGCTGTGGAGAGGGGGAGCTCCATCTTCTTGTCCACACACAATCCGAATAGAGTTTCTGTCACCTGAGGTAGAGGTGGGAGGAAGGAGCAGGTTATGCTCAAGTGTCACAAATTCATTGTTCTTTCCAAGATTTAGTAGATTTTCTTAAATTTTTTTTCATTTGTTATATATGCCCTAGGACAATTTCCAGAGGTTTAAATTTTTTTTAATTTTAGTCATTTTGGGGAACCAGGTCCACAGCGGCTCCTCACACTGGCATTCCATAAGTGGATTTCCAGTTGTTTTTCTTTTTTAATTTTAAATACATCTGTCAGTTTCTACTGTTAAGATAAAAGTTTAGCTCCCTTGTATCATCTGTCACAACATATAGTTCCCCTCTTCATCCTTCTAATAAGTTAAAATAATTTTGTGCTGAATCAGTTTATGAATATAGATAAAGTCACAGCTGAGCCTGTAGTGTGCTATGATTGCATTTTCTTTTATTTTTTAAATTTTATTTATTTTTATTTATTTATTTTTAGGAGGTACTGAAGATTGAACCCAGGACCTCATACATGGGAAGCAGGTGCTCAATCACTTGAGCTACATCTGCTCCCTACATTTTTTTTCTTGAACAACTTTTTATTTTCCCTTGGACTGCTTCAGGTTTGTCTTTGTTTTGGCTTGGCTTTTTGATCTCTCTCTTCCTAATACTTTAAAATACACGCAGTAATCAGTTCCACTTTTTTCGTGCTTGTCCTTGTTCCATTTCAGTCAGGATTGCTTGCTTTCTAGGCCTGCAACCAAGGCTTTCCTATGTTGGATCCACGGTCCTTGGATCTTACATCTTTTCTTTTTTCTTGGTTTAGTCTCACATTTTGGTTGCTTCCTGAGAAAGAGTATAAGGGAGGTAAATTTTTACAAGTATTGCTGTTTAAAAGTCTGGTGCAGTTGTTTTCCCTGGTCACTTTTATGTGATCTTTTTTTCTTTCTGGAGCCTTTTAGGATGCCCTCTTAATCTTGTGTTTTCAGAAATTACACAATAGTATGTGGGTATTCATTGTGCTAAGCTATTCTAGAAATTTTTAAAAAATAATGCCAGTTTTTCTCTTCTCTGTTGTTTTAGAACTCTGATTGTTTGGATATTGTACTTCCCTGATGGAACTCCTATATTTCATGGCATTTCTCTCCCTTTTTTTTTTTTTTTTTTTACATTTTTTCCCTACTTTCTAGGTGATTGTTGTAATTTCCATTCACTTCTATTGAATTGATCTGCTCTCATCTTGGTTTTCAAGAATTTTTTTTTTGTTCTCTAAATGTTTTTACTTGTAGAATCCTGCATTCCATGAAAATAACATTCTCTTTTTTCTCTGAAGCTACTATTATGGTCCCCCAGAAGTTACCTTCTCCTCCCTGCCCAGAATCTGTTTCTTCTGAGTTTCTTTTTTCTATTCGTTAAATTACAGTCTTTCTTAAAAATCTGGCAGTTTGTGCCTTTCCATTCATATCTTAGGAAAGCTGACTGGAAGTGATTAATCTGAAATGTAATGTATGCTAAAACACAAAATATCAAGAGAAAGAATTTATATTTCTATTCTATAGAAATCAATAGAATTCTATAAATGTCTTCTAAGAGATGAGTATGCTCATTTAAAATCATATTCCTTGAGAATTAATATTTAGTACTATGTGTATGAAAAGACATTTTCAAAGATGAAGTAGGTAAAATCTTGTTACAGATCAGCTTTAATACATGAATCTTGCAATTGATTTTTTTTTTTTTTTTTAAGATTTTGATGGTAAGGAAACACTAACTTTGACCCCAGGTAATCCAATTATCTTCATATTTGAATGCTGTTCTTATAAGTAAATCTGTGTTATAAAAAAGTTATACACTATTTTAATTTTTTTTAATTTTATTGAAAATTTATGGAAATTTGCTTTTTCTCTTGTTATATAAGTTCCTATATAATATCCTTGATTTTGTCCTGGGCCTGCAAAGCCTAAAATATTTACTGTCTGGCCCTTTACAGAGCCTGTGCTCTATAGTAGTAAATAAATTACAAACTAAAGAGGTTTTGAAGTGATTTATGTTGGCATAGGACTATATAATTATAGAAACTTAAATAGAAATTGTTATGATTCTGCAGTTTCTTTCTTAATGACCAAGCATCTGCCAAATGTTTGATTATCCATCTGTCATCACTCCTTACCCAAGCTTCTGCTATGTGGGGAGGCAAATAGCTGCCATTAATCTTTTTTAAAACTTTTAAAAAGACATAATAGTATGTCTCCCCATGTACTTATCATCCAGCTTCAGTAGTTACCAACTTATGGCCAACAATTATTCTATCTACTCCCCCCACCCACTTCCTGTATTATTTAGAAACAAATCTGAGCTATTTCATCAATAGATATTTCAAAATGTATCTCTAAAAGGACTCCCCTTTAAAAAAATAATTATAATCAGTACCCTTCAAAAATTTAACATTAATTCTTTAATACTATAAAATACCCAGTACAAGTATTCAAATTTCCAATTTTTCCACGTAATGTGATAATTGTTTGACTCAGGATCCAAATAAGGTGCACCCATTGTGACTGCCAATGTTTTTAATTCTTTTGTTAAGAGATTGTCATCTGTCCCCATTCCTACTCCTACCAAATTTTTTTTCCTCCTTTGTAATTTATTCATTGAAGGAACTTGGTTGTTTGTTCTGTGGAGTCTTTCACAATCTGGATTTTGCTGATTGCATCTCCGTAGTTTAGTTTAACAGGATCCTCTGTATTTCCTGTAAATTGGTAGTTGAATCTAAAGACTTGATCACATTATAGGCTAGATTTTTTTAGTAGGTGAGCAAGACTATTTCTAGTGTGTTCTTCCATCAGGAGGCACATAATGTTTGGTTATCTCCCTCATTTAAAAAAAATATTTACTACTGTTCATATAACATGGGTTTTTAGCAGTGGATATAATGTTTGGGTTTAAAATCCTGAAGGAAAATCATCCAAGAATAAAGCTAATATTTAAAATTAAAGGAAAACATTTTATACTTGCAGCTAGTTTATAAGTTTTGGCAATTCCTTATCAGGTGATGAATGCAGTATTGGTTCAGCCACAGACTTGACCGAAAGTAGTTCCATGGTGGATGGGGATTGGACAATGGTGGATGAAAATTTCTCTACACTCAGTTTAACCCAGTCAGAGCTAGAGCACATCTCCATGGAGTTGGCCAGTAAAGGGCCTCACAAATCCCAGGTCCAGCTTCGGTGAGTTTCTCAGCTATTTTTGTTTGTTTGTTTGTTTGTTTTTGTTGTTGTTGTTGTTGTTTTTTACTTTATTTTGTACATTTAATAATTGAAAATATAAACAATTAAAAACTAAAAAGTAAACACAGATGAATAAATATATACATTTCTCAATTAAATGTCATGGATACATATAAAATTTTTTTGGAATCAAACAATATGTTACACAATATATTTGGGTCATAGTAACGCATTCATACAGTATTTGTCCTTTTGTGTCTGGTTTGCTTTGCTCAACATAATGTCCTCCAGGTTCATCCATGTTGTCATATGCTTTACGACTTCATTTCTTCTTATAGCTGCATAATATTCCATCGTGTGAATAGACGACAGTTTGTTTATCCATTTGTCTGTTAATGGACACTTGGGTTGTTCAGCTATTTTTGACAGCACAGAATGTTTATTTTCAGGGTATTTGGGCAAAATAGGGTACAGAGGCTACTTTCCTGATAAACATTGCCCTTCATGTATTTTCTGTAAATCTTTCTTATTTACTTACATATATACTAGTATAGATCATTTTGTTTCTGGTTTTATATAGGTATTTGCTACACATCTTCATGGAGGCAGGATGTCTGGACTGGTGCATTGTCATAGGACTGATTCTTAGAGAATCCTCAGTAATCAACCAGATTTTGGTTATTATACAATCTACAGAAGTAGACGGAGAGATGTTACAGAACATAAAGACAGGGCTACATGCTGTGGATAGATGGGCCTCTACAGATTGGTAAGTGTTGGTTCCTTTAGGCTTGCTATCCTGACTGTCCCTTGGAGAATACTGTCCTTTCAGTTTAAGGCTTAGTTGTGGTTTATTTACTTTGGAGTTTAAATTGGTAGAAATAAAATGCTTTCATTTTTAAAGCTATTTTCTTTAGTAACTGTTCTATGCCTAACCATTTAGTTGGATAATAATGTCAGTAAACTTAGAGTGTTGCTCAGTTTATAGTTTCCACATGAACGTGCCACTGACCTCAGATTGATGTGGTTACAAATGATCTTGGATTAGACTGGAACTTGAGATTTGTAGTTCTGAGGATTTGAAGGTAATAACCTAAAAATTTAAGAACTATATGAATTTAACATTTCATGATAATTACTAGCAAGTCCAAATAAAAAATAAATAGTTAAGAGTTTCGGATTCCAGCCCTGTCTTCATCAGCAATTAGCACTGATTTGGGATAGTTATTTCACTTACTTGGGTCTAGTTTTCTTTAATTGTAAAATGCATTTAGGGGGTTGGATGTAGCTCAACTGGTTGGGCATCCGTCTCCCATATGGAGGGACCTGGGTTCGATCCCCGGGACCTCCTGGTAAAAAAAAAAAAAAAAAAAAAATGCATTTAGGTTAGATGTTCTTTGACCATCCTTTCCTCAATCCTAAAATCCTGTTGGTCCTTGAATGTGATTAATTTTGAAACTGTACAAAGATAAAAATTGTCAGTCTTAGTGGAGCAGGTATAGCTCAGTGGTTGAGCATCTGCTTTGATGTATGAGGTCCTGGGTTCAATTCTCAGTACCTCCTTATTAAAAAAAAAAAAAAAAAAAAGTGTCAGTGTTTGTTCCTAGTGCTCAGAAATTTAAGATTTATGCCTATGCACAATTCCCCTCTGTCCTGGCCAGGGCACCCATAAAGCTTGTCCTCCTCTTCTCCTTCCCCCATGTCAAGCATTTACCTCTTCGTATTTGAGCCTTATAGATGAGAGCTAATTTCTTTTTTCCTCTACTTAGCCCTGGATATAAGCCATTTTTAAACATCATTAAACCACAATTGCAGAAGCTCAGTGAAATAACAGAACAACAGGTTCAGCCTGAAGCCTTCCAGCCTGTAACTGTGGGTAAGACTGCTGAACAGACTAGCCCCCGGGCAGAGGAGAGCAGGGGTTCCTCGGGCCATGGATGCATCCCCCAGAGTGAGATCGGAGGTAGCAATACAGGCAGCCGGAAAGAGGAGGACACAGCCGGAGCAGAGAAGGAAGAATCTTTTCCAGATGGGACTTATGATTGTTCTGTGTCCTAACAGTAGCAGAGTACCACCACCACAGGCAGTATTAATTTTAGAAGCGGCATTCAACTGAGTACACTGTGACCTAGTTGGATGATTTAAAGGAGAGAAAGGACTCAGCTCAAAGACTCAACTATTACTAGATTTTAACTCTTTCTGCTCCAAGAAATCTATTTGACTTGATAAAAATGTGGTATCAAATCTTTTATTAAAAATATTTTTTAAAGTTGCAGTAGAAAGTAATAAAGGATACTGTACAGATGTACATGAGAATATTTTGGTTTTATTCTTAAAGGTTAGTAGTTCTTAAATCATAGGGATCATTTTGTCCCAGGTGAGCTTCCTTTTTCAGTACTTCAGCTTCTTACTCATTTGCTGGTTCAGAGTGTGTCCAGTCTGCTTTTTAAAAAATAAATGCGAAGGTGCTTGTTCTGCTTATCAGGTACTTGAGCTCCCTGTTTGCACCCTGATTGGCCCCACTGACTAGATGCCTCCCCTGCACATTATGACATTGTGCCAGTATGATGGAGGCCTGTGAGTTAATGTGCCTGTTTTAGGAAACTTGATTACTGCTAGATTAATGTAGGCAGAAGTCTGAGGGGTTCTTACCAATTATGCTGTTATGTTAGATACTACGATTTTGTATCAAAGAACTGTATGTATATGTGAGTACTTGTGTAAATATACTCAATGGCACTGTTCTTATTTTTAGGGCTTGTATTATAATTTGTAAGATTTTATGCTGGATTCTGCATGGCTATCGTATATACTGTTGGATAAAGGCAGGGCTTGGTCTTTCCGAATAGTATTTATAAAGAAGGACAGGTTTATTGGCTTGGTCATAAAGTAACAGAAATGGTCACACTGATTATGAAATGAAACATGTTTGTGGAGATTAATGACGTTTTTATTTATTGCTTTTGTAAATTGAATAAAATAGACTTTTATGTAAATAGACTGCTAAATCCTGTATTATCATGGCTACTAAAAATGTAAACAATGCATTCATTGTAACTTAAAATATTTTATGTATTTCTAGATATGACTTAATTTTCATACATTATGGAAACATAACTGCATACTCCTTAATTGCTTCAGACTAAACATATATATATCTACTGTAATTCTAATTACCTTATAACAGTATTAATTTAGATAGTTTGTACTGTGCAATTTGAACAAAGGAATGCAATGTTTTTTTACAAAAACAAACTTGTTTATTTTTATAACAATGTATTTGATGTGGACCAAATTCATACCACTATGTATAACAGCCTCTTTTCTCATAGTGCAATTACAGTTTAGAAACAAAATTTGGTCCTGTCCTTGCTTTTTAAAGTGAATGTCTAGATTTCATTTTACTAGCCAGGTTTCTTTTGAAATTGGTAATTTGCTGTCATTTTACTTTTCACATTACAAGAAAAATAATTTCATGTGACAGAATTCCTGAATAGGTGGAATATGTGTTACTGGTACCTGGTCCTTCCTTCTGGTGCTACTTTTAAGTCTTTGTTTCAGATTCATCTTTCTCTAAATTTTAAGATGGAAAATATTTCCCAATAAGGACAAGTAGCCCAGCAAGAAACTAAACTGAAATTTCTTCTCCTTTCCTAGTCCACTGGGGAGAAGAACCAGAATTATTTTTGTGTTTGGTGTGAATAAATAAAAATGATTTACCATTGGAAACAGTTGTGATCTTTTCAGATATCCTAAATAAAACACTATGCTGCTGGGTTCATCTTGCATTCTTGAAAGCAGGACACCAAAAAGTTAATTATATTACCTATGGATAGTCGCATGAATGAATCTTTTCTTCTAGTTTGTTTTTTCAACTAAGAGAAGGCAGCCCTAAGAAGAAAAATTTGGAAAGTTTATAGAAAATACCTCTCTGGTAATTAATTTATTGTATACTTTAACTTAAAATTTCAATTTTTAATTTTGCCTTGTTGTTTGGTTCACATATCAACTGTTTAAGCCATAGTTTTAACCAATGGATTTAAAGACTTGGTTTAACTATCTGAAGTTGACTAAATACATTTAAATTATTTGCAGATACCAAAAGAAAAAGACATTTAGGGTTAGTTTCAACTTTTGCTTTTAATTAAAGTTGCTGCTACTTTCTGTAATGTATATTTTTTTCTACTTGGGGCATGTAAGTATGTATGTGCATATACACAATGAAACTTCAGACCATTATCGCTTATGAGTATAGATGTAAAAATCCTCAACAAAATACCAGCAAAAAGTCCAACAGCATAATAAAAGGATTGATTATACACTATAACTAAGTGGGATTTATCCCAGGTATGCCAGGGCAGTTCAACATAAGAAAACCATCAATGTACTACACATTAATAGAAGGAATGAAAAAAACCACATGATCATCTGAATTGATGCAGAAAAGGCGTCTGACAAAATCCAGCACCCTTTCTTATAGCAATGGAAGAAATTACAACATTGATTTGGAGGCTAAGGAGAGGGAAAAACAGGTATAATATGGGGGCATTTTTGAGACTTGGGAATTGTTCTGAACAATGTTGCAACGACAGATATAGGCCATTATATATATCTTCCCATAACCTACAGAATTGTGTGGGAAAGAGTGTAAATTATAATCCATGCTCAGTGGCAATGCCCCAAAATGCATTTATCAATTGCAATGAATATTAAAAATGTTAAATATTAAAATTTAAAAAACAAAAAACAAAAGAAACACTTAGAAAACGAGGAATAGAAGGAAAACTTCAGCATGATAAAAGGTGTCTTAGCTTGCCAAAGTGCTGCCAATGCACAGTACCAGAAATGGGTTGGCTCTTATAATGGGGACTTTAGGGTAAAAGCTTAGAGTTCCAAGGCCATGAAATGTCCAAATCAAGGCATCAGCAGAAAAGCTTTCTCACCAAAGTCAGCTACTAGTGGTCCTGTGGTCCCACCACATGGTGATCAGGCCTCCACCTTGAGCTGTTCCATGGGCCCAGCCCCTCAGGGGCCTCTTTCCATGCCTCTGTGTTCTGGTTCTCAGCCTCTCTTGGCTTCTCTGTTTACATGGTGGGTCATTATGGTAGCTTCCTTTCTCTCTGTGTCTCTGTGTATGTCAAGCTGAGCAAGAGGGCAGAGACTCAACCTGAGTCACTTCTAAATGATGTGATCCAATCAAGGTCACAGAATCTAAAGCAGTCAAAGGATCTCACATCCACAGCAATGGATTGGTTCAAAAGCAATCTTTTTGGGATTCACCAGATTAAAACTGTCACAAAGGGTATTTATGAAAAACTCAGCAAACAACATACTCAATGGTAAAAAGAGTTTATTGATATTCCTTTAGAATCAGGAATATCAAGGATGCCAAGTGTCACCACTGTTACTCAATATTATACTGGAAGTTCTTGCCAAAGCAAAGAAAAAAAAAATTGGAAAGGAAAAAGTAAAACTCTCACTATTTGCAAGTGACAGAAAATCCTGGAAAATCCAAACAAAATTATTAGAGCTAATAAATCCAACATGCAAAAGTCAGCAATATTTCTATACATTAGTAATGAACAATCTGAATAGGAAATTAAGAAAAAATTCCATTTACAATAGCACTAAAAGAATCAAATATCAAGGAATAAATATAACCTAGGATGTAAGGGACTCGTACACAGAAAACAACAACACATTGCTAAAAGAATTCAAAGAAGACCTAAATAAATGAATGGAAGGACATTCTGTGTTCATGGATTGGAAGACTAAATATTAAGATGTTAATTCTACCCAAAGCAATTTGCAGATTCCATGCAATCCCAATTACAGTTCCAACAGTCTTATCAGAAATGGAAAAGCCAATCATCAAATTCAATGGAAGGGGTAAAAGGCCCCAAATAGCCAAAAATATTTAGAAAAAGAATGAAGTAGGAGGACTTACACTTTCCAATTTTAAAATTTTCAAAGCTACAATAATCCAAAACAGCAAAGTACTAGCACAAGAAAAGACATATAAATGGAATGAAATTGAGAGTTTGGAAATAAATCTTCACTCACAGCTATGGCCAAAAGATTTTTAACAAGGGTGCCAAGTCTGCTCAATGAGGAAAGAATAATAAATGGTCCAGGGAAAACTGGATGTATATGCAAAAGAATGAAGGGGGACCTCTACCTCACACCATATACAAATATTAACTCAAAATGAATCAAAGACTGATTGAATAAGCATATCTATAGAGTCAGGAACTAGAATACAGGTTACCAGGGGGCCAGGGTAGGGACAGGGAAGGAGAGTTAATCCTTAATAGGTTCAGAGTTTCTGTTTCGAGTGATAGAGTTTTGGTAATAGATGGTGGTGATGGTAGTAGCACAATATTATGAATGTAATTAACACAACTGAATTAAATTTCTGAATGTGGTTAAAAGGGGAAATTTTAGGTTGTATATATGTTACTAGAATAAAAACAAAAAAGGACTGTCCAAAACAATGAGCCCTAATGTAATCCATGGACTATATTTAATAGTACAATTATAAGATTGTTTCATCAGCTGAACAAAAGTACCACACTAATACAAAGTACTAATAGGGAAAACTGTGTGGATGAGAGGTATATGGGAACTGTATTTTCTGCATGATTTTTCTGTAAACCTACTTATCTTAAAAAAAAAAAACAACACCTATAACATCAAGAAACTCCCAACAAAGAAAAGTTCATGGTCAATGAAAAAGAAAAGAGGACTGTAAACAGAAGGACCAACTGGTTCAAAGGCTCTGAAAAATAAAAGAGCCAGGCCAGCAAACGGAAAGGCAAGCACTGCTGGAGTACTGAGGTCTAGGCACAGAGGAGTGAAGAGGACGTCACAGAAGTGGCAGGGGCCAGGTCAGGGCTTAAAAAAAAAAATCCAGAACCAGATGGCTTCACTGGTGAATTCTACCAAACATTCAAAGAAAAATTAAAACCAATCCTCAAACCCTTCCAGAAAATTGAAGATGAAACTCTTCCTAACTCATTCTATGAGGTCATCAATACCCTATTACCAAAGGTAGATACACATATCCTAAGAAAACTCCAGACCAATTTCCCTTATAAATATAGATGCAAAAATCCTCAACAAAATACCAAATCAAATCCAGCAGCATATTAAAAGTATTATATACATTATATAACCAAGTGGGATTTATCCCAGGAATGCAAAGGTGGTTCAATAAAAGAAAACCAAAGTAATATACCACATGTTTTAGTTCCCTAGGCTGCTCAAGCAAATAACATGAAGTAGGTTGGCTTAATAGGTTCATACCCATTAATTTAATTAGATTTAAGAACATGTTTTTCTGGGCACATTAGTTTCAAACCACCACATTCTACCCTCTGGACCCCAAAAAGACATGTTCTTTCTATATACAAACTACATTCATTCTATCACAATATCTCAAAAGACTTAAATCATTTCAGAAACAATGCTTAGTTTAAAAAATTGCATCAAAATTGGTTATGAGTGGCAGGTGGCTGGTGAGGGAGGCCTCACCAGGTGTAGGCAGGGGCAAGGGGAAGTAAAACAGTGGTGCATGAACTCTGGAGGCCAGGGGACCATGGTGCAACATCCAGGAAGGAGCAGGATGGGGAGATTGAGAGATTGCTGCAGAGAAACTGTGAGTCAATTGCTCTGCAGTAGTGCCTGGTGCCTATCCCCCACCCTCAAGACAAAACGCCTCAGCACAGAATGAGTCTGGCTAGCAACCACATATGGAGAGGGGTGGAGAAGCCTTCCTTCCTGGGAACAGGGGAGGGCAAGGCCAAGGGCAGAGTGAGGCTCCTGATCAGAGTTTGGATAGCTGGATCTTGGCTGAATTGCAGTTCCAGCAAGCCAGGTCAAGGCTCCTCCCTGCCATTGTTTTCAACACTACCCCCAATAGGGATGGAGCCTGTCAATGGGAAATTAAAACAAATATTACCCTATCTAAGGATGTGGTAAACAGCTGGCCGAAGAGCACCACCCACTGAGCAGGAAAGTACATTTTCAGGAAGCCAAGGGGCGGTGGGGGGGAGGCTTTCTAGAGACTTTCCTGACCCTCTCCCCAGGACTCTTTGGAACTGATCTGCACCCCCAACATGGGTCACTGGCCCAGTTTTGATTAAACATAGGCAATTCTAAAGATTTAGAATAAGTTGAACGAAGTGCCAAAGAAGAGCCTTAACATAAAGCCAATTAACAATAAAATCCTAGGCATGAGAGAGAAACTGACCATCAGAATAAACTCATCAAGATAATCAGAAGCCTAGACATCAGCAGAAAACTACAAGCCACACTAAGAAATAGGAAGATACGGCCCAGACAAAGGAATTTTAAAAGTCAGAGGAGACAGAGTTTGGAACAACTAATCAAAGATGTCCACACAAATTTCCTAAATCAATTCAAAGAGATGAAGGAAGAGATAAAGGATATTAAGAAGACAATGGGGAAGCATAAAGAATTTGAAAACATACAAAGAAAAATAACTTAATGAAAGGTACATTAAAAGGTTAAAAATATACTAGAATCAAAAACAGATTTGAACAGGCAGAAGAAAGGATTAGTGAATTTGAAGACAGGACATCAGAAATTGTAGAGAGAAAAAAATGGAAAAAATCGAGCAGGGTCTTAGGAAATTGAATGGAAGCACAAAGCACACAAGTGTAGGCATCGTGGGTATCTCATAAGGAGAAGAGAAGGGAGAAGGGGTAGAAGAAGTGTTTGAGGAAATAATGGCCAAAAGTTTTGCAATTCTTATGAGGGACACTGTCATACATGTCCAGGAAGCACAGCATACTCCCAACAGAATAAATCCTAAGAGAACTACTCCAAGACACATGCTAGTCAGATTGTCAGATTCCAAAGATAAGAAAGTGCTGAAAGTGGCAAGAGAAAAGCAATCCATTATATAAAATGCATGATAATATTAAATGCTGAGATCGAAGAGGTGGAGTAGGGAACAGCAGGCTGAACTTCTCCTACAGAAGTGGCATGAAGACAAGCAGGCTTGCCAGACATAGGAGAAGATGCAGGGTCACAGGGTGATCAGAGTGGTTGGCCAGGGAGAAGGGAGCCTAGCCAGGCACTGGGGGAATGGTGGGCCACAGTGCAATCAGTGCAGATGGCTGGTGAGGGGATGCTGAGCCAAACACTGAGGGGGAGTGGTGGGGCAATCGAAATGAGTGTCTGGCAAGGGGGAGCCCAGATGGGCACCGGGGAAGCAGTGGGGCCACAGAGTGATTGGCGCTGGCAGCTGGTGAGGAAGGGCCTAGCCAGATGCCCAAAACATGAGGAGGCCATTTTATTTCCTTCTTTTTATCTTTTTTTCTTTCGTCTTCCAGATACCCTGAGAGTGGTGAGGCCACAGGCCAATAGACAATCATGGGTGGCTGGCGAGGTGGAGCCTAGCCATATACTAGTGGCTTGAGAGGGAGGCCCAATTTTTTTTTTCTTTACTTTCTTTTCTCCTCTTCCTTTTGGCTTCTTTATTATTTTCGTTTTTTCTTCTTTTCTCTTTTTTCTTTTAGTTTTTCAGATTTAGAGTAAGTGCAATCAAGTGTCAAAGTAGAACCTTAACACAAAGCCAAACAAAAATAAAACCTTAGGCAACAGAGAGAAACTAATCAACAGAGTAAACCCATCAAGATAAACAGATGCCTAGATACCAGCAAAAAAGTCAAGCCATACTAATAAACAGGAAGATATGGCCCACTCAAACAAACTAAAAGGCTGAAGGAGATGCAGAATTTGGAACAATTAATCAAAGATGTCCATACAAATCTAAATCAATTCAAGGAGATAAAAGAAGAATTGAAGGATATTAAAAAGACATTGGATAAGCATACAAAAGACATTGAAAGCATACGTAAAAAGTAACAAATCTTGTAATAAAATGCACAAAAAAAGGAAATTAAAAATACACTAGAATCACACAACAGCAGAAATTGAAAAGGCCAAGTAAAGAATTAACTAATAAGAAGACAGGACATCCAAAATCAGAAGAGCAGATAGAGAAAAATATGGAAAAAATTGAGCAGACTCAGAGACTTGAATGACAACACAAAATACACAAACATACATAGTATGGATGTCCCAGATGGAGAAGAGAAGGGAAAAAGGGAAGAAGGCATGTTTGAAGAAACAAATGGCCGAAAATTTCCCAATTCTTTTGAGGGACATGGATGTACATGTCCAGGAAGCACAGTGTACTCCAAATAGAATAAATCCTAGCAGATCTACTCCGAGACACACTCTAATCAGAGAGTCAAACGCCAAAGATAGAAAGAATCCTGAAAGCAGCAAGAGAAAAGTGATCCATCATATATAATAAATGCTTGATAAGATTATGTGCTGATTTCTCATCTTAAACCATGGAGGTGAGATGGCAGTGATATGACATAGTTAAGGTGCTGAGAGAGAAAAACTGCCAGCCAATAATTCTGTATCCAGTAAAACTGTCCTTCAAAAATGAGGAAGAAATTAAAATATTCACATTAAAAGAAATGGAGAGAATTCAACAACAAAAGTCCTGATCTTCAAGAAATACTAAAGGGAGCTCTGCAAGTTGAAAGGAAAAAACAGGAGAGAAAGGTCTGGAGAAGAGTGTAGAAAGGAAGATTATTTGTAAAGGTAACCAAAAGGGTAAAAGGAGAAACAAAAATAAGCTTTGACATTTATAAGTCTACAGATAAAATGACTGAAAGTACTGCTTTTACAGTAACAGCATTCAATGTTAATGATTTTAACTCCCTGGTCAAGAGACACAGATTAGTAGAATGGATTTAAAAAAATATATGATACATCTATAAGCTGTTTCCAAAAGACCCAAGGAAAAAGTAGGTTGCAAGTGCAAGGCTGGAAAACGATTTTCCACACAAACTAAACAAAAAAGATCTGGGGTAGCTATACTAATATACGAAATAGACTTTAAATACAAAACAATTATAAGAGAAAAAGAAGTATTATATATTAATAAAAGGGGCAATCTATCAAGAAGAAAGAACAATCGTAAATATTTATGCACCTAACCAGGGTGCCCCAAAATACATAAGGCAAACACTGGCAAAACTGAGGGCAGATATAGACGCCTCTACAATAATAGTTGGGAACTTCAATACACCACTCTTAGCAATAGGCAGAATATCTAGACAGAGGATCAATAAAGAAACAGAGATCTTGAATAATAGTATAAAGGAGTTAGACCTAACAGACATATACAGAACAATGCACCCCAGAACAGCAGGATATATATTCTCAAGCACTCATGGATCATTCTCCAGGATAGACCACATGTTAGGTCACAGAACTAGTCTCAATGAAGTTAGAAAAACTGAAATTATAGAAAGCACTTTTTCTGACCACAATGGAATGAAGCTAAAGTCCATAATGTCAGGGAACTGGAAAAATCACAAATAAATGGAAGGTAAACAATACACTCCTAAAAAAATCAGTGGGTCAAAGAAGAAATTTCAAGAAAAACCAGTAAATATTTCATGGAGAAAGAAAACAAGAACGCAACATATCAAAACTTATGTGACTCAGCAAAGGCAGTGCTGAGAGGGGAATTTTATAGCCATAAATGCCTACATTAAAAAAAGAAGAAAAAGCTAAAATCAAAGATCTAACTGCACAACTGAAGGAACTAGAAGAATAACAGCAAACTAATCCCAAAGCAAGCAGAAGGAAAGAAATAACAAAGATTAGAGCAAAATTAAATGAAACTGAGAATAATAAAAAAAAAGAATAGAGAGAACTAACAAAACCAAAAGCTGGTTCTCTGAGATTAATAAAATTAACAAACCCTTAGCTAGGCTGACAAAGAAAAAAAGAGAGAAGATGCAAATAAATCAGAAATCTGAGAGGGGACATCACCACTGACCCCACAGAAATAAAGAAGATCATTAGAAGATACTATGAAAAATTGTATGCCAGCAAGATGGACAACTTAGATGAAATGGATGAATTTCTAGAAACACAAAAAACCTACACTATTTCTACAAGAAACAGAAAACCTCAACAGACCAATCACAAGTAATTAGATTGAATCAGTCATTAAAAACCTCCCAAGAAAGAAAAGCCCAGGACCAGATGGCTTCAAAGGTGAAGTCTACCAATTATTTTGAAAAGAATTAATACCAATCCTACTCAAACTCTTCCAAAAAAAACAAGAGGAGAGAACATTACCTAACTCATTCTATGAAGCCAATATTACCCTCGTAATAAAGCCACATAAAGATGGCACAAGAAAATTACAAACCAATCTTTCTAATGAACTTAGATGCAAAAATCCTCAACAAAATACTAGCAAATCAAATCCAACCACACATTAAATGAATTATAAAACACCAAGATAAACTGGGTTTTATCTCAGGTATGCAAGGGAGGTTCAACATAAGAAAATCAATTAACGTAATACACTACATATCAGATCCAAAGAGAAAAACTAAATGATCATCTCTATCAATGCAGAAAAGGCATTCAGCAAAATTCAGCATTCCTTCTTGATTGAAAAAAAAAAAACACTTAAAAAGATGGGGGGGGGGGAGCAGATGTAGCTCAAGTGGTTGAGCACCTGCTTCAAATGTACAAGGTCCTGGGTTCATTCCCCAGTACCTCCAGCCCCCTCCCGCCCCACCAAAAAAAAAGAATAGAAGGAATCTTTCTTAACATAATAAAGGCCATATATGAAAAACCCACAGCTATCATACTCTATGGTGAAAGGCTAAAAGCTTTCCCTCTAAGATCCAGGACAAGACAAGGATGCTAATTCAACTCTTATTCAACATTGTTTTAGAAGTTCTTGCTAGAGAAGTTAGGCAAGAAAAAGAAAAAAAAGACATCCAAATTAGAAAGGAAGAAGTAAAACTTTCACTATTTGCAGAGGACATGATCCTATACCAGAAAATCCTGAAAAATCCACAACAAAGCTATGAGAATTAATAAACGAGTTTAGCAAAGTGGCAGGATACAAGGTTAATATGCAAAAATCAATAGCATTTCTATACACTACTGATGTGCAATCTGAGGAGAAAATCAGAAAAAAATTTTCCATTTATAATAGCAACTAAAACAATCAAATATTTAGGAATAAACTTAATCAAGGACATAAAGGACCTATATTCAGAAAACAACAAAACACTGCTAAAGGAAACTGAAGAAGACTTAAATAAATGGAAGGACATTCCGTGTTCATGGATTGGAAGACTAAATATCATTAAAATGTCAATTCTACCCAAACTGACTTACAGATTCAACACAATCCCAATAAAAATCCCAACAGCCTATTTTGCAGAAATTGAAAAGCCAATAATCAAATTTATCTGGAAAGGTAAGGGGCCCCAAATAGCCAAAAATGTCTTGAAAAAGAACAAATTTGGAAAACTCTTACCTCCTGACTTTAAAGCATATGACTTAGCTACAATGGTAAAAACAGCATGGTACTGGCATAAGGACAGACAGATTGACCAATGGAACCAAATCAAAAACTCAGAAATTGACCCTCACATCTACAGTCAAGCGATTTTTGACAAGGCTGTTAGGCCCACCCAGCTGGGCCACAACAGTCTATTCAATAAATAGTGCTAGGAGAAGTGAATAGCCATATCCAAAAGAAAGAAAGAAGACCCCTATCTGACACCTTATACAAAAATTAATTCAAAATGGATCAAGGAAACAACAACCATAAAACTCCTAGAAGAAAATGTAGGAAAACATCTTCAATATCTTGTGGTAGGCAGTAGTTTCTTAAACTTTACACCCAAAGCACAAACAAAAGAAAAACTAGAAAAATTAAACACTTTTGCACCTCAAAGGACTTTATCAAAAGAGTGAAAAGGCAGTCAACTCAATGGGAGAAAATATTTGGCAATCACATATCTGATAAGGGTTTAATATCCATGATATATAAGGGGATCATACAACTCAACAATAAAAAGTCAAACTATCAATTAAAAACTGAGCAAAAGACCTGAATGACATTGCAATGACAGATACAGGCCATTATATATATCCAGCCATAACCTACAGAATTGAGTGGGAGAGTGTAAACTACAATGTAAACTATAATCCATGCTTAGTGGCAATGCTCCAAAATGTGTTCATCAATTGCAATGAATGTACCATACTAATGAAAGAAGTTTTTAATGTGGGGAAAAGTGAGAGGTCTGGGGAGTGGGGCATACGGGAATCCCTTAGATTACATAAAATGTTACATAAAAAAATATAAGTATCTTTTAAAAATAAATAAAATATATATTTTTTAAAAATGGGCAAAAAACTTGAAAAGACAACTGTTCAAAGCAGCAATACAAATGGCAAACACATGAAAAAATGTTCAATATCACTAGCGATTAGGGAAATGCAAATCAAAACTACAATGAGATATCTCACACCTATTAGACTGGCCACTATTAAAAATTTGGAAAACTAAATGTTGGAGAGGATGTGGAGACAGAAACGCTTATTCACTGTTGGTGGGAAGGGAGAATGTTACAGCCACTGTGGAGGAGTGTTTGGCATTTCCTAGGAAGTTGAATATAGACTTGCCATGGGACCTACCATTACTGTTAATAGGTATATACCCAGAAGAACTGAGAGCACTGACACAAATAGATATCTGCATTTCCTAGGAAGTTGAATATAGACTTGCCATGGGACCTACCATTACTGTTAATAGATATATACCCAGAAGAACTGAGAGCACTGACACAAATAGATATCTTCAGTGTTATTCATGATAGCCAAAAGTTGGAAACATCTCAGGTATCCATAAACTGATGGATAAACAAATTGCGGAGTATACACACGATGGCATTATGCAACAGTAAGAAGAAATGAAGTCGTGAAACATATGACATCATGGATGAACCTGGAGGACATTACGTTGAGTGAAGCAAGCCAGACACAAAAGGACAAATACTGTATGATTGCTCTATTATGAACTAAATATATTATGTGAAATACATATTATGTGAAATACGAATATGGGTAGAACTGCATATATAAGAGCGTTTTTTAAGATTTATTTACTTTATTTATTTATACCCGCCCCACTAGCTGTCTGTGTCCATTTGCTGGGCGATCCTCTGTGTTTGCTTCCTGCCTCCTCTTCTCATCTTTCTCCTCCAGTCTTCACCGGGATTTGATCCTAAGGACCTCCGATGTGGGACAGAGGCACTCTGCCACCTGCACCACCTTAGTTCCTGGTTTTCGGCACGTCTCGTCTTGGCTCTCCCCTGTGTCTCTCTCTTGCTGCGCCAGCATCTTGCTGTGGGGCCTGGCTCACCACGTGCGTGCGGGCCTGGCAGCTTGCTGCATGTGGGCCTGGCGACTCACCTGCACGCCTTCTATTTTTTATTTTACTGGGAGGTCCCGGGGATCAAACCCAGGTCCCTCTATATGGCAGATGGATGCCCAACCACTTGAGCCACATCCACTCCCGAGAGCATTTTTCTTTGAAGCTGAACAAATGTAAGTTAATAGTATAAAATGTTAATATCAGACCAAAAAAAAAAAATTATACTAAGTGAAGGAGACCAGACACAGAGTACTACAAATTATGTGATCCCATTTATATAAAATGTAAATATAAATCAATTTATAAAGATGAAAGGAGATTAGTGGTCATGTAGGTCTGAGGAAGGAATGCTTTCTTTTTGGAGTAATGAAATTGTTCTAAAATTTTTGAGATGATCGATGTACAACATTGTGATTATACTAAAAGTCATTGATTATACACTTCGGATAGAATAGCCAGAAGCAGCAGCTATGTACAGTGGGAGAAGCATAGAGAGATTGAGAGGTGAGGAATTTTCTTGTTTGTTAGTCTGTTTTTTATTATTGAAATAATGAAAATGCTCTAATAATGACTGAAGTGATGAACGCACAACTATGTGATTATAGCAAATACCATTGATTGTACACTTTGGATGAATTGTATGCTTTATTGATGTGTATCAATAAAATTGAATTGCTTTTTTAAAAAAGAAGGATGTTGGAGGACTCACACTACCTGAGTTTAAAGCACAGTACAAAGCTACAGCAGTCAAAACTGCATGGTAGGGATAGACATATTGACCAAGGGAACCAAACTGAGAGTTCAGAAACAGACCCACATCTACTGGCCAACTGATATTTGACAAGGCCATCATGTCCACTTAACTGGGACAGAACAGTCTTCAACAAATGGTCTTGGGAGAACTGTATATCCATATCCAAAGGAATGAAAGAGGGTCCCTACCTCACACCCTTTACAAAAACTAACTCAAGATGGCTCAAAGACCTAAATATGAGAGCCATGACTATAAAACTCCTAAAAGAGACTATAGGGAAGCATCTATGAGATCTTGTGGTAGGCAATGGTTTCATGAACTTTACACTCAAAGCGCAAGCAATGAAAGGAAAAATAAATGGGACCTCAAACTTTAAAACTTTTGTGCTTCAAAAGAGTTTGTCAAGAAAGTGAAAAGGCAGCCTATTCAATGGGAGAAAATACATGGAAACCACGTCTCCCAAAAGGATCTAATATCCAGCATATATAACAAAATCCTACAACTCAATAATAGACAACCCAATTAAAAGATGAGCAAAAGACTTGATCAGACACTTTTCTTAAGAGGAAATATAAACGGCTAAAAAACACATGAAATGATACTCAACATCACTAGTTATTAGGGAAATGTAAATCAAAACCACAATAAGATATCATCTCTCACCTATTAGACTGGCCTCTATTTAAAAAACAAACAGAAAACTACAAGTGTTGGAGAGGATGTGGAGAAACTGGAAGTGGAAGACAGTTTGCCAGTTCCTCAGGAAGCTAACTATAGAATTGCCATATGATCCGGCAATCCTGCTACTAGGTATATATCCAGAAGAACTGAAAGTAGGGACACAAACAGATATATGCACACCAATGTTAACACCAGCATTATTTGGAACTGCTAAAAGATGGAAACAACCCAAGTACCCATCAACAGATGAATGGATAAACAAAATGTGGTATAAACAAATGATGGACTATTATTCAGCTGTAAGAAGGAATGAAGTACTGATGCATGCAACAACATGGATTAACCTTGAAAACATTATGCTGAGTGAAATAAGCCAGGCATAAAAGGACTAATATTGTATTACATCACTGATTTAAACTAAGTACAGTGAGTGGATCATGGAGGTAGAGTCTGGAAGATAGGTTACCAGGAGATAGAAAGGGACAGAGAATCATGAACCGATGCTTAATTTGTGCAGAATTTATAATTAGGTTGATTGTAACGGTTTGAAAGTCAATTGAGGTGATGGCACAGCAATGTGAGTGTAATTAACAGCATAGAAGTGTGTGAACTTGATTGAAAGTTTTGGGTCATCCAGTATAGCAGTTTGGCAGTTTGACATAGTTATGAATTCCAAAAATAGATATTGGATTATGCTTGTAAACTGGTCTGTTCATCTGGGCATGATTAAGTTATGATTAGGGCTTTGATTGGGCCACATCAGTAGGGTGTTGAGCCCCACCCCTTGGTGGGTGGGGAATCAAAGATAAAAGACATGGCAAAGGACAGAGTTGGAGTTTTTGATGTTGGAGTTCTGATGCTGAGTTTTGATGTCGGAGCCCAGGGGAGCAAGCACACAGAGAAGCTTGGTCGTGAGGAAGGAGAGAAGGCTCAGGGAAAAGAGACGAGCTGTTCACCTGACAGCTCACAGCTGGCCTTGTGGAGAGAGGCAAAGCCTAGAGAGCCCCATAGTCTATAGCTGACCTTGTGGAGGAAACAGAGGAGCTGAGCCTGGAGAGAAATGGAGCTCCGGGAAGAGAGGAGCCCAAGAAGCCTGAACCCTGGTAAACATCGGCAGATGTCTTGCTCCAACACGTGGCAACAGACTTTGGTGAAGGAAGAAACTTAGGCTTTATGGCCTGGTAACTGTAAGCTTCTACCCCAAATAAATACCCTTTATAAAGACCAACCAATTTCTGGTATTTTGCATCAGCAACCCTTTGGCTAATACATCCAGGTCGTGAGAAGGAAAGCTAGAGGATAAAATGGGGAACTGTGTAACACAGTGAACTCTGTTGTGGCTGAGGATTGTGGTTCATAAAACAAATATATAAGAATGCTCTTTCAGGATCTATACACAAATTACATCATAATATAGGATATTGATCGTGGGGTGGTATATGGGGAAAAATATACCTAAAACATACTTCTATGGCATATAAATGTATTCTTGTTGTTATGGCTATGTTTTCTCGATAGAGACCCACATATAGCTAATAAAACATTAAACTTCCATCCTGTGGAAATCCTGATACTTTCTCAAATAAAATGACAAAAATCTCTGGATATAAGCTGTGCCTAATAAAAGGAAACAGGCCAATATGCCAAGCCCTCAATCTTAATGATTGACTTATGAACCTTATTCCTGTAAGAATGAAAGTAAACATCATTAGAATTAATGCCTAAGAGTTACCTACTGAAAATCTCCCTTTTACTCAAATGTAGCCTCTCTCTAAGCCAAAC
The DNA here is from genome assembly GCA_026826555.1 of Tolypeutes matacus. Classification (NCBI taxonomy): domain Eukaryota; kingdom Metazoa; phylum Chordata; class Mammalia; order Cingulata; family Chlamyphoridae; genus Tolypeutes; species Tolypeutes matacus. The sequence continues at coordinate 16,367,636 of JAKSZT010053764.1, read as the reverse complement.
TCTGCAAATGAACTCACTACCTTCCCCCAGATGTGGGACATGACTCCCAAGGATGAGTCTCCCTGGCACCGAGGAATTATTATCAAACATTCATCAGCGAAGCATTTGAAAAAAGATCTTGACCAAAAGGTAGAAATACTAAATAAAACAGCGTTTATATAGTTAAGAGATTTCAAAGTGAATTGGCAGTTTATTCTGGAGGTTACACTTATGCAGATCATAGACATATTTTACAAACTGACAGAGTAAAGAAAGCCTCAAACAAAGGTGCTCCAGAGGGCTCTAGGGATATCCAGACACCATAGGCAGGGCACACAGCTTCATGAAATCAACATCCCCTCGGCAGGCCCTCTTTGGGAATATATGAAAATCTATTTCTTCAATATAAATTATGCTCATTTATAATTCTCCTCATCATGATTCTTCTACTCCTTTTATCTGAACCTATAATTTTCAATTTACCTGATAAGTATATTTCTCACACTTAAATCTTCAGACTGTTCATATACCAGCTGAGTCCGAAACCCAGCAGAGTTGTGGCCAATTCCTACTCTCCAGTCCTTCAGGCCTGCTCTGGACAACTAACAAAACGATGATGGTGGGCAAGTCCCACCCCCAAAAAACAAGGAGTAGCTACCACTGTAAGCAAGACAGTTCTTTTCTGCCCCGTAAGACCTAAGTCCCCTGTTAATCTGAAGCAGAACAGGTATCACCATCCCCAAATCCTCAAGATTGAGGAAGGAACAAACATTAGTGGGGAGTGTAACCATGGACCAAAGCAGATTTATTGTTATTGTACTTTTTAATCTTGTGTTAATGCAGTAACTTGCAATACTGATATAAAGTTAGTGGTTGCCAGGGGGTTCAGAGGGAATGGGGACGGATGACCGGTGGAACACAGGGCATTCTTAGGAAAGTGACACTGTTCTGTATGATACTATAATGATGTATACATGACATTATACATTTGTCAAAGCCTATAAAACAGTACACAAAATGTTAACCATAATGTAAACTATAGACTTTGGTTAGTAACAATGCTTCAATATTGGTTTATCAATTGTAACAAATATACCAAACTAATGTATGATGTTAATAATATTGGCAACTGTGTTTGTGGGTAGGTGGGTGGGGTACTTTCTATGTAATTTTTCTATAAATTTATAACTTCTCTAAAAATACAAAATATTTCAGAAAGAGTTTGTTAAGAAAGTGAAACAAACAAACAAACAAACAAAAAACAGCCAGCTTAATGGGAGAAAATATTTGAAAACCACATATCCAATAAGGGTATAATATCCAGCATATATAAAGAAATCCTATAACTCAACAATAAAATACAAACAACCCAATTTAAAAATAGGCAAAAGACTTGAATAGACATTTTCCAAAGAGGAAATACAAATGGCTAAAAAGCACATGAACAGATGATTAATACCACTAGCTGTTAGAGAAATGCAAATCAAAACCAGAATGAGTTATCATTTCATACCTACTAGACAGGCCATTTTTAAAAACACAGAAAACTACAAGTGTTGGAGAGGATGTGGAAAAATAGGAACACTCATTCACTGCTGGTGGGAATGTAGAATGGTGCAGCCTCTGTGGAAGACAGTTTGCCAGGTCCTCAGTAAGCTAACTATAGAATTGCCATATGATTTGGCAATGCTGCTACTAGGGATATATCCAGAAGAACTGAAAGCAGGGACACAAACAGATATATGCACATCAATGTTAACAGAGGCATTATTCAGAACTGCTAAAAGATGGAAACCCAAGTGCCCATGAACAGATGAATGGATAAACAAAATGTGGTCTATACATATGATTGAATTTTATTCAGCTGTAAGGAGTGAAGTACTGATGTATGCAATAACATGGACGAACCTTGAGAACCTTATGTTGAGTGAAATAAGCCAGACATAAAAGGACAAATATTGTATGATCTCACTAATATGACCTAATTATAATAAGCAAACACATAGAGGCAGAATCTAGAAGATAGATTAATAGGAGACAGAATGGGCGTAGAGAATGGAGCTGATGCTTAATCTGTGCAATTTTATAATTAGTTTGATTGTAATGGTTTGTAAATGGACAGATATGATGGTAGCACAGTATTGTGAGTGTAATTAATAGTTCTGAAGTATGTGCATGAACATGGTTGAAAGGGGAAGTTTTGGGTCATATGTTATTAGAAGAAATGCTAGAAGACAAAACATCGGTTTGTAAAATACAGAGAACCCTGTGGTGGACAAGGATTAATAATACAAACATAGGGAAACGGATGTGGCTCAAGAGGTTCGGCGTCCGTCTACCATATGGAGAGACCGGGGTTCGATCCCGGGAACCTCCTGGTAAAAAAAAAAATAATAATAATACAAACATAAAAATGTTCTTTCAGGATCTATAACACAAGTATGTCACTAATACAAGGTGTTAATAATAGGGTGGTATATGGAGAAAAAATACATCTAAAGCAAAATATAGACTAGTTTACATTAACCTTTTAACATTCTTGCATCAGTTGTAACAAAGTTACCACACCAATGTTAAGTGTCAAAAATAGGGGGATTATACAAATATTCTCGCTGTCCTGATTTTGTGATAATCAGGGTAGGCTAAACATTTGCTATATTAGAAGCATGCATGTGTCCCTAGACCTACTTTTTTTCCCTAGGTCTGGTTTTTAGAATGCTGGTGATAATAAACTAAGCCTGATTTATTATATGACCATCCTGTATGGGAAAAGACTGTAACTCTGGATATCTTTGTCCAATCTTAAGAGATATAGCAGGGGGACGGATGTGGCTCGGGTGGTTAGGTGTCCGTCTCCCATATGGAGGGGCCTGGGTTCGATCCCCAGGACCTCCCAGTAAAAAGAAAAATATAGAAGCCGTGTGGGCCACCAGGCCCCATGCGTGGGTGAGCCACCAGGCCCCACGAGCCATGCAGCAAGATGATGACATAACAGGAGAATGACACGAGGGAGAGCCAAGACGAGACATGCCAAAAAAACAGGAACTAAGGTGGCGCAGGTGGTAGTATGCCTCTCTCCCACATCAGAGGTTCCCAGGATCAAATCCCAGTGAAGACAGGAAAAGAAAGATGAGAAGAGAAGGCAGGGAACAGACATAGTTGCCCAGTGAATGGACACAGAAACAGCAAAAATGGGGGGGGGTATAAAAATGGAGAAAAGTAAATAAATAAATCCTTTAAAATATGTATAGGGGAGGAAGATACGGACTATAGTTAGTAGAAATATTTTGATGATGCTCTTTCACGATTTGTTAACAAATGCTTCACAACAATGCAGGGTGTTTGTGGGGGGGTGATGTGTGGGAGCCCTGTATGATGTTATGCATGTTTGTTTTGTAAGTTCACAATGTTTACTGAACACTTATAGTTTATGTTCATGTATGAATGATATACTTCAATAAATTTTTTTTTAAAATAGGGGAATTATGGGAATATTGTATATTTTAATCATAGAAAAATGTTTTTTGTCAAAGAAACAATCAAATTTCCTTGTCAGTTATACTGTTTTACTCTGAGGCTTCTCTGAAAGTATATGCAGCCAGCTGCAGGTCAAAGCTTCATCAGAAAAAAATTAAAGAAGAACTTTACATGAGAAGCAAGGCAAATATATAATTATGTTCCACCTGTCAATTAACATAACCCTGGAAAGAAGGTAAAGGTGGGACATGGTTAGGTGTCTCAATGGACAGGGCCTTTTGAACATCTTGAACGTTATATACTACATATTTCTATGGGATATAAATGTGTCTTTGTTTGCCATAGTATGTTTTCAGGATAGACATAGGCCCTCACAATAGCTAACAAAATATTAAACTTCCACTCTTGGGGAGGTTCTGCTCTTTCTTAAATTAAGATAGCCAAAAGCTTAGGAATATATAAGTCTTGTCTAATAAAAGAAAACAGGATAATAGGCTAAGCCCTTGATCTTAATGCTTGCACCTATGAAACTTATTCCTGTAATAATGAAACTAAGCCTAATTATAATTAATGCCTAAGAGTTATCATCTGAAAACCTCCTTGATACTCAAGTGTGGCCCTTCTCTAAGCCAAACTCTGCAAATCAACTACCTACCTTCCCCTCACTGCTCCTCCCCCACCCCCAATGTGGGACATGACTCCCAGAGATGAGCCTCCCTGGCACCAAGAGAGTATTATCAATTGTTAATCAGCGATGCATTTGGAGCAAGTCCTTGATCAAAAGGGGGAAATATTAAATAATATAGAGCTTTTATGGCTAAGAGATTTCAAAGTGAGTCAGGAGATCATTCTGGAGGTTACACTTATGCAGGTCTCAGTCAGACTTCACAAACTGCCACACTAAGCAAAGCCCAAACAAAAGTGCTCCTGAGGGCCCTGAGGATGTCTGGACACCATAGGCAAGGCACACAGCCCCATGAAATCAACACTTTATCTGGGAATATATGAAAATCCATGAAATCCAGGCTCTATCTCAGAATATATGAAAATCTTTTCCCCAATATTAGTTATACTCATTTATAATTCCCCTTATCATGACTCTTCTACTCCTTTTATTTGAACCTATAATTTTCAATTTACTCGTTAAGTTTATTTCTCAGAAACTTAAAGCCTTTGGATTGTTCCTATGCCAGTTGAGCCCTGAAACCCAGCACATGTGTGGCCAACTCCTACTCTCCAGTTCTTCGGGCCTGCCTTGGACACTAGCAAAAATTTGATGCTGAGCTAGCCCCATCCCAAAAGCAAATAGTATCTTCAACTGCAAGCAAAAAAATTCCATTCCTCTGCCCCATATCTACATCCCTTCTCAGCCTGAAGCAGAGCGGACGTTGTCCCAAATCCCTCAAGATTGAAGAATGAACAAAAGTAATGGGTGGGTGGGTTGTGTAACCACTGACTAAAGCAGATTGTTATTGTAGTTATCTTGTGTTAACTGAGTAACTTGTAACATCGATATAAAAAAATAAAATTGCAAATACATTAAGAAAAATTGGTTATAGGTGTGGTCTGAACTGGGACATATATAATTCCCCACCATCTGTGGGCCTATGAAACCTAGACAACAAGTTATCTGCTTCCCATATACAATGGAGGGATAGGTATAGGATAAAAACTCCCATCGCCATAAGGAGAAATTGTACGGAAAACAAGGTTCACAGGTCCCAAACAAATCCAAAAGCCAGCAGGACATATTTCATTAGATTTCAAATTGTGTCAGTCTACGGAATGAAGTTTTATCCTTCAGGCCAGATCAAGTAGCAGCCCTTCCAAGTGCTTGCCAGGTGGTCATGTTCTCCCTGAACACTGGGGTGAAGGTTCCACCTCTCCAAGCATTAGCATGGCAGCCAGGCTCTCCCTCAACATCGAGGCACAGTCTCTACTCTCTCCAAGCACTGGGGGGTAGCCAGACACTCTGAAAACACCGGGGCACAGACTCCACCTTCTCCAAGCATAGGGCTGTTGGCAAGATGCTCTGCAAACCCCAGAGAATAGGCTCCACCCTCTCAAGAAGGCCCACCCTCTCCAAATGCCAGGACAGACTCACCCTTTCCATACAGAGTTTGGTCCACTCTCTTGGCTCAAGACGATGTCTTCGGTCCAGGCCTCAGTTTCCATGGTTCTACCCTTAAAGTGATTTTTTCCTTTCCTTCTCTGTCCCTTTTAGTCCAGGCTGGCAGTGGTTCTATTCATACAAATTATGCAAAAAAAGTTGTCGATTTTATATGTAGTACACGGGAGTCCAAACCATCAGAAAATAGAACTTTCCACAAATCCTTTCTGGATAATTGCATTTCCAATCCTGAATTGTATTGAAATGGCTGACTAGTTTCATGTTCGGTTAAACTCTCACATACAGCACTATTTTCTGAGGGCTCATTTTCGGGAAGCTCAGAATTTTCCAAACCATCCATTTCTGGTTTCTTTGTACCCAGAGGATAGGTTCTCAACTTATATCTTTCCTTTCACATTTCCTTTTCACATTTTACTATAAGCTGCAAGCAAGGAGAAACCAGGCAGCACTGCCCACATTTAGTTAACTCCTTAACTAAATATTCGAGCTCATCAATTTCAAATTCTGCCTTTCATCCAACATCAGGACTCAATTTTGCTAAGTTCTCTGCCACTTTAAAACAAGGATAGCCTTTCTTCCAGTTTGCAATGACACACTCATCATTTCTATCTAAGGCCTCATCAGAAGTAAATTTAGCATCCATATTTCTACCAACAGTATCTCCAAAGCAATCTAGGCCTTTTCTATCAAGCACCTCATAATTCTTTCCACCTCTACTCATTATCCAATTCCATTGACATTTCCACATTTTTTTATATTTGCAATGGAAGCACTGACTCTTCTGGTACCAAAATCTGTTTTAGTTTGCTAAGCTGCTGAAAGCAGAAACCATAAAATGGGTTGGCTTTAACTATGAGAATTTATTAGCTTATAAGCTCACAATTTTGTGGCCATGAAAATGTCCAAATCAAGGAATTATGATGCTTTGTTCTTGAAGACCAGCTGCTGGCGATCCTGGACTCCTCTGTCACACAGCAACACACATGGTGGTGTCTGCTGGTCTCTTCCTTCTCCAGGTTTTGTTGCTTTCAGCTTCTTGCTTCCATGGCTTTCATTCTCTTTGTTTGAAATTCATTCTTTCATAAAGGACTCCAGTAAGAGGATTAAGACCCACCCTGAATGAGATGTGTCACATCTGAAGATCCTACTCACCAGAAGATCCTACTTACAATGGGTCCACACCCAAAGGAATGGATTAACTTTAAGAATGTACTTTTCTGGGGCACATGCTGCTTCAAACAATCACAGGGTTTAATATCTAGAATATATAAACAACTGCTACAACTCAACAATAGAAAATAACCCAATGGGCAAAGAACATCCCTCTGAAGAAGATAAATGGCCAAATAAGCACATGAAAAGTTGTTCAACATCATTGACCATCAGAAAAATGCAAATCAAACCACAGTAGGTTACCACTTCACACCTATGAAGATTGCTTTTTTTTTTTTTAATGTTGGCAAGGATCCAGAGAAATTGGAACACTTCTACATTATTGGTGGGATTGTAAAATGATGCAGCCACTGTGGAAATCATTTTGGCAATTCCTTAAAAAGTTGAACAAGGAATTACCATATGACCTAACAATCCCACTTCTTGGCATATACCCAAAATAATTGAAAGCAGGGACTCAAACAGATATCTACACACCAATATTCATAGCAGCATAATTCACAAAATCCAAAAGATGGAAGCAACTCAAGTGTCCACAAACAGATAAATGGATAAATGAAAGGTGGAATATATACAGAATGGGATATTATTCAGGCATAAAAAGGAATGAAGTTCTGATACATGCCACAACATGGATGAACCATGAAGACATTATGTTTAAAGAATAGGCCAAACACAAAAGAACAAATATTGTATGATTTTACTTATATGAAATACCTAGAATAAGCAAATTCAGAGACACATTGTAGACTACAGGTTACCAGAGACAGGGGCGTGAGAGGAAAGAGAAGTTATTGCTTAATGGGTACAGAGCTTCTGTTAGAGGTGATGAAAGGTTTGGGCAATGGATGTTGGTGAAAGTAGCACAATACTGTGAATGCAATTAATATCACTGAATAGTACACTTGAAAGTGGCTGAAATGGTAAATTATGAATTTTATGTATGTTACTACAAAAAAAAAATTTAATACTGCATTATAGAGAAATTTCAAATGGAGGTAGTACTAAAATAAATTATTTTATATTTAGTAATGACGTAGGGTGGTCTGATGAAAGAACTCAATTTGGCATAGGCACCTAGGTTGTTTCTACCAATAGCCAGCTGGACTTGGCCTCTTTGAGCCCATTTGCTAGCCTATAAAATAAGGATGTTATCTGCTGCTCTGCTGAAGCACTACATAGAACTGCTCCTTAGGCACAAGATATGAATAGATTTAGTAATAAACTTTTAAAAGTGCTCTATGAGTAAAGGTTTTATTACTCTAGCATTTGTAAAAATAACTATCTTGGTTTCCAAAAATATTGGGACCCTTCAAAGGTTACTGACATGTAATGTGATAAGTAATTGAGCACAAATGAACACCTGTGAGGGTGTTGTTTGGAAAACATTTGGATTAGTGAGCAGGTCTAGCACTTCCCAGCACTGACATTTCAGTGCAGCCTATTTCTGACACTACTCATTCATCATACAGCAGGCAATCCACTTAAATACAGGGATAAAAACATCCATTTATTAGTGAATAAAGAAACATTAAAGGAAGCATTCAACTAGTGCAGGAGAGCAGAAAGATAATATTAGCCAGAAAAATAATCACTTGGGATAAATAATGGGGCTTTTTAACTCAGTGTTGGTTCTCATCTATGAAGTTAGTAAGACATTATATATTCGATATGGAGAAAGGACATGTTGGGACAGTTTCAGCAATTGTGCCAATAACTGCAAATATTGCCCATCATTCTCAAGTAAAAGCAGAAATGCTATCCTATGCAGTCCCTTTGTGGGAATCAGAAAAAGGCAACCCATCTAAGCAGACAGAGCCCTGAGGAGCCAGAGGAGCCCAGGCAAAGGTTCAGCCCTCAACTCATTCCCTCGGCTCGGTGCCTTTTTTACAACCTACAAGCCACATACAGCCCTGCTGAAATGGCATGTAATCTTACAGCATGAAAATATACAAAGTAAATCTCATGAGTAATAGAAATATTATTCAGAACCCAGAGGTATATGTAAATATATCCATTTTGTTGCAGTCTGAGGATTTTTGAAGGTCTCTGGAAATAACCCCTAAAAAACGCAAGAAAGCTCTGAAGAAAAAAAGCACTGGTTTCATTTTCCCTAAACTCAATTTTTGCTTCAGGTTTTTGATTAAAGCCTCTTCTAAACATTTTTACACTTGTCTCTAAAGCAGGGTTTCTCATTGTTGGCACTATTGACACTTTGGATCAGACAATTCTCATTTGTGGGGGGCTATCCTGGGCATTGCAGGGTCTTCAGCAGCATCCCTGGCCACTACCCATTATATGCCAGTAGCACCCAACCCTAGTTGCGATCATTAAAAATGTCTAGAAATTGCCAAATGTCCCCTGGGGCAGGGGTGGTGGAGGCAAAATTGCCCCCAGTTGAGAAACACTAAAGGATCTGGTAGCCACCATCAGGACCTCCAGTACTTACTAAGTAAGCTTCTTTCTCTCGAATACAGTAAGATTATACACAAAACTGCCTGTGATGGGACAATGTCTAGTTAGGTCTGCCTCTCTTACAAGACTCGGTGGCTGGCTTATGACAATTTTTTAATTGGATGTATTAAGGCTCTTTTAATTGCATTTGATAGAAACCAATTCAAATTAAAAAAAAACAAACAACCAACCCAAGTCTATCCCAAGGATATTTCATTGAACCCAGGGGATGGACTACGGGCTTCAGGAATGGCTGGGACCAGGAATTCCAACAAACTGGGCATTTGTGCTATGCTTCATTCTCTTCTTTCCTCTCTGCAGATTGGCTTCCTCTGTGTCTTGGTTCCACAAAGTGGAAACTTGGCTACCAACAGCTCCCAGGTTTTACCATTATCAGATGAGACTGGCTCTTTTCCTTGGCTCCAATTCCAGAATTCCTAGCAAAGAATTTGATTGAACCAGCTTAGGTCTGTGTCCAACCCCAGTATAATCAACTGTGGCCAGCAGGCAGGGTCACACTTCCGAAACATAGATACTTCCACTACAGATGTGCTGACGGAACTCTCCTGTAGAGTGGTCGGCACTGAGCATCCCAGACATCCCACTGGTGTTTCCTTAGCTCATGATCATTACACAACCACCACAGTTGCCTGTAAAATTCTTTCCTTTTTTTTTTTTTTTTTAACGGGAGGTCCCGGGGATCGAACCCGGGTCCCTCCATATGGGAGACAGACACCCAACCAGTTGAGCCACATCTGACCCCAAACTCTTTCCTTTTAGTGCTCTTCTTGTAGCTAGGCAAAAATAGAAAGCATGTTCCAATTAAGAATATATTAAGTGATATAATCCATATACCATTAAAACGTACTTTTAAAAAGTGCTCATTTCAGCAGTTTATATAATCACAAAGTTGTGCAGCCATCAGCCAAATTCCAGAACATTTCCACCTCCCAGAAAGAAACCAGGTATTTGTTACCAGTCACTCCCTATTTCCCCTCCCCTCTGCACCCCAGCCACTGGCAACCACTAATCTTTGTCTCTATGTGTTTGCCTATTCAGGACATTTCACATAAATTGCAATTATACAATTTATATGACATTTGTGTCAGGCTTCACCCTAGCACAATGTTTCAAGGGTCATCCATATTGTAGCACACATCAGTATTTCTTTTTATAGCTGAATAAATAGTGCATTGTATAGCTATACCATGTTTTGCCTATCCATTTATCAGTTGATAGATATGTAGACCGTTTCCACTTTTTTACTATTATGATGCTGCTGTGAATATTCATGAACAAGCTTCTGTGTGCACATTAATCTTCAAATCTTTCTAGCAGTGGAACTGCTGGGTCATCTGGGAACTCTGATTTTGTGAGGAAATGCTAAACCATGTAATGTGGCTGTACCACTTTTACATCCACACCAGCAATGTATGAAGGTTCCAATTTCTTCACATCCTCAACACTTGTTATTGTCAGTCTTCTTGATTGTAGTCATCCAAGTGGGTGTGCAGTGCTGTCTATGGTTTTTGATTCTTGTTTCCCCCAATGGCTAATATTACCACCCATCATTTTATATGCTTAATGGCCATTTGTATATCTTCCTTGGAGAATTGTCTATTCAGATTCTTTGCCCATTTCTCAACTGTATCATCTTTTCAATGTTGTTATAAGAAAGAGTTCATTATATATCCTTGATACTAGACCCTTATCAGACACATGATCTGCAAATATTTTCTTTCACTGTAGGCTTGTCCTTTCATGTTATTAACAGTGTCTTTTGAAGCACAAAAGTTTTTAATTTTGATGAAGTCCAATTTATCTATTTTTTCCTTTTGTTGCTTGAGCTATTGGTTTCATTAGTAAGAAACCATTGCTTAATCCAAGGTCATGAAGATTTACATCTGTATTTTCTCCTAAGTATTATTGTTTTAGCTCTTACATTTAGGTCTTTGATCCATTTAGAGTTAATTTTTATATATGGTGTGATGAGGTGGGGGTCCAGCTTCATTCCTTTGCATGTAGATATCTGGTTGTCCCAGCACCATTTGTTGAAAAGACTATTCTTTTACCCATTGAATTGTTTTGGCACCCCTGTCAAAAATCAATTCACCATAGATGTATGGGTTTTATTTCTGGACTCTGTTATATTTCTATTGATCTATATGTCTATTATTATGCAAGTTTGGCACAGTCTTGATTACTATTTCTTTGTAGTTAAGTTTTGTAAAGTGCAAGTTTTGTAATTTTGATTTTCAAGATTGCTTTCATTATTCTGGGTCCCTTGCACTCTCATGTAAATTTTAGTATCAGCTTATCAGTTTTGGGTGGGAGGGGGAAGTAGCTAAGATTTTGGTAGGGATTGCCTTGAATCTGTAAATCAATAAGAGAAATATTACTATCTTGACAATATTTCATCTTCTAACTCATGGACACAGATACTTTTGCATTTATTTAGGTCTTCTTTATCATCGTTTTATAGTTTTCAGCAAACAAGTCTGCCATTTCTTTTATTGAATTTATTCCTAAGTATTTTAGTCTTTTTGATGTTATTGTAAATGGAATTTTCTTAATTTCATTTTCAAATCGTTCATTACTCATACATAAAAATAAAATGGTTTTTGCATACTGATATTGTATCCTGCAACATTGCCAAACTCATTATTAGTTACAATAGTTCTTAATCAATTTCTTACGATTTTTCTATATGGGCACATTATCTGCGACTAGAGACTATTTTAATTCTTCCTTTCCAATATGGACATCTTTTCTTTTTCTTACGTAACTCCCCTGGATTGAACCTCAAGTACAGTGTAGAACAGTAGTAGTGAGAGCTGACATCCTTATTTTGTTCCTGATCTCAGTGGGAAAAGCAACCAGTCTTTCACCATTCCATTAAGTATATTAGCTGTGGGTTTTTCATATATGCACTTTGTCAGGATGAGGAAGTTAGCTTCCATTCTTAGTTTGTTAAGATTTTACCATGAAAGAATTTTGCCAAAATATATATATACATACTTTTTTGCCTCTATTGAGATGATCATGGCTGTGGCTGCTGTCTTTTATTCTACTGATATGGTGTATTACATGATTGATTTTTGGATGTTAAGCCTCCCTTGCATTACCCACCACCCACCACTACCACCAATAAAAGAACAACCTTCTTTATTAAGCCTTTTAGTGATTTTCTTTGCCAACGAAGGTGATTTAAAATTTCTAAATATGCTGAAGTTCAATATTTACCAAATAATAGTCACTGAAGTAAACTAACATTTCCATGTTGAATTCTTACATCACCCATTAAAATAACAAATTATACCCACATGAACCAATGAGGTCTTTTCAGTAGCAATTTTGGGGGTGGGGGTAGGCTTTAAAAAGCTCTGTGGACCTGAAATAACGCCCGGAATAAATATGGCCCTATGGGGGAATGTGAGCAATGAATCTGTAAAAAAAAATACCAACCAGTATGTTAAAAGTTTATTTCAGTAACATTGTAAGGCAACGGTTAATCTTCAACAAGTCAATAAACCAGTGAAAAGAAATGGACAGACATAATTATTCTTCCTACAGCTAAGTCTTCCTGAGTCAGCAGGCTAGCTTGTGACCCTCTCAGTGGCAGCATCTTACGGAATCTTATCATGCTTTATTTACATCTGCTAATCTGTGGGAACAGAAATGCTTCATACGACAATCATTCTTATTACATCCACAATGTAAATTTTAAAGAATTACTTTGAAATCAAAATTCTTCACACTTGTCTGAAAGATGCAGAAAAGTGCTACTTACAGTCAAATTCTGTAGAAAATAATGCATTTGTTAGTGAGTTGTTATAGCTTGAAAAGATCCTTTTAGAATGAGTTATCCAATAATCAGATACCCTTAAAAAAAATACAACTAACCACTTCTTTTACCTTAGAGGCTGCTGATCTGACAGAACAGTGTGCTTATTATCAGAGCCATGAATACTGTGTTTGATTACTTGACCATGTCTGGCATTAAAACAGCCTCCCAGAATATTAAGCACACCCTAAACCTAGTGAGAATCTTGTTAATGAACTTCCACAATATCAAAGCTCCATAATGCTAAAGAAAACCAAAAAAAGAGAATAGTTTGCACAGGAAAATATCACAAAGGCAAAAAGAAAACCATGATTATTACTGAAAAGCCCTTACCAAAGGCAAAAATCACAGCGAACAATGTTTTCCATACAATGTCCTCAACACTTGAGATTTTGCTTTCTATAAATAATTTCTAGTAATCTATTTCAGATTAACCATAGAAATAGAAAATATGCCCATATTTTGAAATTCATTGAGATATTACTCTCACTTTTTCCTCCACAACTTGATTCTACACACCCCATAAGCACTGTAAACTATATATAACACATAAATTCGAAAATCATCTGGCCTAACTGATAAGTCTGGCAGGATCCAGACACTTGAGGCATTTGAGATTGGTAATAACTAGTTTCTAAGAAGTCAAGGGAGAGCAATGGCTCCAGTGAGCAACGAGTCAATGCATGTTATAGCCAACAATTCAGTACTGGCTAAAGCCCTGCTGTCTCCCTTTGAGCCAGTTAGTTTTTACGGAATCACAAATTAGGCAGGCAGTGTAAGGAGGATGATTAAGAAAGCACATTGTACATACTGTACAAGCAGCTTAAGAAAAGTTTCCTCCTACAACACACCTTCTATGCTCTTGCTGTTCAGGCTGACCCTTAGGTCAGCTACTTTTCCAAGAAGCAGTCCTTCCATTCAATCAACCAAGAGAAGTCCTAATCAATTTTTCTTTTTTTAAATATGGCTTAAAATTTTTCTTTCTTTTTTTTTTTTTTTTTTGGTTTATGCTTGCTAAACTCAAAATGTGTCCAACATTTTACATTTTTTAAGTGGAAAAAAAAGAAAGCTCAGGAGAGTTTACCACTGATATCACCAAACCCTTTAATGCCAGAGCCAAGGCGCCATGGGAGGATTTGACCACCAGCTTAAGTACAATGGTTTCATTCCAACAAGCAACATCTTCAAGTCTCAGGAAAACCAGCCCCACAAGTAATTAATCTATTCAACTGGCCAGAAAAAAAGACAAAAATAAGGACCCAGTGCACCAATAAACTTATATCCTAAAGGATTAACCTTGGGTAACAGAAGACTCCTTTAAAACAAAGAGAATAAATATTTATAACACCCAGTCAATCTGCACACCCTCACTCCCCATTCTTCCCACACACCAGAACAGCCACCATGGCGAGCAGCTCAGTTCTCTGAGGAAGGAATTTAAGGTTGTGTACTTGTACCACCTTTTCAAGTCTATTCCTGGCACAAACAATATTCTGAACATAACAAGCCTGTGGAAACCCAGAGGAAAATATAGTTGGACAAATGCCCCACTTCTCAAATTGGTAAGATTGAGAGGGGGAACAGTGATGTTTCAGAGGGAAACACTTGTCGCAAGCATAGTGAGTCACTGTTTGGCCCTGGGCCCACATGACAGGGTCCAGGGCTTCAATACAGAGACACCAGCGCACTCTAGAGGCTGCCCGAAGAAGCACTGCTATTAGCGTTGCTGAGGCCTCCAAGGCCCAATGGTTCTTACCCAGTCCTAATTGCTATCACTTTCCAATGACCTGCAGAGTAAGGTCTCAGAGAAATCACTACCCCAGTGAAAGACATTTTATGTACTACTGACACAACAAATGATCTTGGACTTTAAATGAAAATGAAATTTTTCTTACTAACAATGGTCTAAGAATACCTTCCTACATCTTTCATGATCCCGAGGAGACAGTTATTAGAGTGGTTTGTTGGCTTTTGTCCATAAGGTCATATAAAATTACATACATATGTAGTGGCAATACCCACATGTGCTTAAGTGCCAAAATACTGGCATTTTCGAGTGTCAAAAAACCATGCATCATGGTCCCACAGCATAACCCTTATAGAGCTTGACCCTAAAGAGTTTAAACCCATAAAGCTCTTTGAATACATGCTCATTAAAAATCATTGACTTCGGTCACAAACAGTCACATAACACACGGAGAAACCATGTCACATGTAGCACTCTACTAGGCATGTACTTAGAACTTATCCATAAGATTAAAACACAAAGAGATTGTAGGTGCACACCCAGGCAGAGGGAAATGTCCAATCTGGGAACTTCTCCTTCAGAGCATCCAGCTGGGAGGATCTCTTATCTTTCCCAGAGAGATAGTGGGCAGCTATGGCCACAGTGACAATTCCTTCAGGCTTTTCTTCTGAGACCTAGCAGAGAAAATCAGTTAGTTCTATAATTCCCTGACACCAGAATACTGAACCAAAGGCTGTTGTTAAAAACTACCTGGAAACCTAATCAATGATGCAAGCAATACTGCGAAATTCCCACCTGTAGTTCTATCCAGAACTGCCATGCAGAAGCCTGGAGTCCATGGGAGTAAAACACAAAATAGTCTCCTCCTTTACTTGTGAGTGGGGTGCCATTGCCAAGAGACCACTGTGAAAGCGTTGTCCCTCTGTGGGTTCGGACATAGAATGACATATGGCTTGGTCCTGCACAATAAGAAGAAGAAATAAAAACTAAATTAATCTTAAAGAAAATATTGACAAGAAAAGCAATTAACCTACCACCTAAAACTAGTTCTGAAGATTCATTTCATGTATCTCTTTAAAGATACTCACTACAAATCGAATCGAGGTCTACCAGTTTGGACGTTCCATGTGCATCAACAAGGGTAAATAATGAGGAAAAGCAGAAAAGGCACAGAATAATAATAATAAAAAAAGACCAAAAAAAACAAAAGGCACAGAATTTACAAAGAGAAAACCTGTGCTTAAGTCTTGGCCCTGTCATTTAATGGCTACAAGAAATTACCAATTTATTTAATCTCTGAGTCACAATTTCTTCATTTGTGAAATCTTTTTTTTGGAGAGAATTACATTAGGAAAAGCATATTTCTTTCTTAAAGTGCTCTGGGAAACTGCCAAGTGCTATAAAAGTACTGATAGAATGAGAATGTATTTTTCATACAGAATTGATACTTATCCCCTTAAATACTTTTTACTAGTTTTTCCCTTTTAGCAATGGTGTAAAGCATCAGCTCAGTCCTCACAATTTACCCTGGTCCCCCAGGAACCTAAAGACAGTTGCCTCGGTCTGTGTCTCCCAGTATTGCATCCAAAAACGATAGAGAACACCAAGAAAAACTAAAACTAAAAAGCCACACCCTCAGCCTAACTTGAAGAAAGAGAAAACCTAAATTTCAAGATAACCATAAGTAAAAATAATCTCATGGAACAATGTCTCATGTTCCCATATACACCTCTGGCTACAAAATTTTGTGACAAGGAAAGGCAGGCCAAGTAAGTCCACTGTAAGTCTGAAATTACTACTGAAGTGTTCAGTTAGAGCAATGTTTACTGATAAGGAACTTAAAAGTACACATTATTTGAAGTGGTACTACACAAAAGGCAAAGATTCTGGGGGAGAGATAAGGTCAAAAAAGAAGGGAGAGGTAGCGTTTGGTATTTGGTAAAGATGAAAAGAAACAGGAGGAGGAAAATTGGCTCTGCAATACAAAAGCAAACCAAAAAACATGTAACACTTCCCTACTCCCACCACCCAAACAAAACAAAATATCCACCAAAGAATCTAGCCTTTATTAGACTAGCAGAAATGGGAAACATTGGCTAGGAATCTTTTATAACACCCAATACCATAAAAATTAACACGAAAAAGTTAAACAGATCCATACAGAGTTGTTACAAAAAAAAAATTAATAAATCAGAAAATGATAACTGACACATCTCAACTGACAAATTCTCCCGGAAAAAAAAATATGAAGCAGAAGAAAACTCTAAAAATTAAATTAAATAAACTCAAAATTTGGGATTAAAAGAAAGAAAAAAAAATCCACCATGGATCAGGTATTCAAAGTGTAAGAACAGAAGTAGGTAAAACACAAGGACAAATGAAAAGAGAATGACTGAACTCATAAAAGGAATGAAAGAGAAAGACAAAATTACCTCAGAAATGAAAACTAAATTAAAAGTGCCAGGCCAGAATAGATTTGAATGAAAATTTAAAATAATGGACACTGAAGAAAGGCAGTAAAATTATTAAGAAAATAAAATGAGAGCAAGAAGTAAAAAAAAAAAAAAAGTCAGCAAGAACATGGTGAAAAATGAAAGGCAGGTAAAAAAGAAATAACATTCATTTAATTGGTATCACTGAAGAAGAAAAACAAAACAATGGAAAAACAAAACAATGGAATGGAACTAATATTTAAAACTATAATTCCAAGAAAACTTAATCGAAGTAAAAGGACACCTGAATCTACACAGTGGGACGGTCCACTAGGTACCTTAGAAAATTAACCCAGAATGATTAACTCCAAGACAAAACTTAATAATCTATTAGATTTCAAAAATAAAGAAAAGATCCTCAGTAAAAATATCCAATATCTTACAGGGGCAAAGGAATTAGACTAGCAACAAACCTTGCAAAAATAATATATAAAGCAAGGCAATAAAGGAGCAGCAATTTAAGAAAATTCAATGAAAGAAAGTGTGAGCCCCAAATTTTACACCTACCAAGTTGTCAGCCAAGTATCAAGGTTATAGAAAACCAGTTTTAAACATCAAGAATCTCAGCATTCATGAACCCTTCCTTCAGAAATCAAAAGGACAAGTTTATTCCAACCAAGAGATAACTGCAAAAATTTCAGCACAAGAACTGGTGGTGAGGATTTTAATATGTATAAATATAATACTAAGATTAAAACAAATATAGAGATGACAGTAGAAGCCTAATGTACAAATATTCCATGTCGTAGCAAAAGTTGAGGAAGAGGAGCGAAAGAGAGGAAAATAGAATATGCAAACTATTGTATAGGTGATAGGTGGGAGTTAAAGGACACCATTAAAAACTGAGAAATAGTAAAAGGGCAAATAATAGGGGACAAACAAAAATATAAATCTTAAATGCCAAAATTTTTAAAAATTAAAGAGCAATGAATACACATCTCAAAGAGAAAGGAATATAGCAAATAAAACAACACACATAATTATAAAGTATTGTGACAGAGTTGGGACCAAACTTATAAAAATAAGTGAACAGATTTAACTTACCTAGTAAAAGAAAAATATTTTCAACTTGGCTTACAATGCCAGACCCAATCATATACTTTATTCAGAAACATCCTTAAAGAGATTCAGAAAAGGTAAAAATGAAGGGATGATGTCCTTCTATAAACTAGAACAAACGTGCATCACTATTGCAAGGTGATAAACTTGTGAAGCAGCATAGGAAAAATACAATTAATGTAACCTATAGACTATAGTTAACTGCAATACTGTAATATTTTTGCATCAATGCCAAAGATGTACTGTGTTATTAATGGAGGGGTATGGAAAAATATGCCAAATGTATGCTATGGACCATAATTAGTGCTAATAGTCTGATGGTATTATCTCATAATTTGTAAAAAAATGTTCCACAACCACATAGTGTGTTGGTGAAATGGTGTTGTATGGGAATTCCAAACATGTACATGATTATTTTATAAGTTCACAACTTCTCTAGCATTAAATACATTCTTTTAAAAATGAAGGAACGGACAAGGTATTCCAAGCAAATGGAAATAATAAAAAAGCACATCAGATATTAGACAAAAGAGAATTCAAGGCAAAAAAAAAGATTTTTTTTTTTTTTTTTTTGAGGTACTGGGAGCCAGGGATTGAACCCAGGACCTTGTATGTGGGAAGCTGGCACCCAACCACTGAGTCACATTGGCTTCCCTGAATTGTTTTTTTGTTTGTTTGTTTTGCTTGTTGTTTGTTTTTTCAGGAGGCTCTGGGAACCAAACCCGAGATCTCCTATGTGGAAGGAGGGCGCTCAACGGCTTGAGCCACATCTGCTTCCCCGCAAGGATACTTTTTAATTCTAAAAGTCATGATTCACAATGAAGATATAAAAATTGTGAATATTTATGCACCAAATAATGTAGCAAACACTTCATGAAGCAAAACTACAGGAGACACAAGAAGACATATATAGAGAGATACAAATAAGAAACTTTAATATTTATTCCACTCTCAGTACCAATCAAGTAAGCAAAAAAATGAATAAAAAGAAAACATAGGCAATATAATCAATAAAGTAGATTGCATATATATGTGGATATATACACACATTTGTGTATATACATAAATATATATCAAACTTCTTCCCAGGCATATGCAACTCAGTGTATGGAACATACACAAAAGTAATTTATCAAATATTAGGTCCCCCAAAGAATATCAGTAAGTTCTATAAAATGGAATATTACAAATAACACTCCTTGATCAAGATTCAATAAAACTTAAAATTATCAATACTAAAACAAAACTAAAAATAGTCCCTTCCACATGAGAATTTAAAAGTCTATTAAAACTCATGATTATAGAGGAAATACAAATTAAAAATACAATTGAAAAATAATAAAAGCACTATACAAACAGTCTATGGAATACATTTAGAGCAGTGTTAAGAGGAAAATTCATAGCAATAAACATTTTAGTAAAAATAAAAGAATGAAAAAAATGACAACTACTGATCACTCAGAAAAAAAGAAAAAGGACAAAGTAAACAAAAAGAAAGCACAAGGAAGGAAATATTAAATATAAAAGCAAAAAATCAATATAGGAAAGAACAAAAAAAAATTTTTAAACCTGGCCCTTTTTTTAAAATTAACAAAATAGACAACCACTAGCTAATTTGATATTTTAAAAAACTGGGGGTAGGGTAGCAGAGAAAACAAAACTATACAAAATGAAAAATGAAGAGGGAAAATAACCATTTAAAAGAAGAAACTATAAAACCACAGGAGAGGGAAGTGGATGTGGCTCAAGTGGTTGGGCATCCGTTTACCATATGGAAGGACCCGGGTTCAATCCCTGGGATCTCTTGGTAAAATTGAAAAAAAATAAAAAAATAAAAAAATAAAAGGGCGAGCAGGTGAGCCAGGCCCTCATGGTGAGCCAGGCTTGCCGAGTCACACAGCAAGATTATGACGCAACAAGAGACACAGGGGAGAGCCAAGGCGAGATGTGCTAGAAACCAGGAATCGAGGTGGCACAAGTGACAGGGTGCCTCTCTCTCACATTGAAGGTCCCTAGGATGGAATCTCAGTGAAGTCGGGAGGAGAAAAATGAGAAGAGAAGGCAAGAAACAGACACAGAAGATCACCCCATGAATGGACACAGCAAGTGGGGGGTGGGGTGGGGCACCTCATAGAACTGTACACCAAAAAGAAAAAATAAAATCAATTAAAAAAAAAAAAAAAAAAAAAGCCACAGGAGACTATTTTGCAGACCTCCATGTAAATGAATATGAAGACCCAGATGAAACTGATACTTTTCTAGGAAAATACAGAGTACCAAAAATGAACAAATTACAGATACAAAACCTAAACAGACCAATTTCCGTAGAAAAGTTATTAAGGAACTATTATTCCACAAAAAAGCACAGGGCCCAATGGTATCACAGGGGAATTCAACCCAGTATTTCAGCCAGATAGTTCCAATACTCCATAGATTGTTCCAGAACACTGAAAATTAAAGAAAACTTTCTAACTCTTTTTATGAAGTGTAACATTGATGCCTAAATCTGATAAAGACAGGAAAAAAGAAAGAACTATAGACCAATATCACATATGAATAACGATATAAAAATTTTTATAAATAAAATCTTAGCAAATAAAATACAACACCAAATTAAGAAAATAACATACTACAACCTGGTAGGATTTATTCAATCCAGGTTGGTTCAATATTAGGAAATCCATTAATATTATACACTTATATACCATACTGAAAAATCTAAGAAGAAAAATCCTATAATTATCTTTATAGATGCTAAAAAAGCCTTTCACAAAATTAAACACCCATTCCTGATTAAAAACATTTGAGAAAATGGTAGAAATGGTGAAAGCACATAAAAGTATTTGTAATTAGCAGCACCATATATGGGTATGATAGTGGTTAAAAGGGAAAGTCTAAGGTCATGTAAATCACTAAAAGGAAAGCTAAAATATGAAACCATGGGACTTATAGCATAGCAAACCCTCATATGAAAAATGTATATGTTTAATAGTGCATATATAAGAATGTTTTTCTCTAAAATAGAACAAATGTACCTTAATGTCACAAGACATTAATATCAGGGTGATATCTGGGCAAAAATACAACCAAAGCAATCAATGGACAGTATTATACAGTAATATATTAATAACCTACCATCAATGGTTAAAAAAAAAAAAAAAAAAAAGGAAGTATGCTAAGTGAAAGAAACTAGACAAAAAGTACTACATATTGTTTGACTCCATTGATACAAAATGTAAATACAAATAAATTAGAGACAGAACTAGATTAGCAGTTATATATGGCAGGAGAAGAACAGAGAAATTGAGAGGTGACTACTAAAAGGTAGAGTTTTTTTTGAGTGATGAAAATGCTCTAATATTGAAATAATGAATGCACAGCTCTGTGATTATACCAAATGTCATTGACTGTACACTTTAGATGGATTGTATGGCTTATGAATACATTTCAATAAAATTGATTAAAATTTTTTCAAGAAAATGGGAATTGATGGCTGCTTTCTTAACATGATATATACATATCCCTTAGTCTTAAAGCCAGTTTTTACATAATGGGAAAACACGAAAGACCTCTGCACTACTATCAGGAACAAGGCAAGGATGCCTATTATCTCCACAATTGTTCAACTATGTTCCAGAGGTATTAGCCAATTACAGAAAGAAATCAACTCTAGAGGTCTAAGAACTGGGAGGAAGAAATAATACTATATTTGAAGACAAAATGCAAGGGTCAACAAACCATGGCACAAGTGCTGTTTTTGTATGGCCCTCAAACCAATATTTTTAAAGGCTGGTTTAAAAGAAAATAAAGAAAAGAAAATGCAACAGAGATAAATGTAATAAAGCCTAAATTATTTATTATCTGGCTCTTTACAGACAAAGTTTATTGATCCTTGGTATACCTACAGAAACCTAGATTATCAATAATAAAAGTTAAAACTATCTCAAAAAATAAAAGAATTGAGTATGGCAGCAGGATATAAAATTAACATGCAGAAATCAACTCCCTTCATTAACAAATACCAATTAGAGGGCATAATGGTAGAGAAAACCCAATTACAATAATAACAAAGAGAATTAAACACTTAGGAATAAACTTTTCAATAAGTGTGCAAAACTTAAAGAGATAAATTTATAACATTCCTGAAAGACACAAAAGTACACTTAAACAAATAAAACAATATCCCCAGTTCATTAATAGGATGACTCAATATTACAATGATGTCAGTTCTACTTAATTTATAAAATTAACAGGCTTATCCACAGAATATCAATAAGCAATAAGCTTTATATTGGAGCTAGACAAGTTAGTACTAAAGTACACAGGGAAAAATAAACACACAAAAATAACAAGGAAAAGAATGAAGAATAAAAAAACTACAAGGGGGCTTAAATCTTGCAAACATTAAAGCAATCTATAAAAGCTCTATAAATAAAAGTGTTGTACTGATGCATGAATAGACAAATAAGAGCTGTGAAACAGATTAACCCAGAAATAGGCCCAGGTACATATAGAAATTTAATATATGATAAAGAGGGCACCTCAAATCATTGGGGAAGATAATAAATGCTGCAGGTTCAACTGGGAAACACACAAGAATATCCTCCAAACCCGGATATAAGTTCTAAATGAAAAGTAAGAGAGAGAGAAAAACTAACATACAAGTAACTAGAAGAAAATATGGGTGAATTTTTCTTTGTCCTCAGAGGCAAAAAAGACTGATATTTTTGACCTACCTAAATATAAAATGGTTTGCATGATGAAAAATCACTATAAACAATCCAAAGACAACTAACATGCTAGGAGAAAATATCTGCAGCATCTGTCACTGATAATATAAAGAACTATTAAAAACTGATTGGGGGAGCAGATGTAGCTCAGAGGTTGCGTGCCTGCTTCCCGTGTACAAGGTCCTGGGTTCAAACCCCGGTACCTTCTTGGAAAAAAAAATATCCCAAAACTGAGTGACACCTCAGAAGCAATGAGCACACCTAAACACCTATAAAATCATCCAAATAAGCTTCAGGCTTAAGCAAATGTTTGCGGCTGAGATCAATGGAAAAGACAAAACCACCCTCCCCCCTCCCCCCAAAAAAACAAAAAAGAAAACCATGACTAATCTCCAGAGGTCCACATCCTAAGGAAACCAAATAATTTATCATCCTCACCAAGATAACATTGAGAGTAAAAGGGGTAACATATAGGCACCCTACACAAACTGCTGACATAACAACTAAAGGACCACCTTAAGAAGCTAGAAGATGACAAGAAATTAACGGAATATAAACAAAGAAAATCAATAAACTCAAAAGTTGGTTCTTTGAAAAGATTAATAAAATTGATAAACCGCTAGCAAGACTTATTTTTTTTAAAGTATAAACACAAACCACCAACATCAGAGATGACAGGTGACATCACAACAGATGCCACAGACATTAAAAAGACAATGTGCTTGATTAAAAAAAAAATTTATATGTATCCAGTACATTTAATTGAGAAATGTATGTATTCATCTGTGTTTACTTTTTAGTTTTTAATTGTTTATATTTTCAATTATTAAATGTACAAAATAGTTTTTAAAAAAATTTAGAAACGACAGTATGGGGACATTATTAACAACTACATAGCAATACACTTGACAACTCAGAAAAAAAATGTACAAATTCCTTGAAGAACACAAATTACTAAAACTATTATAACAATAAATACAAAATCTGAACCCAATTTGGAGTTTCAAGAAGATGGTATTAGAGTGGGCAGGCAAGCTCAGCTCTTACAAAAACAATGAAGAAAGGACCAAAAGCTGTCTGAGGGACCTGTTTGGGGGTCAGCAGACCAGGACAGTGCTGCCCAACTCCCAACCATTTCCCAGCCAGCCAGCAGATGGCAGTTGTCAGCAAACCATTCCATGGAGGTGTTTCTTCTTGCTTCTCTGGCTTTCTCTTTTTTAACTCTGTATTCATTCCATTTATAAAGAGAAGGGAGAGACTAGCAGATACCACCATGTATGTGCCTTGCCATGTGGCAAAGGACCAAGAATTGTCAGCAGCTGGTCTTTGGGAAGAAAATATTGACTTTGGGATGCCTTGATTTGGACATTTTCTCAGCCTCAAACTGTAATAAATCCCTATTTTTTAAGCTGACCCATTTCATGGTATGTGCATTAAGCAACCTAGGAAAGTAAAACAACAACCAAGGTAGAGTTTATTCTGGGAATGCAAAGTAAATTTAACATGAAAATCAATGTAATTCACCACATTAACAGATAAAAGGATAAACATCATACAATCATTTCAATAAACATGGAAAAACATACGATTAAATTCAATGCACATTTATGATAAAAACCCTCAGCAAACTAGGAAAAAAAAGAAATTTCCTCAAACTGATAAAGGGCATCTACAAAAAAAGCCTTCACTAACATCACACTTAATGGTTCCCCTAAGATTATAAACAAGGCAAAGATATCTGTTCTCACCAGTCCTATTCAACATTGTACTAGAGGTACTTAAGCCAGTGCAATTTGCATGAAAAAGAAATACAAGAATCAAGATGGTGGAGTGAGATGCTTCAGGGCTCCAACCCCCTGCAGAAGCTTTGAACAAACAATAACTGCCAGAAACATCTTTCTCAAAGCTCCAGAAAACAGTTAAAGGACTGTAGTAACAAAGTTACAGAGCAAATGCCAAGTCAAGAAAAAAGCCACTTAAAACTGGTATGATCTCCTGGCACCCTGACTGGCCCTTCCTCCACCCCTCACCAGCTCAGGGAGCCAGTCTGTTCTCCCTGTGCATGGATTACTAGTCACAGTTTCAGAGGGAACAGAGTAACCCTCACGCACATCCCAGGAACATATATGTCTGGCCCAATCTGTCTGGTGGTGGCCTGAAGGACTCACAGTCCCAGAACTTGTCCTGTGTGTAGAAGGTGGTTCACAGTACTCTCCTATAGAATGCTGAAGAGCAGTCAAGCCTGAGGCAAGGGATTGCTGCCTATAGGACAAACAGTACGGTGCCCAGGACCATGAGTAAACTCTTTCCTAGGGAAGAGGAGACATTTGTGTCAGTGTAAACGGGGGAATTCTTAGGGCCATGCATACATGCCTAAGACAAAAAACATACACAGAAAGGATCAGGAAGATCCCTACATTTTGGCCTGGAGATATTCTCTAAGCTCTTTGTATGGATAAGCCCTGAAGGACAGTACTCACACATGTCAATCTTCAAAGCCTGGGAAAGGTGTTCTCTTTTTTTCCTTCTTTTTTAAAAATTAGCTTCTGGTATTCAAGGGAAGCTCTGTCATAACCCTAGTTGTATACAAGTTTAACAGATGCCTCAGAGCCTAAATTGCAGATATAACACATTAAAATATCAAAATGTCCAGGTTTTAACAAAAGATTACAAAACATAAAAAGAAACAGGAAGTTATGGTCCAGGCAAAGGAGAAAATTAAAGTTAGAAACCAACAATGAGGATGACCACACCTGGAATGCATCAGAGACTTTTAAAAAAATGATCCAACTTATGCTCAAAGAGTTAAAGAAAAACAAACACAAAGAACTGAAGGAAACTAGAAAAACAACAGATGAACACAAACAGAATATCAATAGAGATGGAAATTATGAAAAGGAACCAAAAAGACCCATTGACTAACATTAAAAAATTCCCGAGGGGGGTTCAACAGATTAGAACTGGCAGAAGAAAGAATCAGTGAAGTTGAAGATAAGGTCATTGAAATTATCCAGTCTAAGGAGAAAAAAGAATGAATGAAGGAAAGTGAACAGCCTGAGGAACCTGTGGGACACCATCAGTCATGCCAATATATGCATCATGGGAGTCCAAGGAGAAAGAGAGAAAGGGGCAGAGAGAATACCCAAAGACATAATTACTGACAACTTCCCAAATTTAATAAAGCACATGAATACACACATCCAAGATGCTCAATGACTCCAAACAGGATAAACCAAATAGATCCCACACCATGGAATATTATAACCAAACTGTTGAATGCCAAAGATGAAGAGAGAATTCTCAAAGCCATAGGAGAGAAGCAATGTATCACATACATGCAAGACTCAATAAGATTAAGTGCCAATTTCTCATCAGAAACAATAAAGGTGGGGAAAGTGGGAACACGGCCAACGGGTTAGACAGATATGGCTCAGCTATCACTAAAACAACAGAGAAAGAGGCAGAGCCTGCCTTGGGGAACTGCTTTGGGGTACAGAAAACCAGGATACTGCTTCACAACTCCCAGGAGTGAGATGGTCAGAGAGACAAACAAGCCAAAACAACAAGGAAATAGAATAAGAGGAATGAACTGCCAAAGTGAAACCTTACCACACACACATAAATGACGACAAAATAAAATCATAGAATAGAAAGAGAAGCAATCAACTAAATAAACCTATCAAGATAAACAGATGCCTAGACACCAAGAAAAAATTAGAAGCCATACTGAGAAACAGGAAGACATGGCCTAGTCCAACGAACAAACAGAGATGCTGAACACAGAACAACTAAACAGAGATGTCCAAACAAATATCATGAATCAACTTAATGAAGTGAAGGAAGAGTTTAAGGATATTAAGAACACACTGGGAGAACAAACTGAAGAAATTGTAAACACAAATAAAAAGATAATAGATATGATGGTGAGGAATGGCACAATTCAAGAAATAAAAACCACACTGGAAGCATAATACAGCAGATTTGAACAGGCAGAGGAAAGAACCAGCAATGTGGAAGACAGTGTACAGCTGAAATCAAACAGATAGTAGAACAGATAGATAAAAAGAGAAAAATTCAGCTGGGACTTAGGGATTTGAAAGACAACACAAAATGCACAAATATATGCATACACATTATAAACATCCCAGAGGGAGAAGAGAAGGGAAAGGGGACGAAGGAGTGTTGGAGGAAATAATGGCTGAAAATTTCCCAACCCTATTGAAGTTGATGGATGTACATAGGAAGCGCAGCGTACCCCGAACAGTATAAATTCTAACAGGCCTACTCTAAGATATACTCGTCAAATTGCTCAATGCTCAAGACAAAGAGAGAATACTGAAAGCAGCAAGAGAAAGAGAACCATCACAAACAAGGGAAGATCAATAAGATTAAGTGCTGATTTCTCATCTGAAACCATGGAGGGAAGAAGGCAATAGTATGATATAGTTAAGGTGCTAAAAGAAAAAAACTTCCAGCCAAGAATTCTCTATCCAGCAAAGCTGGCATTCAAAAATGAGGGAGAACTCAAAATATTCACAGGTAAACAGAAATTAAGAGAGTATGTCAATAAGAAATTTGCACTTCAAGAAATACTAAAGGGAGTTTTGCAGGTCGAAAGGAAAAAAATAGAAAAGAGAGAGATGGAGGAGAGTGTAAGAACAACTAAAAAATTAAAAAGAGAAATAGAAACAACATATGGTATACATAAACCTAAAGAAAATATGGCTAATGTAAGTAATTCCAGTAATAACATTGAATGATAATGGATTAAACTCACCAGTCAAGAGACACAGATTGGCAAAATGGATAAGGAAATATGACCCATCTATATGCTGTCTACAATAAACCCACCTTAAACCCAAGGATGCAAGAAGGCTGAAAGTGAATGATTGGAAAACAATTTTACAAGCAAACAATAACCAAAAAAGGGCGGGATTAGCTATACTAATATAGGACAAAATAGACTTTAAATGCAAAACTATTGTTGAGAGACAAGGAAGGACATATATATTAATAAAAGGGGTGATCTATCAAAAAGAAAGATCATAAACATTTATGCACCTAATAAGGATGCCTCAAAATACACAAGGCAAACACTGGAAAAACTAAATGGAGAAAGAGATGCCTCTACAATTATAGTGGGGGACTTTAATACACTATTATCACCATTAGACAGAACATCTCGACAGAGAATCAATAAAGAAACAAAGACTTTGAATAATACATTAGAGGACCTGGACCTAACAGACATATACAGAACATTACACCCAAATACAGAGGCATATACATTCTTCTCGAGTGCACATGGATCATTCTCCAGGATAAACCACATGCTAGGCCACAAAACAACTCTCAATGAATTCAGAAAGACTGAAATTATACAAAGTAATTTCTCTGACCACAATGGAATGAAGCTAGAAATCAGTAAAGGACACAGAACCAGATTAGGCACAAAGATATGGAACTTGAACAATACAATCTTGGACAAACAGTGGGTCAAGGTGGAAATCTAAAAAGAAATCAGTAACTACCTTGAAATGAATGAAAATGACAACACGATGTATCAAAACCTATGGGGTTGGGAAGCAGCTGTGGCTCAATCAGTTAGGGCTCCCGTTTACCATATGGGAGGCCCCGGGTTTGGTTCCCGGGGCCTCCTGGTGAAGGCAAGCCTGCCTGCACGGTGTGGTTAGCTGACCCAGTGAGCACAAGCAGCAAGGGGGGGGATAAATGAATAAATAAAATAAAATCTTAAAAAAAAAAAAAAACTATGGAGTACAGCAAAAGCTGTACTGAAAGGGAAATTCATAGTCATAAATGCATATATCAAAAAAGAAGAAATAGCTAAAATCAAAGACCCAACTGCACACCTGGAAGAATTAGAAAAAGAACAACACACTAACTCCAAAGGAAGTAGAAAGAAACACATAACAAAGATTAGAGAAGAACCAAATGAAATAGAAAATAAGAAAGCACTAGAAAAAATAAACAAAACCAAAAACTGATTCATCAAGAAGATCAATAAAATTGACAAACCCTTAGCTAGATTAACAAAGAAAAAAAGAGAGAAGATACAAGTACATAAAATAAGAAACGAGGAAGGGGATATCACCACTGACCCCAGAGAAATAAAGAGTATCATAAGAGGATACTTTGAAAAAATTATATGCCAACAAGATGTATAATTTAGAGGAAATGGACAAGTTCCTTGAATCACACAAGCAGCCTACATTGACTAAAGAAGAAACTGATGAAATGAACAGACCAATCACAAGTAAAGAGAGAATCAGTCATCAAAAACCTCCCAACTAAGAAGAGCCCAGGATGGCTTCACAGGTGAATTCTACCAAACATTCCAGAAAGAATTAACACCAATCCTGCTTAAACTCTTCCAATAAGTAGAAGCAGAAGGAACACTGCCTAACTCATTCTATGATGCCAACATCACCCTAATACCAAAGTCAAACAAAGACACCACAAGAAAGGAAAACTATAGACCAATCTCTCTAATGAACCTAGATGCTATAATCCTCATCAAAATACTTGCTAACCGAGTTCAACAACACATCAAATGAATTATACACCATGACCAAGTGCATTTCATCCCTAGTATGTAAGGATGGTTCAACATAAGAAAACCAATGATTGTAATACACCACATAAACAGATAGAAAGAAAAAAAAGCCACATGATCATCTCTATAGATGCAGAAAAAGCATTTGACAAAATACAGCACCCTTCCTGATGAAAATACTACAAAAGATAGGAATAGAAGGAAACTTCCTCAACATAATAAAGGGTATGTATGAAAATCTCACAGCTAACATCATATTCAGTGGTGAAATCCTAAAAGCTTTCCCTCTAAGATTGGAAACAAGACAAGGATGCCCACTTTCACCAATTCTATTTAACATTGTGTTAGAAGTATTTGCTCCAGCACTTAGGCAAGGAAAAGATATAAAAAGGCATCCAAATTGGAAAAGAAGAAGAAAAATTTCACTATTTGCAGACAACATGATCCTATACATAGAAAGCCCTGAGAAATTTACAACAAAGCTTCTAGAGCTATTAAATGATTTCAGTAAAGTTGCAGGGAAGCAGCTGTGGCTCAATCAGTGGGGCTCCCGTTTGCCATATGGGGGGCTCCGGGTTTCGTTCCCGGGGCCTCCTGGTGGGGGCAGGCCTGCCCGCACGGCGTGGTTGGCTGGCCCGGCGAGCACAAGCAGCAAGGGGGGGATACATGAATAAATAAATAAAATCTTAAAAAAACAAAAAGTAAAGTTGCAGGTTAGAAGATCAACATGCAAAAACCAGTAGCATTTCTGTACACCAATAATGAGCAATCTGAGGAGGAAATCAAGAAAAAATCCCATTTACAATAGCAACTAAAAGAATCAAATACCTAGGAATAAATGTAACTGAAAATGTAAATGACTTACATGCAGAAAACTACACAACACTGTTGAAGGAAATCAAAGATGACTTAAATAAATGGAAGAATATACCCTGTTCATGGATATGAAGACTTAACATCATTAAGATGTCTATCCTACCCAAAACAATCTACAGATTTAATGCAATCCCAATAAAAATCACCACAGCATTTTTTACTGAATTGGAAAAACTAACTATGAAATTTACTCAGAAGGGCAAGAGGTCCCAAATAGCCAAAGACATATTGAAAAAGAAAAATGAAATCGAAGGAATCACACTACCTGACTTTAAAGCATACTACAAAGCTACAGTGGTCAAAACTGCATGGTACTGGCACAAGGATAGACATACTGACCAATGGGAGCGAAATGAGAGTTGTGATATAGATCCTCACATATAGAGTCAACTGATATTTGACAAGGCCACCAAGCGCTTTCAACTAGGAGAGAATGGACTCTTCAACAAATGGTGCTTGGAGAACTCGATATCCACATCCAAAAGAATGAGAGAGGAATACCTTAATTAACTCAAGAAGGATCAAAGATCTAAATATAAGAGCCAAGACCATAAAGACCTTGGAAGATGTAGCAGTTTGGCATTATTTATGAATTCTAAAAATAGATTTTGGATTATGTTTGTAAACTGATCTGATCCCCTGGGCATGGTTAAATTATGTTTTGGGCTTTGATTGGGCAATGTCAGTAGGGTGTTGAGTCCTCATCCCTTGGTAGGTGGGGACTCGGAGAAAAAAGACATGGCAAACGACAGGGTTTGAGTTTTTTGATGTTGGAGTTTCGATGCTGGAGTTTTTGAGTTGGAGCCCCAGGAAGTAAGCACACAGAGGAGCTTGATCATAAGGAAGGAGAGAAGACCACAGGAAAAGAGACGAGCCTTCGCCTGACAGTTCATAGCTGGTCTTGTGGAGAGAAGCAAAGCCTAGAGAGCCTCATAGTCTACAGCTGACCTTGTGGAGAAAACAGAGGAGCTGAGCCCGGAGAGAAACAGAGCCCTGGGAAGAGAGGAATCCACGTAGCCTGAACCCTGGCAAACGTCGGCAGCCATCTTGCTCCAACATGTAGCAAAAGACTTTGGTGAGGGAAGTAACATGCTTTATGGCCTTGTAACTGTAAGCTTCTACTCCAAATAAATACCCTTTATAAAAACCAACCAATTTCTGGTATTTTGCATCAGCACCCCTTTGGCTGGTTAATACAGAAGATAATGTAAGAAAGCATCTACAGGATCTTGTATTAAGAAAAGGTTTCATGAACCTTATACCCAAAGCATGAGCAACGAAAGAAAAATTAAAAACTTTTGTACCTCAAAGGAGTTTGTCAAGAAAGTGAAAAGGCAGCCTACTCAATGGGAGAAAATATTTGGTAACTATATATCTGATAGGGTCCTAATATCCAGCATATATAAAGAAATCCTAAAAAAATAAAAATAAATAAAAATATAAAAAAAAAAAAAGAAATCCTACACCTCGGGGGGAAAAAAAAAAAACCATTTAAAAAATGGGCAAGTGATTTGAATAGACACTTATCCAATGAAGAAATACAAATGGCTAAAAAGCACATGAAAAGATGCTTCAATATCACTAGCTATTACGGAAATGCAGATCAAAACTACAATGAGATATGATCTTACACCCATTAGACTGGTGGTAATTGAAAAAACAGAGAACTACAAGTGTTGGAGAGGATGTGGAGGAATGGGAACTCTCATCCACTGCTGGTGGGAATGTAGAATGGTGCAGCCACTGTGGAGGACAGTTTTGCGGTTCCTCAGAAAACTAAATATAGACCTGCCATACGATCCAGTAATTCCACTGCTGGGTATATACCTAGAAGAACTGAAAGCAAGGACACAAACAGATATACGCACACCAATGTTCACAACAGCATTATTCACTATTGCCAAGAGTTGGAATCAACCCAAATGTCCTTCAACAGATGAATGGATAAACAAATTGTGGTATATACATACAATGGAATATTACTCAGCTGTAAGAAAGAATACAGTACTAACACATGGGATAACATGGATGAATCTTGAGGACCTTATGTTGAGTGAAGCAAGGCAGGCATTAAAGGACGAACAGTACATGACCTCACTGATATGAATTAAGCAAATTGAGCAGACTCATGGAACGAGAGTCTGGAAGACCAGTTTACAGGAAATAGAAAGGGAGAAGGTTGCGAGCCAATGCCCATATGGGAAAAATCTGGTAAGGGGGAATGTGCAGTTGTACAGTGGAGGGGCATTACAGTGGTGTAATGATACTGTTGAGTTAGGCAATGCTGGTTTGTCAGGGGGTAGGGTGGGGAGGGTGGGTTGAACTGTCCATGGAACTGGGAGATGGGTTGGGGGAGGGAGCAGGTGAACACTGAGGATTGGCAGGTACATGGTTGAAACTACAATGTTTGGAATGCTCTTTTGGCAATATGGCAAATGAGGGTTGCTGGTTTGGGGTGTTGGATATGGGGGGAATTCGGGACAAGGCACACATGGGGCAGACTTCTAGGGAATGTGTAAGTGTTCATCTTGCCATAGTGTGTTATATCAGTGGGTGGAGACCCACATAATGAGCAGCAAGGTGGTGGACTCCCATTCTGGGGAAGCCTGCTATGTTCTCAAATACAGGGGCGGGAGTCTCTCGAGAGCATGGGAGGTGCCTAATAGAGGAGGACACACCAGTGTGTCACGCCCTCAGTGTTGTTGCAAGGAACTATTAATCTTGTCCCTCAAATACTGAAGCCTGGTGGCTGCTATGGGTCCCGAGGGGAGGGGGAAGGAGGAATAGAATAGATGGAACAGGGGGCATTTGGGGGGTGATGGAAGTGTTCTACATGATCTTGCTAGGATAGATACAGGCCATGCTGAATTGCATCAAAGTTTACAGAAGTGTATGGTCCAAAATATAAACCATAATGTAAACCATTGACCATGGTTGGTAGCTATGTTTCAATATTTATACATCAGTTTTAACAAACGTACCATCCACATATAAAATGATATTAATACGGGAAGGGGAAAAGGGGGACAATGTTGGGTATATGAGAGTCCCCTGTATTTGGTATGTGACTTTTCTGTAACCTAAAACTTCTTTGAGGACAAAATGAAAAGAGTAAGGCACTGGGGCAATAAACTGAAAAAAAAAAAGTCACTGTACATACAGGACGACAGATCTTATAGTGATGAAAGGCAAAAGGCCAAAAAAAATATATTTTTTAATATTTTTTATTTATTTTTATTTTTAATTTTTTTGTACTTTATTTCTTATTTTTAAAACTATCGTTATTATTTCATCTTCTTATTAATTATATTTGGTTATTTTATTGGCTTCATTTTTGAAGAAGTTTTGCATCACAGAAGGGTTACAACTGCGGCAGGGGAGGCTCATTGGTGTAGAGTGTCAGTGATGGGGGATATATGGTGAGGAAGCTCACCTGTGCATACATATAAGGCATATAAATGTGTTCAAATGTTCATGGGACATCATCACAGTGGGTAGAGATTCACACAATAACCAAAAGAATATTGAATTCCCATCCTGGGAACCCTGCCACATTCTCTAATGGATCAGCAAGAATTCCCCAAGTATAGGGGCAAAGACTCGTGAAGGAGGATGGTCCCCTGACGGGCCCTTGATATTGATGACTGTGCGTATGAAACTTTACTCTTGAAATTGAAACTTAGCCTAGTATTATAGGGTGCCTAAGAGTTGCCTCCGGGGAGCCTCCTTCATGCTCAAATGTGGCCTCTCTTTATAAGCTGAACTCAGCATATAAATACATTATCTTTCCCCCAGTGTGGGACATGACTCCTGGGAATGAGCCTCCCTGGCACCAAAGGATTACTACCAAGCACCAACTAGCACTGAAACTAGAAAAAGACCTAGACCAAAAGGGGGAAAAGGTAAAGACAAATGAGTTTATATGGCTAAGAGACTTCAAAGTGAGTTGGGAGGTCATTCCAGAGGTTATGCTTATGCACGTCTCAGCAGGATCTCATTGACTGCCAAAGTAGATACTATTTCAAATAGTGGATCTCCGGAGAGCTCTGGAGATATCCAGACACTATATTCAGGGCAGATAGCTCAGGAGTTGGTGCCTTGAGAATGGTCTCTACTTTGGAATTTATGCTCCCCAATGTGACAGAGCTGGACTCAGTTGTGGTTTCCCTACACATGACTCTTCTGTCCTTCTATTTGAACCTATAATTAGTACTAGAGTTGGTATGTGTACGTCCAAGAGACTTAAATCTTTGGGCGGTCCATGTGCCAGCTGGGCCCTGAATCTCAACAGAGTTGCAATACTTCCTCTCCAGTTCATTGGTCTCCCCAAGGACAACTAACAAGGAGGAGATGATGGACAACTATGATACCAAGGAACAGAGAGAGTCTACAAACTGCAAGCAAGAGAGTCCCATCCATCGGCCCCATGGGATCGCAGCCCCCTCTCAATTAGAGGTAGAGTGGATATCACTAAAGCAGACTTACTGGTATTCTACTATAGACTTATTGTGATTCTAGCAATGGAAGAAATTATATCATTGATGTGGAGGCAGTAGCCACTGGAGGTTCTGAGGGCAGGGAGAGGGAAAAACAGGTGTAATACAGGGACATTTTCAGGATTTGGGAATTGTCCTCAATGACACTGCAATGGCAGTTGCAGGCCATTATACATCTTGCCATAACCTACAGAACTGGGTGGGAAAGAGTGTAAACTACAATGTAAACTTTAATCCATGCTTGATGGCAATATTCCAAAATGTGTTCATTAATTGTAATGAATGTACCTCACTAATGAAGGATGTTGTTAATGTGAGAAAGTGTGGGAGGTATGGGGAGCAGGGAATATGGGAATACCCTATATTTTTTATGTGACATTTGTGTAATCTGAGTATCTTTAAAAAAAATTTAAAAAGAAACTATGAAGGCAAGAAGACAGCAGATAACATATTTAAAGTGCTGAAAGCAAAAAACTGCCAACCAAAATTTCTATATCAACCAAAAATTTCTTCCCAAAATGAGGGAGAAATTAAGCCATTCTTAGATACACAGAAACTGAGGAATTTCATCACCACTAGACTGACCATACAAGAGATACTAAAGAGTATTCTACAGGGTGAAAGAAAAGGACAATAGACAATAGGTAGAAGCTGCATGAAGAAATAAAGATCTCTGCTGAGGGTAAAAACATGGGTATATATAAATGCCAATACTATTGTATTGACTTTTAAGATCTAAAAGTCAAAGATAAAATGAAATGATAAATCAGTGGCTTTGGACTCCTAATGTATAGACATGTAATTTATGAGAACTACATAAAAGTGAAGGAATGAAGGAGTATAGAAACATTGTATATGTATACTATTGATGTTAAGTTGGTTTCAAAGCAAATGAGAATGCTACAGAATTAGGATGTTAAATTAAAGTCCCATGGTAACTACAAAGAGAGTAGCAGAAAATATGCAAGCTCATAGAGATAGAAATTAGAATACAGGCTGCCAGGGTGGAGTGCAAGGGGAACAAGGAGTTAATAAAGCAAAATGGGTGTAAGGTTTCTTTTTGGGGAGATGGGAAAGTTTTAATAAAAGAAGATGATGAGGGCACTGCAACAAAGTGAATATATTAATCCCACTAATGGTATGTTTGAGAGTGGCTGAGATGGTAAAGTTTATGTTCTATATATATTTCCACAAAAAAAAGAGCAACTAAAGAGACAATGAAAGTTAAAGTACATGATCCTGGACGGGATCTAACAAGGGAGGAGAGAAGGCTCAAAAGGACATTATTGGAACATATGAAAAAAATGGAATATAGACTGTGAGCTTTATATCAGTATTAAATTTCTTTAATTGATAATTGCATTTAATGTGGATACACTTAAGTGAATATCCTTATTCTTAAAAAATGTATACAGCAGTAGTAGGGGTTCAAGGAGCATGATGTATACAACCCACACTCAAGTGTTCAGAAAATGGATTAATAGATAAGCAGACAGATACCTAGATACACAGATAGATGGATAAACAGATGGACTGACAGAATGATAAACAGCTAGAATGATGTGGCAAATACGACAAAATGTTAAAACTGGGGGATTGGGTATCTGGGGAGATTGGGGTGTACGGAAATTCTCTGTATGGGGTTGTGTGTTTTTTAATTATCTTGTAAGTTTGAATGTGCTTCAAAATAAAAAGTTAAAAAAAAAAGAAGAAACATAAGAGATAAAGTTTGGAGAGGAAGAAGTAAAGTTGTCTTTATTCATAAATGGCATTGATGGTTATGGAGAAAATCCTAAGGAGTCTATTAAAAAACCTCTAGCATTAATAAGTGAATTTATGAAGGTCAGATAATATGAATAGAAGTACAAATCTACATTTCTACATACTATCATCAAATAATTGGAAGATGAAAATTTTTAAAATACTAATTATAATCGCTTCCAAAAGTAAACAACAACAAAAGGAAACAGGAATAAATTTGAGGAAATGTGTACAAGACTTCTACATTGAAACTATAAAAGACTGCTATGAGATGGGAAGCGGCTGTGGCTCCATCAGTAGGGCTCCCGTTTACCATACGGGAGGCCCCGGGTTCGGTTCCCGGGGTCTCCTGGTGAAGGCAAGCCCTTCCGCACGGCGTGGTTGGCTGACCCAGCGAGCACAAGCAGCAAGGGGGGGATAAATGAATAAATAAATAAAATCTTAAAAAAAAAAAAAAAAGACTGCTATGAGAAATTAAAGAAGTCTTAAATATATGAAGAGAAGATTTTTTGTTCATAAATTAGAAGGCTTGATATTGTTAGCATGTCAATTTTCCTTGAATCAATCTGAAGAGTCAATGCAATCCTAACAAAAGTCCCATCAGGCTTTCTTTGTTAGAAATCAAAAACCTAATTATAAAATTTATATGAAAATGCCAAGAACATAAGATGGCTAGAGCAATTAAAAAAAAAAAAACGCAAAAAAAAAACACAGAGTTGGAGGACTTGCAATATCTGGACTTGGATACTTACTATAAAACTAGTGGGAATGGATATGGCTCGAGTTGTTGGGCACCTGCTTCCCACATGGGAGGCCCCGGGTTCAGTCCCCGGTGCTTCCTAAAAATAAAACAAACAAACAACAAGCAAACAAATGAAAGAGTTTGCTCAGGGGAGCTGATGTGGCTCAGTGGTTGAGTACCAGCTTCCCACATATGAGGTCTGGGGTACAATCCCCGTCCCTAGTACTGTAAAAAAACTAGTTTTTGAAACTGTACAGACATATATAGCCATGAAACAGTAAACGCAGTTCACAAATAGACCCAAATGTATACAAATGATTTTTGATAAGGGCACAAAGGAATTCAGTGGGGAAAGTCTTTTAAATAAATGGTGTGAGGATAACTGGATATCCATATGGAAAAGGCATCCTGACCCCTAGATTATACCCCTACATTAATGCAAGGTGGATTACAGGCCTAAAGATAAAGGCAAAAACTATAAAGCATCCAGAAACAAACATAAGATTCTTTCTTTAAAGCAAGTAGGTAAGGAGAAAACTTATGATTTAAAAGTACTTTTGACTTATAAAAGTCCTTGGCAATTTTCTAAAATCTGAGCGGTATACAGTAAAGAAACTGAACTGGGGCACGAACTTTTAAAAGTGAACTTCCCAAAAGGTCTAAGTCATTAGAAAGAAAAAGAGACCATTGTTTGCTCATTTTTAAAAATACCCACAGGCAAGCAAACTCTTAGAGCTTCTGATAATGAGACAAATTGTCTATGTCTTGACATTTGTCCTCCTCTTTTCTCCACCAGAGCTCAAACTCCCTACTAAGTAAGAAATGCCCAGATGGGCTCTTTTTAGAATATAATGCCCAAATTTAAAAATTAAACACATTTCAAGTGCCGAGTATGTGCCAGTGATTATATTAGGTACCAAGAATAAATAAAATAAATAAATAACCCATCTACATCTGCCTCCCTTGAATTCTAGTGGGAAAACATAGGCATGAACTAAATCCCAGTACAATGTAGTCAGTGCTGGGAAACGGATGTGGCTCAAGAAGTTCGGCGTCCGTCTACCAAATGGAGAGACCGGGGTTCGATCCCCGGAACCTCCCGGTAAAAAAAAAAAAAAAAAAAAAAAAATGTGGTCAGTGCTACAACACAGACATGTACCAAGTGAAGAAAAGGTGGAAGGAAAGTGGTTCCTCAGTGTGTAGAAGATAGGAGAGGAGGGTTCAAGCAGAGAAGGGCAGAGTTTGGATGAGAGGCAAGTAGGAAGAGAATACCAATCACATCAGGGATGAGTGTGTGTAACAAGGGAACAAATGAGCAGTTGGTTGTGAATAGGGTGTATAGCAAGGGAAGTGCTGAAAAACATCTTGAAATACACACATAGGTCAGACTATTGAAGATTGAACATTCTCCACCAAAGAGTTTGGGTTTTTTCTACAGACAACAGGAAATCAATAAAAAAAATTTAAGTAGGGAAAGGACATGGTCAATTATTTTTGAAAGATAAACTGGCAGCACCATAAAGTATATCTTAGAAAGAATGCTTAGAGGTCAAGATACTAGTTGAGAAACTAGAAGAATTAACTATTGGTCTTAAATATGGAAAAGGAAATAAAATGCCAAGAAAGGTAATTAGGAGATATTCTTATGGGCCTGTCTGATAATGGACCAATATCTGATACTAAAATTTTTCAATAAGGGTCCTTAAAAATCATAACCAGCCTCAACTGATTTTAGGAACACAGTAAGCTCCTCCTAGGTTGCTGGTCACTATAATAAATGTAGGGTTGAAAAAACACATGCAACTTATTAAAAAGTTTAATAAGAAGGAAGAAGGTATGAAAAAACTGTCATATGACTTACCTGTTGCCTCAAAGGTCAACTTTACAGAATCCCAGAGGGTCTGTTCTTTGGATATAAGTTTGAAATGAACAGGATCTCCTGGAGAAACTTCTGGGGCAGGAAGATACCAGTTTTTCCTATTTGGAAAAGTAGCTTCAATACATAGAATACTTTATTACTTGATAACTACCTCTAACTCACAGAAGGGTTTGGAATAGAAAAACACATTTTGGGGTAAGACAATACACTCTGGTGAAGTGAAAAACAATGCCAACTCACTCCTTTGAATTCCAGGTTGCTGTATAATAAAAACCTTCTCAAATTTAAGAACAAAGGAGTTAACTAGGTATTCTTGATTCTACTACCCATTCTATTTCTTCTCATCTAATCCTTTACTATCAAATCTTAAAATCTTCCCAGAAATGAAACAAAAAAATTGAGATTGAGACTTAACTGCTGTTTGTTAGATTAGCTAAGAGGGCCATCTAATTACTTGGGTTTCCAAAGGAAAGACTCCTTCTATTTGAGAAGGCAAGACTTCTCTATTGAGTGCTTGCTTTATCCTACTAAAGAAATAAAACCTTGGTAGTGATTGAAAAAAAGACTATAAAGGGCACTTGACTTGTGCATTAGGGATAACAGTTTAAATAAAGTACTGATATAGTGATAGGACTTGAGAAGAGACTACTCCCCAACTAAAGTAGAAAAGTAATGAACCAACCTGATCAGAAAGTGCACTGGAAGATACCAAGGGAAACCACAAAGGGGTGCTGTCTCCTCACAGTGAGCTCGGATGGTGTCATTGATTTCAGGAATGTGAGGTGTGATGTGAGACATTCCAGTATAATCAAACCCATTGATCCATATTCCAGAGTCTTGTTTAACTACATTTCCATCCAAGTCATGAAATGTTCTAGTTACATGCTGAAAAGAACAAGATTGATGGAAAAACTGTTTCAACCATTTCACCCACATCCCCACCCCCAGCTGGCAAAAATGAGTAAATCAGACAATACAGAGAAACAGTGTAGAAATAGAGCAATAGGCACTGCTGGTGGGAGAAATTGTTCAGCACTAACCAATAAAGTTATCATGCACATACTCCTCAAGCCACCAATTCCAGTCCTGAGTATATATCTTAGAGAAACTCACAAGCTACAGGAGTATTGATATAGCACTGTTCATATTAGCAAAAAACTGGAAACAACCCAAATGCCCCTAATAGTGGAGCGGATAAATTGGGACCTCATCTGCAGTAAAAAATAATCAACAGTGACACAAATCAACATGGATTCTCACATACTGTCAACTGTCAAGCAAAATGAAGCCAGCCACAAATGAATACTTACGGCATGGCTCTATCTGTAAAAAGTTCAAAAACAAGCAAAACTATATAGTGTTGCTTAGGGATTCATATATATGTGATAAAATAGAAAAAAGTAAGATAATGATAAACCCAAACTTCAAGATAGTATGTGAGTACTTCTTTGGGGTGGGGTAGAGAGATCAAAGAGCTGGAATGGAGAAGGACACACTCAGGATTTCTAAGGTACTACTAATATTCTGTCTTTTAAACTGGTTGATAAGACACATAGACACAACTCTATTTAATATTTAAACTTCATGGGAAGCGGCTGTGGCTCAATCAGTAGGGCTCCCGTTTACCATATGGGAGGCCCCGGGTTCGGTTCCCCGGGCCTCCTGGTGAAGGCAAGCCTGCCCGCACGGCGTGGTTAGCTGACCCAGCGAGCACAAGCAGCAAGGGGGGGATAAATGAATAAATAAATAAAATCTTAAAAAAAAAATTTAAACTTCATATAAACATTTTGAAAGCCTACCATTTCCAATTTAAAAGACATGAATGCTAGAACTCCTTTTAGATAAGGATTACAATACATCCTAAACATATATTTATAGATACACACATACATCTCCCTTTCAGCATGTTACATGAAGCTCATTTATATGCAGAGAGAAACAGGAAACACAGCTCACCACTAGATGACAGACTTGTGCCTAACACAATTCTATGAAAAGACACAGTGCTCCATTTGGAATAGTTTTACTAAGAGCAGAAACCAACCTGAAGAATATCAATAAAATATTCTTTATTTTGGAAAATAAAAAGGATCGCAAAGGGTAGGGGTTGGCAAACTACAGCCCAAAGGCCAAATCAGGCCCATTTTTGCATATAAAGTTTTACTGGGACTCAGCCACACTCATTTGCTTACCTATTTGTTTACTCTGTGACAGAGACCATATGGCCTGCAAAGCGTAAAACATTTATCTGGCCCTTTACAGGAAAGGTTTGCCAGTCTTGACATAGGGGAAGAAGAGAACCTCAAAACACATCAGAAGAATAGGACTTTCTCCTGACAATTATAAACATTAGCAAGTTACTGGAAACACAATGAATTGCCTATAAACTAGGCATTCTTCACTAAAGGTTTGACAAATTATAAAATTTGTCACATAAAACATTATCACTTTGTCCTCCAGGACTATAAAGCAGGAAAATTTGACCCTTTTTCAAAATTTCCTCTGATATTTAAGTTTAGGTATTATTATTAATTATCTAAGGACAAATTATCTAGATTAGACTCCTTTGGCTTTTCTGTTAGGCCACTCCACTACCTGTAACCAATAAGATACCTAGAAATGAAGCAACTTAGGTCGTTTTCACTACTTTATAGCACCAGCTCTAAAAAGTTTGGAAAAAACTTGAAATCTAAAGAAAGTTTTAAATATCACTCTAAGTGTTATATTTTCATTATCACACAGTCCTTTGAACATTATCAAAGATCTATTGTACTAGCATTTTGTTTTTTTTTTAAGATTTATTTATTTACTTTATCTACTTTAAACCCCCCCTTCCCCATTTGCTGGGCAATTCTCTGTGTCTGTTTCCTGCCATCTCTTCTCATCCTTCTCCTCCAGTCTCCACCAGGATTCGATCCTGGAGACCTCCCATATAGGAGAAGGGTGTTCTGCCACCTGCGCCACCTCAGTTCCTGGTTTTCAGAGCTTTCAGAGCATCTCATCTTGTCTCTCCCCTGTTACGTCATCATCTTGCTGCATGGCTCCTGGGGCCTGGCGGCTCACAGGCACACAGAGCCTGGCAGCCCATGCGCCTTCTATATATATGTGTGTGTGTGTGTGTGTGTGTGTGTGTAATTTTTTTTTTTTTTTTTTTTTTTTAATTTTACCAGGAGGTCCGGGGGATCGAACCCAGGTCCCTCCATATGGCAGACGGACGCCCAACCATTTGAGCCACATCCGCCCCCTAGCATTTTTAAATATACATTTTATTTTGCCAATTGATGGAGTTCAGATTTTTACTCAGCCTGCAGCCATTTTTACAATTGTATTTCTAAGGCTCATGATGTATATTAGCTCTTGTTGTTTTCAAAGTAAGTGCATTTTTATAATTTGAACAAGAGACTTTTCCAATGCATTCTCTTGGGAGAAGTATATGGAGCTGATAAGAATGTCTCTTGATGGTCAGTCTTTTCCTCACTGCCTTATACACACAAGTCAAGTACAACTAATTAGGTCCACAGCAGAAATGTCAGTTGGGTTTCCTGTTGACTAGTGAAGCTGAAAACACATGAGGCTTTCCTCTCCAGAAACTCAAATAGTTTACTCAAAATTACTCTTACCTGAAGAAACACTCTCTTTGGCTTTGGATTAGCAGGGTTGGAGCTATATGGGAAAAAAGTTCCACTGCAAACAAGGAGGAATGTGACTGTACATACCAAAGTTAAAGTTAGCATCGTTTTTTTTGTGCTTTTGGCAAGGTAGATGAAGTTAATCTAAAACACAAAAATAGAAAAATTATAAATACAGACCACTGACACAAAGGTATCTTTAACTGCCTTTATTTTAAAACAGGTATTATCTAACAGACAATGAATAAAATTTATCAGCATGTTCTTACATATGGCAACAACAGGTATTATCTAACAGACAATGAATAAAACTTATCAGCATGTTCTTACATATGGCAACACCCAGTAAACAAAGCACTAATTATAGGGGATTTCCATCACAAATCAGCGCCTAGATAAATGATAGATACCTCCAATATGTCATGATGGTGCCTCTTCTGACAGACAGCCAGAAAGCAATAGAGAGAAATGAAATTATGAGCAATGTCTCTGTGCTAAATAAGCCAAGGGAATGGAGGACGTAGATCTATCACCAGCCAAATCATTACATTGCTTTGTTTCAGATTCTATCAATACCCTAAGATAGTTAACACTGCACAGGAGATACCACTTAAGAAACTCATCTTGTACCCAGGGATACAAGCCAGCTGAAAGCAATAGGTTGGAAAAAGATAATCCACACAAATAGTAACCAAAAAAGAGCAGGGGTAGCTATACTAATATCTGAAAAAAAAAGGACTTTAAACGCAAAAATGTTCTAAGAGATACCGAAAGCCATTATATATTAATAAAAGGGACAGTCCACCAGGAAGAGTTATAATAGTCATATATATCTATGTAGCTAACCAGGGTGCCCTAGAACACATGAGACAAACTCTAGGAAAACTGAAGGGAGAAACAGACATCTTTACAATAATCACTGGAGACTTCAACATCCCACTAACATCATTAGATAGAATAACTAGACAGAAGATCAACAAGAAAACAGAGACCTTAAACGATATGATTAACGAGTTAGACCTAATAGACATACATAACCTGCATCCAAACTCAGCAGGTTATACATTTGTCTCAAGTGCCCATGGATCTTTCTCCAGGATAGACCACATGTTAGGGCACATTGCAGCTCTCAATAAATATAAAAAGACTGAAATTATACAAAGCACCTTCTCAAATTTCATTCATAATGGAATGAAACTGGAAATCAATAATAGACAGGAAAAAAGAAAATTTGCAAATATGTGGAGGATGAACAACACACTCCTAAATTATCAGTGGGGCAAAGAAGAAATTGCAGGCGAATCAGTAAATATATTGAAACAAATGAAAACAAGAACACAAGCTATCAAAACTTATGGGATATAGCAAAGGAAATATTGAGAGGCAAATTTATAGCCCTAAACACCTACATTAAAAAAGAGCTAAACTCAAAGATTTAACTGAACTAGAGAAACTAGAAAAAGAACAGCAAACCAATCCCAAAGCAAGCAAGAAGAAAGAATAAAGTTTAGAGCAGAAATAAATGAAATTGAGAACAAAAACACAACAGAAAAAAAATCAACAAAACCAAAAGCTGGTTCTTTGAGAACATCAATAAAATTGACAAACCCCTAGCTAGACTATCAAAGAAAAAAAGAGAAAATACAAATAAATACAATCAGAAATGAAAGGGGGGAAGTTACGAATGACCCCACAGAAATAATAAGGATCATGAGGATATTATGAGAAACTGTATGCCAACAAACAAGACAACCTAGATGAAATGGACAAATTCCTAGAAACG
The DNA here is from genome assembly GCA_026826555.1 of Tolypeutes matacus. NCBI lineage: Eukaryota > Metazoa > Chordata > Mammalia > Cingulata > Chlamyphoridae > Tolypeutes > Tolypeutes matacus. The sequence continues at coordinate 16,322,810 of JAKSZT010053764.1, read as the reverse complement.
CACAAACAACCTACACTGACGCTACAAGAAATACAAGAACTTAACAAACCAATCACATTTAAGGAGACTGAATCCATCATCAAAAATTTCCCAGCAAAGAAAAGACCAGGAGCAGGTGGCTTCCCAGGTGAATTCTCCCAAGCATTTTGAAAAGAATTAACACCAAACCTGTTTAAACTCTTCCAAAAAATTGAAGAGGAAAGAAAATTGCCCAACATATTTTATGAAGCCAACATCACCCTAATAACAAAGCCAGATAAAGACACTACAAGAAAACTACAGACCACTCTAATGAACATAGATGCAAAAATTCTCAACAAAATACTTGCAAATAGAATCCAACAGCATATCAAAAGCCTTATATATCACGACCAAGTGGGATTTATTCCTGGTATGCAAGGCTGGTTCAACTTAAGAAAATCCATCAACATAATATACCACATTAACAAATTAAAGAAAAAAAACACAATCATCTCAATTGATGCAGAAAAGGCATTCAAAAAAATCCAGCATCCTTTTTTGATAAAAACTTCAAAAGATAGAAATATAAGGATAATTCCTCAATATGATAAAAGGCTCATATGAAAAACCCACAGCCAACATCGTACTCAACGGGAAAAGGTTGAAAGCTTTCCCTCTAAGATAGGGAACAAGACACGAAGCCCACTGTCACCACTGGTATTTAATATTGTACTAGAAGTTCTAGCTAGGACAATTAGACAAGAAAAAAAATTAAAGGCATCCAAATAGGAAAAGAGAAAGTAAAACTCTCAATGTTTGCGGATGACATGATCCTGTATTAAAAGAATTCTGAAGTATCCACAACAAAGCTACCCGAGCTAATAAATGAGTTCAGCAAAGTGGCAAGATATAAGATTAACACGCAAAAATCAGTAATGTTTTTGTATACTAGTGCTGAATAATCTGAGAAGAAAATCAGGAAAAAAATTCTTTTACTGTAGCAGCAAAAAGAGTCAAATACCTAGGAATTAATTTAACCAAAACAGTACAGGACCTATATGCAGAAAACTACAAAACAATACTAAAAGAAATTTAAAAAAAGACCTAAACAAAAGGAAAGACATTCCGTGTTCATGGATTGGAAGAATAAATATCATGAAGATGTCAATCTTACCCAAACTGACCTACAGATTCAATGTAATACCAATCAAAATCCCTACTTTACAGACTTAAAAAAGGTGACGTGGGAGAATTTCACTGCCTGACCCTGAAACATATTACAAAGCTACAGTGGTTAAAACAGCATGGTACTGGCATAAAGATAGACACATCGATCTGTAGAATGGAGTTGAGAATCCAGAAATAAACCATATTACCTATGCGGTCAGCTGGTTTTTGACAAACCCTCTGAGTCCATGTTAACAAGGACAAAAGAGTCTTTTCAACAAATGATGCTGGGAGAACTGGATATCTATAACCAAAAGAATAAAAGAGGACCCCTACCTCACTCCCTATACAAGAATCAACTCAAAATGGATCAAATCCCTAAAAAAAAAAGCCAGGACCATAAAACTACTAGAAGAAAATGTAGGGAAACATCTTCAAGACCTTGTAGTAGGTGGTGGTTTCTTGGACCTTAGACCCAAATCACGTGCAACAAAAGAAGGAATAGATAAATGGGACCTCCTCAAAATTAAATCTTTTGCACTTCACAGGACTTAGTCAAAATGGTTTAAAAAGGCAGCCGACTCAATGGGAGAATATATTTGGAAATCATATGTCCGATAAGGGTTTAATATCCAGGATATATAAAAAGATGTTACAACTCAACAATAAAAAGACAAACAACCCGATTAAATAATGGGCAAAAGACTTGAAAAGACATTTGTTCAAAGAAGAAATACAAATGGCAAAAAAAAAACACATGAAAAAATGCTTAACATCACCAAGGATCAGGGAAATGCAAATCAAAACTACAATGAGATATCATTTCACATCTATCAGAATGGCCACTATTAAAAAGACAGAGAACTACAAGTGTTAGAGAGGATGTGGAGAGATAGGAACACTTATTCACTGTTGGTGGGAATGCAGAATGGTACAGCCACTGTGGAGGACTGTTTGGCAGTTCCTAAAGAAGTTGAATATAGACTTGCCACATGACCTGGCAATACCACTACTGTGTATATACCCAGAAGAACTGAGAGCAGTGACACGAACAGACATCTGCACACCTATGTTCACAGCGGCATTATTCATGATTTCCAAAATGTGTAAGCAACCCAGGAGTCCATTAACTAATGAATGGATAAACTGTTGTGTATTCACACAATGGACTATTATGCAGTTGTAAGAAGAAATGAAGTCGTAAAGCATATGACAACATGGATGAACCTGGAGGACATTATGTTGAGCAAAGCAAGCCAGACACAAAAGGACAAATACTGTATGACTGCGTTACTATAAACCAAATATATTGTGTAACATATTCTATGACTCAAAAAAAAAATTATATGTATCCAGTACATTTAATTGAGAAATGTATGTTTTTATTCAACTGTATTCTTTTTATTTTTAATTATTGTTTATATTTTCAATTATTAAATGTACAAAATAAAAGTTAAAAAAAAAAAAGCCAACCCACTGGGGGCAGATGTGGCTCAAGCAGTTGAGTGCCTGCCTACCACACAGGAGGCCCTGGGTTCAGTTCCCAGTGCCTCCTAAAGAAAAACAAACAAACAAACAACAAGCAGACAAGCAAAAACAAGGAGGAGAGAGGAAAAAAAAAAAAAAAACCAAGGGCAGGCAAGGAGCAAAAACAAACAAGCAGGGAGCTAAATAACTCAAGTAGTTGAGCTCTGACAGACAACAAACAAAACAAACAAACAAAAGTCAACCCATTTCTTGGACTTTGCATTGGCAGTCCTTTGGCTAACTAAAACGGCCTCTTCTACCCATCTTCTGAAGTTTGGTAAGGGTAATAAATGAAATGGCAATTACAGAGCAAAAGAAAAGGAAGAAGAAAAAGGAATAGTCATAAAAGTGACATGTTTGGATTCCAATGTCAATCACCTTTCCAATTCTATTTCTGTCTTAAACGTTGCCTCTTATGTCACCCTAGGTTTTGAAAAGGGTACATAATAATATGAAGAGAAGCATGAGAATAGACTCTGAGATGTCTAATGTGTGCTGGATGACAGAGCTGTTTCTGAGAGTCTTCTCCTCTGAACCCATTCTTAACAGCTGTTCAGCCTTAGTTCTCATTTAATCAATACAACCATTAATGACCCTAGCTGGGAGTAAGCTGGGGAACCAGCTAACTGATCATCTGATGGGAATTTAATTGCTTTCTAGCAAATATATTTAATAAATCTTTAGAGACTGAAAGATAAGCTTTCTGAAGCATGAATTGTGGTTCTATTCTCCATTACCCAAGGAGAATGGGCTCCCTCTATCAATTAGCCTCTCTCTTTAACACTGCTACACAAATAAGAAAATGGAGAAGGATAACGAACAGCATCAAGGAGCAACAGAGATATTTCACATTATAATGGATATTAAGTGAGATTTTATTTAAAGGATTCCAAGACGCACTCTTCTTTCTAAAAGCTTTCCTAATCCTTTTCTTGTTTCCAAGATTTCCATGCTTTGCAGGTATTTTCAACTTCTATAGTGAAAGTTTCCAGGGTTCACTTTGTCCCCTTCCATAGAGTCAATGTAATAGAATATAAATATCCTACATATTGGTCATGTTTCCCTCAGTGACTATAATTTAATATATACACTGGGGGAGGTCCAGCTCATAACTTAGCTTACTTTAATTAGAACCCAATCTACAGATGATGAAACTCCACTTTCTCCTTTAATCCTCACAACAGCAAACCCATCTATTAACATGTACAGAGGGTATAAAGGCTGACTAATAAAACCAAAAGAAGTAAACTCTGCAGGCAAGAAAGAACATTTTGAAATTTTCCATCCATTATCATTATCAAAGGATTTAATCATTATCAAAGGTAAAATGGTTGTAACGCCCAGATTTTTTTTAGGACTAGTACAGCAGAGCTCAAACAGTAGTGTGCATAAGAATTTCTCTAGGAAAGTGGATATGGCTCAAGCAACTAAGCTCCTGCCTACCACATAGGAGGTCCCAGGTTCAGTTCCCAGTGCCTCCTGGAGAAGACAAGTAAGACAGTGAGTTGGCACAACAGGCAGGTGCGGCGAGCTGACGCAACAAAGAAACACAAAGGAAAGACAATGAGAGACACAACCAACCAGGGATCTGAGGTGGCTCAAATGACTGAACACCTCTCTCCCACATGTGAGGTCCCAGATTCGGTTTCCAGTGTCTCCTAAAGAGAAGACAAGCAGACACAGAGAGCACCAGACAAATAGACACAGAGGGCAGACAGCAAGTACAAATGGGGGGTGGGGGGGAATAAATAACATAAATCTTTTTAAAAAAAGTTTCCCTACAGGGTTATATATGCAAAGCCACATATACAGAGCTTTACTGGCTATTTAAAGGACTTTGATAGATAATGTTGACCATACAGGATATTCTCCTTATCTGTGTCTAGACCCTAACCACCACATGAGATGCACTTTACTGTATATGAAAAAGCTCACTATTATCTCCATGGAAAAAAGAACTATAATAAAGTCACAAGCTGCATTTTCTATTTGGTGCCCTAGACTCAAATACCCTTAGTTTACACCTAAGGGTATTCAGAAAGTAGGTCTTATTCTTAGGCATTCCAATGAAAAGAGCCACAAAACAGGAAACTACTGCCTCTTCTACATGGGCCCTGCCTGAGTCCTGGAGAGTGTGAACACATGCCAAGAGCAGAACCCTGTCTAGGGCTTGCTCTGACAATCAAGGGTATAGTTTTAAACTCTGCACTCCTGTCTTCTGGAGAGTTATAAGAGAAGAGAAGCACATCAAAGTTAGGCTTCTCCCTACAGCAGAATGAGGACTGAGAAGGCCTGTGATTCTCTTTTATTACTTGGTAAATAAATGAAGGCATGTTTGAGTGTCCTAAGTGTGCTTCACCCAAGACGAAAGACTCAAGTGAACTTTCACATGCTAGCAGCAAGGTAGCTGCATGATAACAGAAAAGACTCATCAGAATTACTCTTCCTTCATTTGTTTCAACAGCACTAATAAAACTACCGTTTATTTATTAATATTTGCCTTTAATTAGTAAGTTCAAAACACACTACTAGAAATCACTCTAGAAGTTCAACAGGCAATCTCTACCAATTCTCACTTGGTATACATTTCAGGAAGTTTGAAAAGCTATTTGAAAAGAATTATTAGCAAAAGGTTTGGGATGATGTTAAGGGAAAAACAACAAATAGCAGCAACAACAACAAAAAAAACCCATTCTATATTATCTTACCATGCTGAATCAATAAGATAAACAACCATTCACTACTTCTTTTGCTTAAGAGGTTTCTCATTTATAGAAAACTTGTATGAATATTTATATATACTATATGTATATGATATGCATACTTAAAGTTTATGTATAATTATGCAATACTATTCATGGAATCTAGTATGGCTAAACTCACCACATATATTTTTAAAATGAAGAAAGAAGAAAAACAAGAAAAAAATTTTTTCCTTACAAAATAGGAAGAGAGAATCATTGTACAACCAGCCAGGATGGAGGCCAGCACAACATCAGGTGGGATTTCCGAACCACTCCTCCCGAGGATAGGGGTAAACATTTCAAAAACTGCCCAGATGAGGTACAATGCGTAAAGGTAAGGAATAAACATCCCCAAAAAGTAAAAGGCAATAAATTTTCCTCTGACACCTAGGGAAAAAGAGAAGGAAAGATATGAAATTCTACAATCAGAGAAAGATTTTTACAATACTAGTGTACCTTGGCACCTAACAGAAATGAGGTTAGATGTGACAGGTTATCTAGCAAGATACAACACTTTACCTCAGAAAGGACACAATCAAAATATGAAATAAACAAAATACATAAGCAATATATTAGCATGTATTCATAAAGACAATAATGATAGTATAAAATATAAGATAACAGTCTATGTTATCTGAAATTAAAACGAAAGAAACAGTAATAATTTAAAAAGCCTATCCAAAAAGATCAAAATAATCATCATTCCTGGAAACCTTTTCTTAAATATTTCAAGGTATGTTCTCATTTGTATCAAAACTAAAAAAACCCTACCATGCTGCTTAAAGTCCTTGTGCACAAAAAGCTTTGTGAGCAATGGAAATGCTACCCAGACAGCACTAATAAATGCTGAGCAAAGTCCTCGATAAGTGAGAGTTACAAGAAAACCACAATGCACAAACAGTGAGATGTCAAAAAATACTTCTCCCAGATACTGGTCACTGGCATTCTGAAAGAAAGAAAAATATACAAGTAGTTTCATTTACAGGTCATTCATAAAGCTATTTTATTATAATATAATTTCCATCAATCAGGAGAGCTACCTCTTTAAGCTGAGTCTACCCTTTAAACTTTAAACACTGACAAAGCTACCTCCTATCATGAAGTAAGAAATTAAAATTGCTGCACAGGAGAAAATTTTACAGGATGGAGTAAAAACAATACTTGTAAGCTAATCTGCACTTTTCCTCCACAGGGCTAACAACAACCTTTGGAAATGTTCCAAAATATACTATCCTTGTGGAAGGCTGTTAGGTTACAGTCTTTCAGAGCTCTGTTCTAATTCCTGGCAGTAGAAACCGGCGGGAGGGCGGGGGGGGGGGAACAGACATGAATGAATGGACAGGACACAGGACTGGCATACACTGGCTATCTGCAAATAACGGAGCTAAGAAAAATTTCCCCCTCTAATTCACCTAGAAAGTCTCTATTTCACTGTCATTTATTTTTAGTCCTTTTATTTCATAACTTATTTTTAATTTTATTTTTACCAAATTTACATAGTTGAAACCATAGCAGTATTCTCAATCATCATTGATAAGTAATTTTGGAACCCTGTCTCCCTTCCCTCTTTTTCCTTAACAATGTGTCTTTAACACACATGCATGCTTTCAGAATCTGCATTGACAACATGTAATTAAGAAGGAAAAAGTAAAGGAAAACTGAAGAGAAAAATCAGCTTTAAGTTTAATATCTTTCAGGCAACAAATACTGTGTGTTAGTGCTGTGTGTGTCAGACATTGCCTAAGCAAAGGGGATAAAGCAACGAACAAAACAATCCTTGCCCTCTTGGAGTTTATAATCCAGCGGAGAACAGATATGAAAACAACACAAATAACTAGGTGAGCCCAGAGAGGGATGGCAGAATCAGGAACAGTTACAAAAACAGCATGTTCAAAGGCAGCAAGAAGGTTGTGCTCCAACAACAGCTTTGCTGTCACCATCACCTCAAACACTGTTTATGGCCCAGAATTCATAACCTCTTTTGACTTCTGCAATGCATCCCTCAGAATACGAAGCCAGCCAGTTCTCTGCAACCACGCAGAACACTTTTGATAGCTCAAAAAACCAAATGCAATCACTCCCAGGAAACACAAAGAAATCAATGAATATGTCTAACGCTTACCACATAATAAAATCTTTTTGCGAGGGTGTGTACAAATATTATTTTGACTACCGATGCAGCTCCATACAGACAAACGGAGACATAGAAGTGGTTATACCATGAGAGAGACTGTCCAATAAGAGAGATGAACACTGCTATAATGAGAACAGTAACAAGGCTAGTGAACCAGCCTATCAGAGTGATGCCAAATCCACAGAAGAAGTCCTTCGTGTAGTTAGTAGCTAATAAAAAGAGAAAAAAATTTGAGATCACCATATCCATAAAATCAATTATATAACCAATTGGTAGAATTAATGAAACAAACATTAAAACAAAATAATTCACCACTGTAATTGAAATGTATTGAAATTCCCTAGAGTTGGAGTTTGTTAACACTAGAAGAGGTCACAGGGAAGGTATTAAAGAAAATTCTTCAAGTAACATTTACTGAGTGTCTATGGGTAGTAAGGATTCAAAGACAGCTGTCTTCAGATACATTCCTGATTAAGGCAGTAGGCAATCTTAATCTTCATCACCTTTGGGATGCTTTCTAAATTAAAATATCAGCAAGTATGGAAGGCAAAGTTCCATATAAATCTTGCAAAAATAAAAATAAAAAATCTAAGGGAAAAGGAGTATGGGAAAAATAACTGGGCATTGATACCAAATATTTAATCTTGTAACAGCAGATATAAGACTATGAAACATTTCAAGTACAAGGAGGCCAATTTAACCAGAAGCAGTTCATTCATACATCAAACAGGGTGCTGCTATTAGTCTGTGGTTTGAATAAGACTTTTTAATGGGACTTTTCATTAACAAACCATTTTTCAATAGCTTCTATGTGGTTCTTCTATAGAGTGCATAAGTACATAAAAACTGCCGGCTTCACCAAAACTAAAAGTATAATGAGCCTATTAATTTGATACTCATTTAAGAATTTTTCACAACTATAAATCAGATATTTTCTTAGACTGTTAACTTCTTGAAAAGATATAAGCAGAATGACTAAAAAACTTCAGGTAAATCCTACACCTACATTTGTATTTGCAGTTTTAGAAGAAAATACTTACTCTTATGTTTGGGCTGCAACAATTTTTTGCCCAGGTACAAAACAACCACCATTACCACCACATAATTAATTATTGAGCCAACACGAGAAGGGTAGGCAATGACAAATAGGCCAAGCACATCGAAGAATACCATATTTCCATGCTGATACTTTGAGGAAGAAGCCAGCATATCAGATGTAGCTAGGTATTTCAGAACTGCTAAAACGTTGTCACCTATTGGTAAAGAAAAGGCAGATACGGGTGAATAAATTATTTGAATGTACATGAACATGTACAACTATATGAAGGAGAAATAAACCATCCAATGGTTAAGTAAAGGAAAAGCTCGAATGTAAACAGAAATAGCTTTTGACCATCCTACTTCTCTTCCCAACTTTTCTTCCCAAATGTCTCAAATAAGATCTATGACCTCTACATTTCCTCTGTATTTCCAAGCTCAGTCAACTATAATTTGGCCTTTGTCCTCTCCCCTCTACTAGAGCTATTTTCTATGATCAATTATGCCTTCCCTGTTAACAAACTCAATGGGTTTCTTAGTCCCCATGCATTGAGTAATTCAGTGATAAAGCAATGAAGACCCCTCTTGAATTTCACAAGGAGTGATATAGCAGTGCTATGAAACCATATTGTTTCCATTGGGGGAGTGAAGGAAGTATCCCTGAGGTAGTGATATTTAAAGCTCAAGGATGAACTGTAGCTAGCCACACAAGGGAGAGACTGTACAGAGAGAACTGTGTGAAGGTCCTAAGGAGAGAAAAGTCCTGATTCAGAGAGAGAGAAACTCAGGCAGAGCCCTATCAAGCAGAACCTGGAACATCAAAGGTCTATAATAAATATTTGTTACATCAATGAATGAATGAGTTTGAACTTTAACAGGAGCAATAAGAAGGCTTCAATAAACTGCATTTCTTCTCTTCCTTTCACTTCTGAGATACCACATCTGTCTTACCACTGGATTTTTTTCATTGTCTCCTCTGTCTGGTTGGTTCACAGACCCCCTACATTTATATGTCTGCAGAGCTCAGTCTTTCTCTCTTCACTGCCTCTTGATGAGGGTTGTCTTCCCACTTCCCAATTATGATCAATGCCATCACCATTCCCTAGCCAACTAGGCTTTATATTTTGCAATCATCTTTACTGTTATCCACCTGTAAAGTCTTGCAGAATTTATCTTTAAGATGTGTCTAATCTTACATTCTCCTCCATTCATTTCTCTCTTCCGTCATCACTTCAGTCTAGGTCCTCATTATTCTACACTTAAAATTACTATAGGAACATTCAGCAGAGTCTTGACTCATAGCTCTCTCTCCTCCACCATCCACTCCACAGACTTGGAGCATTTAAAACCATCTTAATTAGTTCATTCACACACTCAGGCCTTCATTGATTCCTTATTTCCTATAGCATCTTCCTGCTGATTTGTAAGTCCTCTACAAATTTTCTCTGCCCTACACACTTTTACCTCATTTCTATTTCTGAAAATACATATTTCATTCTAGTCTCACAGTTTACTAACATCCCCATCAGCACTCCTACACACACACACACACACACTCTCTCTCTCTCACACACACACACACACACAAACCCTACACATTGTTCTCTTTAAGATTCAGCACCAGTTCACTTCCTCTGACTACTCCAGCTCTCTTTAATTTCCTTGCCCATGTCCCTCCTCCAACACCTGTCCTATAATCCCCACTCCCTTAACTGCTCTCACCACCCAACCTTGGATCAATGTAACTAGCTATTTTCTCCTACACCTTGGCAAACTGCCTAACCAAGTGCACTGGTGCCACCTCCAATTTATAGTTTTGACTTTGTCTACACTCTCTTCACTCAGCAATCCTACTCTAACACTCAGTCAATCCCCTTTCCCATTCCTCGCAATGAATATTCCGGTATTCTTAACTGCTAAAGGATACTGCAAGACTAAGATTCAAGTCCTGATTTCTCCAACTTCAAAGCCCTAGCTCATTCATATCCCACACTGCCTCCCTAATGCACAAACCATGTAATAGTTATAGGTTTATAAATCATTGCTAATATTTGATCTTATCAAATATCAAAAGTCTGAATTAGAATACCAACCTGCTCTTTGAATGGAATCTGTTAGAATTCTGTCCGCTGTGTCATACTTGGTATGATAAATGTATCCATTCTCAATAAAAGCTAAGTCTATTCCTAAGACATACGAAGAGAAAAAAAGTCATTTTGCTTTAAAGATCAAACTTGTTTTAGGCCTACTTGTTTAATGTGTTACATACCTAAAAGGCAAAGTGTCATATTAGTGGCACAATTGCTTTACCATACTTATGGATGAATGAATGAACTCTCTTCCAAATTCTTACACAAATTCTCAGCACATAATTAACACATAATGATTGAAGAATACCACCCCACAGAGAAGCAATACAAGTCACATGGCAAGGTGGGGGAGTGTTGAGTTTGGAAGGTCATCAATACTTTGCAATCTACACCTTGCCAAACCAGAGCCAAATTTTAACTTCAAACAAGCTGTAGAAGTTGCCAAGGGAATTGGTAAAGCAAGATAATAACATCAAAGACCACTGAAGGATCTATTATCATCTTTCAGGAATGAAGTGCTAAACAGTTCTCCCCTGTTATTCTGTCACACTGTGGGCAAGATGACATGTTATAGAAGTGACAAGCATTTAAATTAGCATGGAATTTAAAAGAAAGCAAAAACATTAGGAACACTGTGTAAGTGCATCAGAGCGCACTGCTCTAACATAGAGCATTTGCACTCAGAAAATGCTGTTTACAAACTTCCAAACAATAAAACTTGCTTTTTATAAATCAGTGTCACACAATAACTCATAAAACCACTGTCAAAATACCTGGAATGTTCCCAAAATCTCTGTAGATACGGAAGTCAGTATCTGAAGGAATGATTCCACTCTGAAAAACCTCCTGAGCTACAACAGAAGCAAAAGGGTGTTTGGCTGCTGAAACATAAGCTTGGACCAACCAAGGATTTTCAGGACCTAATAGAAAACATGACAACACAATACAAGGTTAATCTGGTAGCTTTTTTTTTTTTTTTTTTTTTAACATACTAATTAAATAAAAAAAAATACTAAGAGTGGTGATTTGAGGAGACGGGTCCAGATTTTATATTTTTAATTCTTTTTTTTTCTGTATTTTCCAACATTTTCTGATAAATATGTACGACTTTTAGAATGAAAAAGAGAACCTTTTATAAAATCAAAATTACTTTTAACAATAAATAACATGAAAAATTTAAGTTTGGAAATGAAAAATATTTAGTAAGTCCATTCATACTAAGATAACTATTATTTTTTGTTTTTGTTTTTTGTTTTTTTTACCGGGAGGTCCCGGGGATCGAACCCGGGTCCCTCCATATGGGAGACGGACGCCCAACCAGTTGAGCCACATCCGACCCCCGATAACTATTATTTTTAAACCTTCAGTTTTCTTACAAACATGTAATTGTGCATAGTTGTGCTCATAGGATAAATATACTCTGTATGTTGCTCTTTCATTTACATATTAAATGCAGTTTCCCATATTAAATGCCTTCCTTTTAAGTACAATTCCAAGTAGGTATTACAATGATAACTTTAATAATTGCATAACAGCTTTCTGAATATACTGCAAATTTCCTTACTACGGTTTCTAATTTTATCATTAATAATTTCATATATATCATTTTCATGCATATGCAGATTTTTTCAAATTTGACTGTTTTTCTTTAAAGATTTTTTTACTCCCCCACCACTCCCATTGTTTTTGTGCTCGCTGTCTACTCTCTGTGTCCATTTGCTGTCTGTGTCTGCTTGTCTCCTCTTTGGGTGGCACCGGGAACCTATCCTGGGACCTTCTGGAGTGGGAGAGAGGCGCTCAATCTCTTGAGCCACCTCAGCTCCCTGGTCTGCTGCATCTCTCATTGTCTCTCCTGTGTCTCTTTTTGTTGCATCATCTTGCTGCGCCAACTCTCCGTGCAGTCCAGCACTCCATGTGGGCCAGCACTCCGCTTTAGGCCAGCTCACCATGCAGGCCAGCTTGCCTTCACCAGGAGACCCCAGGAATCAAACCCTAGACCTCCTATATGGCAGACGGGAGCCCAATTGCTTGAGCCACATTCGCCTCCCTTGAGTGTTTTTCTTTAGATAGTGAGATGGACTGTACTATTCAATCCCTGAAAGAGGACTGAGTATACATCCTCAATTCTTGCCACATAACTTGAAATGCCTCCCCATAGAAATAGTACATGTCTGTGATCATCATATTGACTTTAGGTTGCGCCACACAAATTGCTTTGACCAACAGACTATAAGCAGAAGTAACGTAAGCCTCAAGCAAACAGATGTTTAAGACCCATTATTACAAGGCGTATCCCTCTCTCTTTTTGGCTATGAGAACAATACATTCTCTGGGGGGATTCTCCTTCAGGTCCCAGAACAAAAAAGATACATGGAACACAATAGACACAGAATATAACTACAGTTACCCAAGAACCAAAATGTAATGTCTACAAGAAATAAACTTCTGCTGTTTTAAGACACTGAAGTTTTAGAATTATTACAGCAAAATTTAGCAAAGTTGACTTATGTAGACAGAACCAGCAAATTGCATTTCTGGGAATATAAGAATATGAATGTTTTTATACTTTATAAGCAGATTAACAAATTGCTTTATTACAGAAAAAAAAACACAGCAAAAGAGACACAATAGAAAAAGACACAGGGGTGATACCAATACTGGATTTATCAGACACATATTTTAAAAGAAATATAATTATTAAAAAAAAAAAAACAGTTGATAGGAAGAATTTCACCAGATTAATGCTATAAAAAATAAGTCAAATTTTCAGTCCTAGGACTGGAAAACATAATTAACATTAATTTTAATAGATTGATTTAATTTAAGGTTAAATACAGCACAAGGATTATAGATCAATAGAAATTGAGGGGCAAAGAAAAAAAGAACGGAAAATACTGAAACGTGGATAAGAAACGTGTGATATGCTGATGAGATCTAACACATGGTAACTGGAATCCCAGAAGAGGAGGATAAAGAATGGAGCAGAAGTAATATTTATAGACGCAATGGCTAAAAATTTTCTCAAACTCATGGAAAACATCAAACCATGGATTGAAAAAGTTCTACAAAACTCAGACAGGATAAATATAAAGAAAAACCACTTAACACCAAGATCTTTGTTTCTGAATACCAGTCTCCATTAAAGAAACCACGTCTCCTAAGAGAAATGGTTGATTCCAGGTCTAAGGCTAGGAAAGTATAAGATAAATCAAAATATCTTATGCCAGAAAAAAAGTGCTCAAAGGGACATGTCAGGTACACATCAAAAGGACATTGGCTTAATTGGTATTGAGTTTCTCTTTGGGGTGATGGAGAAATTTTGGTAATGGATGGTGGGATGGTAGTACAACATTGTGAATGTAATTAACACTACTGAATTACATATATTTGAATATGGTTAAAAGGGGAAATGTTAGGTTGCATATATGATACTAGAATAAAAATCTTTTTTTAAAAAAACAAAAAACCATAGGGATATACAATACAAACAGTGAACCCTAATGACAGCTTGAACTATAGTTAACAGTATAAATATAACATTGTTTCATCAACTGTAATAAAGGTACCACACTAATGCAAAGTGTTAATAATAGGGAAAACTGTGTGTGTAAAGGGGGCGGTATATGGGAACTCTATTTTCTGCATGATTGTTCTGTAAATTTAAAAAATAAATAAATAAATGACACAGGCACCAGTTTGAATAAGTGTCCACTGGCCTACACCGGGACATTCTGTGCATCAAAATAAACAATGACAGAAACAGAATATATAATACACACACTAAAATAAGAATACATGAAATACTGAAATAAACTAAGGGGAATGGAAAGCCTTCCTTTTAAGTAAAATTCCAACTATTAACTATAGATGGAATGATGGATCTAGAACAATCACCATTTGGCAAACACAATAGCAAAAATGGTTTGGGACAAGAATCATCAATGGATTCTAAAACTAGGATCAAAGTTTGATGATAAACAGGATATTTACATATTCTCAAAGTACCTATTCTAAAGGGGAAAATCGTGACTTTAAAAAGGGAAAAATAGGAAAACCTGGCAAACACCACTTTAATCAACTTATCAAAGTTATCATCAGTAATGAGAGAAGACACTAGGTGCTTCCTGATGTGATATACTGAGAACACTAATGCAAAAGGAAAAAGAAAAATGATGGTGGAGAAACATATATAAGAAGACCCTATCACATTATACTACTACTAAAACATTATTACTGTTATGATTTTAATATATTAAAATTATACTATCAAAATATGATTAAAATCCTACTGAAAAACAAATAAAGCTAAACAATAAAGAAAAGGATGTGATTATCATAAAAGTCAAGATAATGGTTACTTTTAGAAAGGAAGTTTTATTTGAGAAGTGACAGGTACAAAGCTCCTGAGAGGAAGTGGCAAGAGTCTATGAGTGAAAAAAAAAAAAGAGTCTATGAGTGCGTCTTAGACAAGTATTCTCCTTACAATAATTGTTTTGCATTTTTATGCTTTTTAAATATTTGTTATGTAATGATTATTACAATATTTAATAACGCATGATAATCAAATGCTATGTTTGATCCTGGATTGGAAGCAGGATTAAAAAACAAAACAAAGTAAAAACAGCGAGGACACTGTTGGAACAACTGGAAAAATCTGAACAGAGACAGCTAATTAGATGACAGTTTTCTATCAATGTTATATTTCTTGAGTATGATAAACATATTGTTATGAAGAAGCGTATCTTTATGAAGAGTATTTGGGGTAAAGAGTCATAATATCTGCCACTTACCATCAAATGATTCAAAGATATACATAAAGCAAAAAGTGGAAAAATTCTTAACTGTTGATGGGTTTCGGTGAAGAGTATATGACTACTCATTATACTAGTCTTGCAACTTTTCTATAGGCTTGAAATGAAATTCTTCATAATAAAAAATGGAGAGGAGGAGGGAGGAAAAGATCAAGATTTGACAAAATGGATAAAATAAAATCCTACTACATGTTGCTTACAAGTAAATGTACCTTAAACATAAGAACACAGAAAGGAGAGAAAAAGATACACTATGTAAATACTAGCCAAAGGAAAGCTAATGTAGCTCTACCACCTATCAAAGTAATCATTAGGTATTACTACACATACAGGAGGAAAATTTGCAATGATTAAAGGGATAACTCAACAGGACACTATAACAAATCTAAATTTGTAGGTAATGAAAAACAAAGCCTCAAAATATGTAAAGCAAAAACTGTCAAAACTAAAAGGAGAAACAAACTCACAACCAAAGATGAAGAATTATCACATTCTCAGTAACTGATAGAAGAAGGAAAGTAAGTAATGGTAGAGAAGATTTAAATAACTTAATTAACTGATTTTTACCTAATTGACACTCTATAGTCAGCACTTCATCCAACATTTGAAAAACACACATTTTTTTACACATTCTTTTTAAGTGGGTATAGAACATTTACCAAAATTGATCCTGTGATGAGCTATGAAGCAAGTCTTAACAAATTTCAAAGGACTGAAATCATACAAAACATGTTCTTTGACCACAGTGGAATTAAACTAGAAATCAATAACAAAAAGATAACTTTACAACCCCTAAATGTTGGAGTGTAAGTAATATATTTCTCAAGAGCCAATAAATCAAAGAAGAAACCACAATGAAAATTACAAAATGTTTTTAATTGAAAGGAAAATGAAAATAGAACACATCAAAATAGTGAGATGCAGCTAAAGTCATCCTTAGGAAGATATTTAGTACATACATTAGAAAAGATTATAGGGTAAAAAGGATTTAAGTCAGTGGTTCTCAAAGAGTGGCCCCCAGGGCAAAATAATAGCTGTAATAGCAGCACCTGAGAATCATTACAAATGCAAATTCTCAAGTCTCACCCCAGACCTATTGCATCAGAAAATCTAGGAAAGGGGCTCTGCAATCCGTGTTTTAACAAGCCCTCCAAATGCTTCTTGTGATAGCTCTAGTTTGGGGACCACCAACCTAGGCATCCAGTTCAAAAGTAGTTAGTTAAACAAACAAACAAACAAACAAAAAAACAGCATATTAGGGAAGCGGCTGTGGCTCAATCAGTAGGGCTCCCGTTTACCATATGGGAGGCCCCGGGTTCGGTTCCCGGGGCCTCCTGGTGAAGGCAAGCCTGCCCGCACGGCGTGGTTAGCTGACCCAGCGAGCACAAGCAGCAAGGGGGGGGATAAATGAATAAATAAATAAAATCTTTAAAAAAAAAAAAAAAAAAACAGCATATTAAACCCAAAGATTATAGAAGAAAGGAAATAAAGATAAGATAAAAAATCATGAAAAATAAGTGTACAATAAAAGAAAATATAAAAGTTAGTTCTTTAAAAAGAATAATAAAGTTTCGTGTGTGTGCCATCCTGTCCCCGTGTGTCGTCGTTGTCCCGTCTCCCCACCCCAACCCAAACTCAGGGAATATGACATCAGAGTACATCAGGCAGGGCGGGGCTCTCTTAGAAAACAGGGAAAAGAGATTCGAGAGACACAGGACTCAAACTTCTCTCCCAGAAAAATAGCTGGAGGACAGGCAGAAACAGCCAAGGGAAAAAATGGTCTAGGGTTTAAGACACCAGAGGAAGGTTGGACAGCACCCAGAGGAGAGAGGGGCACAGGAAAAGAATCTCAACTGAAAGACTGTGAGTGGAAGCTGCAGCTGCAGGCACCCATCACCTACCCTTGGAGCAGGCAGCTTTGAAAAAACCAGCAAAGGGGGAGAGAGAGAGGGACGTAGCATAAGGAGCATAAGGCTGATTCAACTTTGGGCCAAAAAATTTGGTCTGCTGTTTCCCACAAGCCCTTCCAGGCCTGGTGGGGCGGCACCATTGTTTACTTTGGGAGCCAGTAGAGGACTAAAGAGACCCGACCCTGTCAAACACCACCCCTTCTAACCAGAACTGGTTACTGAAGATGCAGAGGGTAGTGGAATTGTTTCCTACCTGGGAAAAGGGAGGGGGCTGCGGGCAATGTTGGAGGACAGCCTCTGAGAACGTTTGATTTGTGAGACTCTGAATATCCCTGAGGCAGGATCCTCTGTCACACTGATCTGATCAATGTTGCAGCAAAAACACTCCAACCAGGGTTTGAAATGAGGGGTCTGCTGAAGAGTGCCATCTGTTGGCAGACTAAGAAGTGCACGTGAGGAAATGAAATAAATGACAAGGCTTTTCGGGCCCTTGGAAAAGGATCTGCAACCCATTACTGGGTTCATGGCCCAGATTTGAGCAACTGAACAAGGATAATCCTAAAGAGAACACGGTGAACCTAGCATCAACAAATGGCAGTAACACACAGCCTCCCACCCTATAGAAGAGTAACAGAGTAACACACAGCCTCCCACACTATGGAAGAGAGAGAAATTGAGCATCAGAGTAAACTCACCATCATAAAATGCCTAGACATCAGCAAAAAATTACAAGCCAAACTAAGAAAATGGAAGAAATGACCCAAGCAAAGGAATATATCAAAGCCCCAGATGAGACACAGGGTTAGAAACAACTAATCAATGAGGTTCATACAAATCTCCTAAATCAAATTAATGAGTTGAAAGAAAATATGGCTAAAGAGATAAAGGACATCAGAAAAACACTGGGCGAGCACAAAGAAGAATTTGTAAACCTGAATAGAAAAATAACAGAGCTTATGCAAATGAAAGAAATAATAGATGAGATCAAATACACATTAGAGGCATACAACAGCAGACTTGAAATGACAGAAGTGATACAGAAGACAGAACAGCTGAAGTTGATGACAGAAGAACAGAGAGAAAAGAATAGAAAAAAATGAGCAAGGGCTCAGGGAGTTGAATGATAACATGAAGCATAGCAACATACATGTCATGGGAGTTCCAGAAGAAGAAAGGGAAAAGGGGCAGAAAGAGTATATGAGGAAATAATGTTGAGTGAAGCAAGCCAGACATAAAAGTACAAATACTGCATGACTGTGCTATTATGAACTTAATACATTGTGTAAACTCATGGAGTTAATTATTAGAATATAGGTCACCAGGAAATAGAATGAGGGTAGAGAATGGAAAGCTGAGGGTTAATCTGTGCAGAACTGGTAAAATGGTTGTTTGTAAATCTTTGGAAATGAATAGAAAAGGTGAAAGCACAACAGTGTTTCTAACTAGCAGAGCTATTATATGGGTATGGCAGTGGTTGAAAGGGAAAGTCTAAAATGTATATTACTAGAAGGAAAGCTAAAATCTGTAACATGGAACATATAACATAGTGAAACCTCATGTGAAATACAAATATGGGTGATATTACATTTATAAGACTGTTTTAACAAGACATGAATACAAATAAACTAGAGAAATGGAAACAAAATAGCTATGTATGGCAGGAGAAGCATAGAGAGATTGAGAGGGGATGAGGTTTTTTTTTATTATTATTATTACTGGAATAATAAAAATTCTCTAAAAATAATTGAAGCGATGGATGCACAACTATATGATTATACTGAATACCACTGATTGTACACTTTGGGCGGACTTATGCATTTATATGTATTTATATATTTAATATGTATCAATAAAGTTGATTTGTTTAAAAAAAAACACATTAGAGGCATATAACAGTAGACTCGAAATGACAGAAGAAAGAATAAGTGATATAGAAGAAAGAAGAGCAGAAAACTGGAAAGAGAGAGGAGCAGAGGTCTGAGAATTTAAAAGTGCCCTCAGTGTGGGGGAGGGTGCTAGCCATTAGCTGCTGCAGCTTTTAACTCACAGTTTTGCCTTTGCGATTCTTTTCCTTTGCTCCTCTCTCTCTGGGTGGTGTCCAGCCTTCCCCTGGTATCCTAAACCCTAGAACATTTTTTTCAGGCCATTTCTGTCTATCCTCTGGCTATCTTTCTGGGAGAGAACAGAGTCCCATGTCTCTCTAGTTTGCCATCTTCCCGTAAGTCTCCCAAGATCAGGCAAAACTATCCTTCAAAAATGACAGTAAGGGAAGCAGATGTGGCTCAAGCATCTGGGTGCCCGCCTACCACATGGGAGGTCCCGAATTCAGTTCCTGGTGCTTCCTAATGAAGACAAGACAGCAGGCTGGCGCGGCAGGCTGGTGAGGTGAGCTGATGCAACAAGATGACACAACAAGGAGACAAAAGAGGAAACACAATGAGAGACACAACAAAAGCAGGGGGTGGAGGTGGCTCAAGCGACTGAGTGCCTCTCTCCCACTTGGGAGGTCCTGGGTTCGGTTCCTGGTACCTCCTAAAGAGAAGACGAGCAGACACAGAGCGTACAATGAATGGACACAGAAAGCAAACAGCAAGCACAAACAACGGGGGGGGGGGGGCAGAAATAAATAATTAATTAATGACAGTGAGTTTAAAGTCTTCACAGATAAACAAAAAGTAAGAGTTTGTCAGGGAAGTGGCTGTGGCTCAATCAGTAGGGCTCCCATTTACCATATGGGAGGCCCCGGGTTCGGTTCCCGGGGCCTCCTGGTGAAGGCAAGCCCGCCCGCACGGCGTGGTTAGCTGACCCAGCGAGCACAAGCAGCAAGGGGGGGATAAATGAATAAATAAATAAAATCTTTAAAAAAAAAAAAGAGTTTGTCAACAAGAGACAGGATTTACAAGAGATATTAAAGGGTGTGCTGTAGCCTGAAAGGAAAAGACAAGGGTGAGAGGCTTAGAGAAGACTGTAGAAATAAAGATTATAAGAGTAAGTAAAAGGGTTAAAAGACAGACAATAGTAAGATTTGGCAATGGAAAGCCAAAGATAAAATGGACTAAGTAATGCATTTACAGTAATAACACTGAACTTTAATAGATTGAATTCTATTTCAAAAGACAGACTGGGGGAGCAGATGTAGCTCAAATGGTTGAGCACCTGCTTCCCATGTATGAGTCTGGGATTTGATCCCCAGAACCTCCTAAAAACAAAACAAACAAACAAAAAAGCCAACTTTCAATGGGGAGTAGATGTAGCTCAGTGGTTGAGCACCTGCTCCCATGTGTAAGGTCCTGGTACCTCCTTAAAAAAAAAAAAAAAAAAAAGACCGACTGACAGAATGAGTAGAAAAAATATGAGCCATCTGTATGCTGTCTACAAGAGACCCACTTTAAATGGACGGACACAATCAGGCTGAAAATGAAAGGTTGGAAAAAGATATTCCATGCAAATAGTAATCAAAAAAAAAAAAAAAAATCTGGAGTAGCAATATTAATATCAGACAAAATTTTTAAAGCAAAACTGTTATAAGAGATGAAGAAGGTCATTATATATTAACAAAAGGGACAATATACCAAGAATAAATAACAATAATAAATATTTATGTACCTAACCTAGGAGCCACAAAATACATGAGGCACACACTGGCAAAACTGAAGGGAGAAATATACGTCTCTACAATAGTTGGAGATACCACTTTCAGCATTGGCTAGAACATCTGGACAGAAGATAAAGAAACAGAAAACGTGAATAATATGATAAAAGAGCTAGACCTAAAAGACATTTATAGAACATTATACCCCAAACCAACAGGACATACATTCTTCTCAAGTGCTCATGAATCTGCCTCCAGGATAGGCCATATGTTGGGTCATAAATCAGATAACAATAAATTTAAAGAGACTATTATACAAAACATCCTCTCTGATCATAATGGAATGAAGCTGGAAATAGGTGGGAAAATAGAAAATTTGTGAATATATGAAGATTAAACAATACACTCTTAAATAACCAGTGGGTCAGAAAAGAAATTGCAAGAAATCAGTAAGAAAACAAGAACACAACATATAAAAACTAATGGGGTAAGCAAAGGCAGTACTGAGAGGGAAATTTATAGCCCTTAATGCTTACATTAAAAAAGAAAGAACTAAAGTAAAAAACCTAACCACACCTGTAGAAACTAGAAAAAGGACAGTAAACTAATCCCAAAGCAAGCAGAAGAAATAACAAAGATTTAGAGCAAAATTAAATGTAATTGAGAATAAAAAAAATAGAATCATCACTGTCCTGATTTTCTGATAATCAGGGTAGGCTAAACATTTGCTATATTAGAAACCATGCATGTGTCCCCAGACCTAGTTTTTTTCCCTAGGTCTGGTTTTTAGAATGCTGGTGATAAACCAAGCCTAATTTATTACATGACTATCCTGTATGGGAAATGACTGTAACTCTAGGTATCTTTGGTCAACCTTAAGAGATACAGCAGGGGGACGTTTGTGGCTCAAATGGTTGGGCATCCGTCTCCCATGTGGAAGAACCTGGGTTCGATCCGCGGGACCTCCAGGTAAAAATAAAAAAAGGAAATATATAGAAGGCACGCAGGCCACCAGGCTCCATGTGTGGGTGTGCTGTCAGGCCCCACCGAGCCACGCAGCAAGATGATGATATAACAGGAGAGTGACACAAGGGAGTGCCAAGATGAGATACACTGAAAAACCAGGAACTAAGGTGGTACAGGTGGTAGGACACCTGTCTCCCACATCAGAGATTCCCAGGATCGAATCCTGGTAAAGACAGGAGGAGAAGGATGAGAAGAGAGGGCAGGAAACAAACACAGAGAATTGCCCAGAGAATGGGCACAAAAACAGCAAAAACAGGGGGGTGGGTGGGGGGTGGATAAAAGTAAATAAATAAATCTTAAAAAAAAAAAAATAGAATCAACAAAATAAAAGCTATTTCTTTGAGAATATCAACAAACTTGAAAAACTCTCAGCTAAACTAACAAAGAAAAAAGGAAAAAAGATGCAAATAAAACCAGCAATGAGAAGAGGGATAATACCACTGATCCTACAGAAATATGAGATCATAAGAGCATATTATAAACAACTATACGCAAACAAACGAGACACTGTTGATGAGATGGACAAAAAAACTAGAAATGCATGAACAACCCACACTGACCCTAGAAGTAATAGAGGACCTCAAGGAACCAATCACACACAAAGAAACAGAAACAGTCATCAAATACCTCCCCCAAATGAAAAGTCCTGGACCAGATGGCTTCACAGGTAAATTCTTCCAATCATTTAAAGAAGATCTAATACCAATCTTACTCAACCTCTTCCAAAAAACTGAACAGGAGGGAATGCTACCAAACTCATTCTATGAAGCCAACATCACCCTATTACTAAAGTCAAATAAAAATATTATGAAAAAAAAAAATCACAGACCAATTTCCCTAAGAGTATAGAAGCAAAAGTCCTCAAAAAAAGTACTTGCTAACTGAATCTAAAAGCACCAAAACAAGTGGGGTTTATATCAAGTATGCAATGGTGGTTCAGCACTACAAAATCAAACAGTGTCATACACCACATTAATAAACTGAAGAAGAAAAATCACGATAATCCCAAAAAATCCACAATAAAGTTACTAGAACTAATAGACGAATTCAGCAAAGTGGCAGGATGCAAGATTAATATGCAAAAATCAAGAGCGTTTCTATGTACTACTAATGAGCAAACTCAGGAGGAAGTCAGAAAAAAATTTCATTTATGAGAACTAAAAGAATCAAATATTTAGAAATAAATTTAACCAAGGACATAGAGGACCTATATTCACAAAATTACAAAACATTACCAGAATAAACCAAAGAAGACCTAAATAAGTGGTAGAACATTCTGTTCATAGACTGGAAGACTAAATATTAATAAGATGTCACTTTTACCTAAACCAATTTACAGATTCAACACAATCCCAATATAAATTCCAACAGCCTTTTTTGCAGAAATGGAAAAGCCAATTACCAAATTTATGTGGAAGAGTAAGTGCCCCCAAATAGCCAAAAACATCTTTAAAAAGAAGAATGAGGTTGGAGGACTCTCATTTTCCAACTTTATATTACTTAGCTATAGTGGTAAAAATAACAAGGTACTAGCATAAAGATAGACAGATTGACCAATGGAATTGAATAGAGAGTTCAGAAACAGACCTTCATATCTATTGTCAAGTGATTTTCAACAAGGCTGTAAACCCAACCAGCTGGGGCAAAAGAGTCTATTCAACAAATGGTGCTGTGAGAACTGAATATTCATAACCAAAAGAATGAAAGAGGACCCCTCTCTCACTCCCTATACAAGAATCAACTCAAAATGGATCAAAGACCTAAATATAAAAGCCAAGACCATAAAACTACTAGAAGAAAATGTGGGGAACCATTTAAAAAATCTTGTGGTAAGTGATGTTTGCTTGGATCTTACACCCAAAGCACAAGCAACAAAAGAAAAAAAAATAGATAAGTGGGATCTCCTCAAAATTAAACACTTGCAACTCAAACGACTTTGTCAAAAGGGTGAGAAGGCAACCAACTCAATGGGAGAAAATATTTGGAAATCACACATCTGAATAGGGTTTAATATCCATGATATATAAAGAGATGTTACAACAATAAAGACAAACGACCCAATTAAAAAATATGCAAAAGTTTTTCTAGCTATCTAAAAACTTGAATCATTGATATAAAGGCAGTGGTCACCAGAGGTTGAGGGAAAGAAGAGGGAAAAATAGGTGTAACATGGGGGCATCTTCAGGACATTGGAATTGTCCTCCATGACACTGCAATGATGGATTCAGGCCATTACACACTGTCAAAACCTATAAAACATGCGGAGCAGAGTGTAAACTATAAACTATATTCCATGGTTAGCGGCAATGCTTCAATATGTATTCATCTATTGTTAACAAATATACCACACTAATGAAAGACGTTAATGTGGCAAAGTGTGGGGGGAAGAGGGTGGGGCATATGGGAATCCCCTACATTTTTTAATGTAACATTTATGTAATCTAAGACTTCATTAAAAATAAAAATTTAAAAAACAATTTTAAAAAATGGGCAAAAGAACTGAATAGACATTTGTTCAAAGAAGAAATACAAACGGGCAAAAAAATCATGAAAACATGTTCAACATCACTAGCAATTAGGGAAATTCAAATCAAAACTACAACAAGAGATCATTTCACACCTACTAGAATGGCCACTATAAAAATGACAGAAAACTACAAGTGTTGGAGAGGATGTGGAGAGATAGGAACACTTACTCACTGTTGGTGGGAACATAGAATGGTACAGCCACTGTGGAGGATCATTTGGCAGTTCCTAAGGAAGCTGAATATAGACTTGCCATGTGAACCAGCAATATTGCTACTGGGCATACACCCAGAAGACCTGAAAGCAGTGACACGAACAGACATCTGCACACCAATATTCATAGTGGCGTTATTCTCGATCATCAAAAGATGGAAACAACCCCAAGTGTCTATCAACTGATGAATGGATAAACAAATTGTGGTATATACACATGATGGAACATTACGCAGCTGTAAGAAATGAAGTTGCGAAGCATATGACAACATGGATGAACATGGGGACATTATGTTGAGGGAAGCAAGCCAGACACAAAAGGACAAATACTGCATGATTATGCTATTACGAACTAAACATATTGTATAAACTAATGGAGTTAATAATTAGAATATAGGTTACCAGAAAGTAGAATGAGGGTAGAGAATGGGAAGCTGAAGGCTAATCTGTGCAGAATTGGTAAAAAAAAAAAAAAAAAAAAAGGTTATTTGTTAATTTTTGGAAATGAATAGAAAAGGTGAAAGCACAACGGTGTTTGTAAATAGCAGTGCTCCTATCTGTAGATGACAGTGGTTGAAAGGTCATGGATCTATTAAGATAATTAAAGGTAAGCTAAAAAATGTAACATGGGACTATATACCATATAACCTCATGTGAAATATGAATAAGGGTAATATTGCATATATAAGACTTTTTCCTTGAAACTGAAAAATGTATGTTAATGTTACAAGATGTTAATATAGGCAAAGATATAAACATTATGCTAAGTGAAAAAAAAACAGACACAAAGTACTACATATTGTATGATTTCATTTATATAAAATGTAAATAGAAATCAGTTTATAAAGACAGGATTAGATTAGTGGTTATGTAGGGTTGGGGGAGGATAGAGGGATTGAGAGGTGACTGCTAAGGGGTGTGGAGTTTTTCTTTTTGGAGTAATGAAATTGTTCTAAATTTTTTTATGATTATGAATGCACAACACTGTGATTATACTAAAAGTCCTTGATTTACATACCATACAGTTTGGATAGACTGTATGGTATGTAACTATATCTGAATAAAACTGCTTTTAAAAAAAATAGGCAAAAGACTTGAATAGACATTTTTCCAAAGAGGAAATAAAAGTGGCCAAAAAGCACATGAAAATATGATCAACATCATTACCTATCAAGGAAATGCAAATCAAAACTACAATGAGATATCTCTTCACACCTTACAGAATGGCTCTTATCTAAAAAAAAAAAAAAAAAAAAAACAGAAGTGCGGAGAAACAGGAACAGTCCTTCACTGTTGGCAGGAATGTAAAATGGTGCATCCTCTGCAGAAGGCAAATTGTTGGTTCCTCAGGAAGCTAAATATAGAACTACCATATGGCAATTCTGCTACCAGGAATATATTCAAAAGAACTGAGAGCAAGGATACAAACAGATATTTGCACACCGATGTTCCCAGTAGCATTATTCACAATTGCTAAAAGACGGGAACAACCCACGTGCCTGTCAACCAATGAACGGATAAACGAAATGTGGTATGTACATATGATGGAATACTATTCAGCTGTAAGAAGTAAATATGGGATGCATATGACAACATGGATGAACCTTGAGGACATTATGTTGAGTGAAATAAGCCAGACACAAAAGGACGAATATTTTATGGCTTCAATGATATAAACTAAATACGAAAAGTAAACTTACAGAGCTGAACTACAGAGTACAAAGAGGAGATAGAATATGGGTTGAGGAGGAGGAGCTGAAGCTGAATGTATGCAGAATGTTTAATAAGGTTGACTGTAAATATGTGGAAATGGATAGAGATGACAGTAACACATTATAATGAGTATAACACTGATAAATAAATATGATTATGGTTGAAAGGGGTAGTCTAGGGAGGTTAATGTTAATTTAAAGACAGCTAGAGGATAATCTAGGGACCATATAATATAGTGATTTTGGTGGTAGATGAGGATTGCAGTTAATAATACAAATACAAGAATGTTCCTCTACTACAGGGTGTTAAGAATATAGTGAGGGAAGCGGCTGTGGCTCAATCAGTGGGGCTCCCGTTTGCCATATGGGAGGCCCCGGGTTCGGTTCCCGGGGCCTCCTGGTGAAGGCGGGCCCGCCTGCACGGCGTGGTTGGCTGACCCAGCGAGCACAAGCAGCAAGGGGGGGATAAATGAATAAATAAAAATAAAATCTTTAAAAAAAAAAAAAAAAAAAAGAATATAGTGATACCACTTATATTTGGCTTTGGGTGGGAGTTGAAACCTCCAGTGTTGCCAACGAGAACTTGAGATCTGCTGATTTACAACCTTGAAGGAGATCATGGTGCGGCATAAGAAACCAGTCAATTACTCATCATTTGAGAACTTGAAAGCAATGATGATTTTATTTCTTGAACTGCACCTTTATACAAGAAATCCAAAACAACACAAAAGGAGTTACAACAAAACAAACCAAAACCTAAATTGAAGAATCTCTAGAAAGAAGATAGCCCACTACAAGAGAAAACCCTTAAAGAAAGAATGGCACTAGATAACAAGCTATACCAGAGAGACTTCAAAGTTGCACTAGCTTTATCAGTGAACCTCCAGGAGTCACCATCAAGGTGCAGGAATCTCAAGATATTAAACATAATGAAAAACGGGGCAACAGTGAAACAGAAATAACAAGTCTTCTCATATCTCTAATTGCATTGTAGCCAGCAACTGCTTAGATTTGGATAAGATTACTGAAGAAGATGATTTTCATGACATTCAAAGGAAAAGAAAAACAGCATCTAAAGCTGTGGTACAACAGAGAAAGATTCTTTTGTAAGGCAGTGATGGCGATAGTGTAAATGACTCTTAACCAGACTTTGAAGATTCTGATTTTGGTGAGAGTGAAGATAATGATAAAGAGTACACTATGAGAAGAAGTAAAGTTAAAGAAATTAAAAAGAAAGAAATGAAGGTAAAATCCCCAGTAGAAAAGAAAAGAAACCTAAATCCAAATGTAATGCTTTGGTGACCTCAGAAGACTGGCTTATTTCACTCAACATGCCAGCTACTGTCAAATCAGAATCTCAGCCCTCATCAAAAAAAAGTCTTTTCCTTCTTCAGGAGAAGACTTAGGAAATCATTACAAATATGCAGTCCTTTAGCCAAAAGCAAGAGACCTAAGTGGGGGAAGCGGCTGTGGCTCAATCAGTAGGGCTCCCGTTTACCATATGGGAGGACCCGGGTTTGGTTCCCGGGGCCTCCTGGTGAAGGCAGGCCCGCCCGCACAGCGTGGTTAGCTGACCCGGCGAGCACAAGCAGCAAGGGGGGGATAAATGAATAAATAAATAAAATCTTTAAAAAAAAAGAGAGACCTAAGTGGGTCCAACCAGCACTACCTGGAAATTGCAACAACAGCAGCAGCCCACTGGCAGGAGTGCTTGTCTCCAAGTCAGAGTCTCCGCCTTGGTTTGTCCAGATAAGCATGAGTTAAACCTATGCATCCAAATGCCGCTAAGGGCTGTGTATGGAGCAAAGAAATCTTTGATTAAGAGAATCACAGTTTTACACGTGTCCTTATATTTGAGTTGTGCTTGTGTTTGAGGGCATCGCAATATAAAAGATTCCTTTGACACATGTCATAGAAATGATCGCTACCCATTTTGTGATTATGTCTTTTTGAAAAGCTAGCTATTTAGTACTTCAACAAGAGATTAGAATTATCTTCTAGGATCATTTCCTTCTGAAGAGCATATTCTATATTTTCTTTTTTTTTTTTAAGATTTATTTTTTTACTTTTTTTAATCCATTCCCCCCCCCCCGGCCCCATATTTGCTGTTTTATGTCCATTCGCTGGGCAATTCTCTGTGTCTGTTTCCTGCCCTCTCTTCTTACCCTTCTCTCTTTTTTTTTTTTTTTTTTTTTTTTTTTTTTTTTTTTTTTTTTTTTTTCATTTATCCCCCCCTTGCTGCTTGTGCTCGCCAGGTCAGCCAACCACGCCGTGCGGGCGGGCCTGCCCTCACCAGGAGGCCCCGGGACCCGAACCCAGGGCCTCCCATATGGTAAACGGGAGCCCTACTGATTGAGCCACAGCCGCTTCCCTTTACCCTTCTCTTGTCTTCACCAGGATTCCATCCTGGAAACCTCTGATGTGGGAGAGAGGTGTTCTGCCACCTGTGTCCCCTTAGTTCCTGGTTTTTCAACGCGTCTCATCTTGGCTCTCCCTTGTGTCACTCTCCTGTTATGTCATCATCTTGCTGTGTGGCTCGGTGGGGCCTGGCAGCCCACACACCTTTTATATTTTATTTTACCGGGAGGTCCCAGGGATCGAACCCATGTCCCTCCATATGGGAGACGGACGCCCAACCATTTGAGCCACATCTGCCCCCTTCTATATTTTCTTATGTATAATAAGTCATTGTCATGGTTCTCAGTTTGATATAGAGGAAGTCCACATCACAAGCTGTTCTTTTCTAGTAACTTGATATTCTCCTTTAACTTCATCTTGGTTATGGCTGAGAAACATTCCCATTTCTCTCAAGAGACATTTCTGAAATCTTTTTAAGCCTCTTAAACTACACTATCAGTTTTATTGCAAAGATGTTTCATATTTTAGCCAAATATTTTAATATAATAGTTGCCATGCTATGGCATGTGTCTCTTACTGAGAAATAGATGCTTATTGTATGGCAAATAGATTTCATGACATTTTATGAAGCCTTCATAAAATTCATTGTCAAAAAAACTTTTATAAAAGTGAAGACATTTTGAGATGCTCTTTTCCTTGATACCACTGTATCCATCTATGCCTGACTGGCTAAATTTAATGATAGAATGAGAGCTTTGCAAGGTATTTTAGCCTTTTTGTTGTAAATATAAACTGGGGAAAGCTGTTTCTTAAAATAATCACTTGATGTTAAGCCAGTGCTTTAGAGTAGTCATCCATGTTATGATATTAGGTAACAGCGCTTTCCCAGAAGCTGAGATCTGAATTCACAGTGAATTTAAAAAGTAATGTATATTTTATGTTCATAGTGAGAATTTCAACCAGCTCCTGGTCTCTCTCTCTCTCTTTTTTTTTTTTAATATGGAATGCTTCACGAATTTGTGTGTCATCCTTGTGCAGAGGCCATGCTAATCTTCTCTGTATCATTCCAATTTTAGTATATGTGCTGCCAAAGCAAGCACTCCTGGGTCACTTTTTAATAATTTTTTTTCAAATCATATTAACCATTAAAAAATGTATAATACTTAGTGCTCAATTCTTCCTGGTGTGTGGAACATCTATGTTAATGTGAAAATAAGTAATTTAGAATTAGGATTAAAGTGAGCATTTGCCTAAAAAAAAAAAAGAATACAGCAATATATGGGAAAATACAACTAATGTTAACTTACAGACTATAGTTAACAGTAGTACTGTAATATTTTTGTAGCAAAGGCAAAAAAGTACTATATCAAGGCTAAGGATCAAAAAAAGAAAGAATATGGGATTTAGTTTTATGAGAAGTGAATATGACCAAGCTTTTTTTTTTTTTTTTCATTAATAAGGAGACCTTGGACATGTCATTTAACCTTGTACTCATCTTTCAGAACAGTGGAGAAACAACTGAGTTTGTTTTTAGGATTAAATAAGATAAATGTGCCTGGGTAGGATTTTTTAAAGTAATACTTCCATAATTTGTTAGTCCCCTTTTGTCTGTTATTTTTTGAAGTTGAAATAAAGTTTTTAAAAAAATCATAAAATTCATAAATCCTTAGACAAGACTAACCAAGAAAAGACAAAAGGTTCAATTTACCAATATCAGAAATGAAAAGAGGAATACACTGCAGATACTATAGCCATTAAAAAGAAGTTATTAACTTTATACAAATAATATTTGAATAGAATGGACAAATTCACTAACAAACACTAAAACTGACATGAGAAGAAACAGAAAATGTTAACAGTCCTTTATCTATTAAAGATAATTCCAGAACATGTGGTTTCACTAGAATTATCCCAAACATGCAAGAAAAAAATCACATTAGTCTTACACCAAATTCTCCAAGAGAAGAAAAGATAAGGAATACCTCTGAACACATTTTACGAGGTCAGGAAAATCTTGATACCAAACTTTGCAAAGACTTTACATAAAAAGGAAAATTACAGATCAATCTTTCTCATAAACTTTGAAGTAAAAATACTAAATAAAATATTAGCAAAGTGAACCCAACAATATATACACCAAAAAAAGATAATATTTTCCAACTAAAGTGAGGTTATTCCAGTCATACAAGATTGGTTGAATATTTGAAAATCAATATGTAACTTACATCAGACTGAAAGAAAAAAACAACTCATTTCATAATCTCAATATGATCATCTTAATTAAGAAAAAAATGTTTGAGAAAAGTCAGCCCCTGTTCATGATTTTAAAACGCTAAGCAAACTATGAATAGTAATAATTGAAGGGAACTACCATAAACTGATGAGTGTTTGCAAAAAAAAAAACCACAAATAATTTACATATACACATTAGAAGGAAGAAATTAAAGTGGTATTATTCACAGATCACATCACTGTAAATGTAGAAAATCTCAAAGAACCTACAATAAATTATTAACAAGAAATTTAACAAGGTTACTAGATGTAAGGTCAATAGTTTTATAGATACATAACAATATAAAAAGATCAACTGCTTATCTTATTTAAATAAAGATGACAGATCTCCTCCAAGAAAACTGCAAAATATGATTAAGAGAAATTAAAGAAAACTTTTAAAAAATGAAGATATATATATACCACGCTCAAAGACTGGAAGACTCAATATTGTAAAGATATCAATTCTCCCCAAATTGATCTACAGATCCAATGCAATCTAAATCTCAGCAAGGATTCTAAAATTTATATGAAAATGTAAAGGGCCCAAAATAGCAAAGACACTCGAAGAACAACAAAGATGAAGAAAAATCAGAAATCAAGAATTACTATAGGGAAGCGGCTATGGCTCAATCAGTGGGGCTCCCGTTTGCCATGTGGGAGGCCCCGGGTTCGGTTCCCGGGGCCTCCTGGTGAGGGCAAGCCCACCCGCACGGCGTGGTTGGCTGACCCAGCGAGCGCAGGCAGCAAGGGGGGGGATGAATGAATAAATAAATAAAATCTTAAAAAAAAAAAAAAAAAAGAATTACTATAAAGCTACAATAATTAAAACACTGTGATATTAATGCAAAGGCAAAAAAATGATGTAAGAGAATAAAGAAGAAACACACTTATACATATATGGTCACGTGATTTATGAGAAAGGTGCTATTGTTATGCAGTAAGAAAATGACGGTTTTTTTAATATAAGGTGTTGGAGCAATTAGATCTCCATATGGAAAATAGCTAACCTTGATTTCCATCTCACACCATACATAGAAATCAATTCCAGATAGATTATAGACATAAATAATTATGTAAATAATGCTTCTAAAAAGTAATAGGATCCATCATAAACTTGGGGTAGGCAAAGATTTCTTATAAAACATATAAAAAGCATTCATCATAAAGGCAAAGGTTAAGAAATTGGCCTTTTTAAATTTAAAATTTTCTATTCATCAAAGTATATTGAAAGAAGGCTATTTATAATCTGATAAAGGACTAATATCTAAAACAAAGAGCTTTCATAAATCAATAAAACAAAAGACAGCCTGATAAAACGAACGAAAATGTGAACAAGCACTTCACAAGAGGATGTTCAAACAGCCAAAAAAAGATATGAAAAAGTGCTCAGTATCATTAGTCAACAGGGGAATGAAAATTAAAACCAAAATGGGATATTTCCCCACACTCATCAGAATGGTATATTAAAAATAAACAAAAAACAACAATAAACAGTTAAGTGTTGATGAGCATGTGGAGCAATTCAGAACACTCATGTACTGCCAGAAGGAAGCTAAATTGATACAATCACTTTGGAAAATATCTGGCAGTATCTGTCAAAGCCGAACATATGTACTCCCTATGACTCAGCAATCTCACTCAGAAACGTGCATATATCTATACCAAAACAATGTTTATAGCAGTACCATTCATAAGATCCAAAACCTGGAAACAACCTAATATCACCAGTAGAATGGATAGGTAAATTGTTGTATAATGGAATATTATTCAGCAATGAAAAAGAGTAAAATACTGCTAAATATAGATGAATCATACAGACATAATGATGAGTGAAAAAAAGCCATATACACAAAGAAACATAAACTATGATTCAATTAACAAAGTTCAAATACGGGAAAATTAATCTATCATGATATAATTAGAAAAGTGGTAACCTTTTGGGGGAGGAATGAGTGAGGGGGGGCCACAAAGGAAACTTCTGAAGTGCTGGTAATCTCTTCTTGATCTGGATTGTAGGTACATGATTATATTCAGTTTATAAGCTAAACACTTAATAGAGTTGTATGCTTTTCTGTACATATGTGCTACTGACATGACAAAAAAGGATGATGAAATAAAGGCAGTTAAAGATAAAATAAAATTTTAATTTAAGGAACCTGACCAATCAATGTCAAAACACAAAGTCCTTTCCAGAACATAGCTGCTGAATGTTTATCATCACTTGTTTATGCATTGTATCATAAAATACTTAAGAAAAATATAAGACCCATGAGTAGATAAAGGATTTAGTTTTAAATATTTACTACTTGCCCTTTAATCCCCTATAGATTCTACTGTTGCATAATATTGCTCCAATCCTACTCCAGCAATCAGTTCACAGAGGCCTACAGGTTGTGAACAACGCAAATTTTTGCATAAAAAAGGAGACTGGAGAGATTGAGATGGGGGAGACAGATCAGACCCTGACTGACTCTATAAACAAAACAAAGAGAACCCTTTAGATGAGAAATTACAGACTTGAGGATTTTACACAGTGTTATTAATACCAAGAGGTAGCAACTAATACTATTACCAGTTTACAGATGAGGAAGTGAAATTTAGAGAGGTTATGTGACTTGCCCAAGTTTCCACTCTTAGTGTGTGCTAGAGCTGAGGTTTGAACCCAGGTCATCTGACTACAGAGCCAGTGATCTTAATCACTAACCAATTCTACCTTCCCCAGAAAGCTTTTATCTTAGCTTACAGAGAAAGATGCTAGGCAGATATAGAAATAGTTTCATTTTACATTCTTTCTCCTGCCTTCATCTCAATCCTATGACACTTTCAGTTTCTTGTGCACCCATTTCTTCTTAAAGAATGAGTCCCATCTCTCTTAATGCAAAAGGTATGGGTATATGTGAAGTTTAGGAGGTAGATCTCAGGGCCAAGAATGCAAAGTCAAAGTTCCCTCGAAGTCCAATAAAAGCAGACCCAACTTAGTCAAACACATAGTGTCATTCCCACTGCTCTACTATCTTCTATCTTTAGTTCGGGGCATCAATGCCCCCAGGAAACAAAAAAGGAGGAACAAACAAAGGGGAATGAGAAAGAATAGTGAATACTGTTATGGAAACCAAGATCAGGTCTGAGAACTGACCGTTAAATTTAGCAATGTGATCTTCTATGAGCAGATTCAGTGAAGTGGGGAAACTAAAGCTATATAGAACTGGTTCAAGAACAGGAGAAAAAGAATTGAGAACTGTGATTACAGATAACTCATAAGGAATTTTGCAGTAGATGGGGACAGAGAAAGGAGGCATCATCAAAGGAAGGCTTTCTCCCAAAAGACTGACATTCTGGGGCAAGCTGCCAGCTGCCACATGGCAATGCACATGGCAGCCTCTCCTGGCTTCTTTTTTCTTCTGGGTTCTGTTGACATCCAGCTTCTGGCTGTTCCCTGTGGCTTTCTCTCTCTGTGTGTGTAATCTCTGTAAGGCCTTGAGTAATAGGATTAAGACCCCTCCTAACTCAGGCCACATTTAATTGAAGTAATCTCCTCAAAAGCTCCTATTTACAAGGGTTCACCCTCAGAGGAATGGATTAAGTTTAAGAACATGATTTTCAGGGAAGTGGATGTGGCTCCCGCCTACCATATGTGAGATCCCTGGTTCGGTTCAGTACTTCCTAAAGAAGACAGCAAGCTGGCAGGACGGGCAGGTGTGGCAAGCTGACAAAACCAGAGACACAAGAAGAAAAACATAATGAGAGAGACAACAAAGCAGGGAGCGGAGGTTCCGGTACCTCCTGAAGAGGACAAGCAAGACAGCAAGCTGGTACGACAGGCAGGCATGGCAAGATGATGCAACAAGAGATACAAGAAGAAAAACACAATAATAGACACAGAAAAGCAGGAATCCGAAGTGGCTCAAGCAATTAGGCGCCTCCCTCCCATATCAGAGGAGCACCGGATTCCAGTGCTCCTAAAGAAACAAAGACAATGAACAGACACAGCAAGTGCAAACAACTTGAGGGCATGGGGAGAAATAAATAAAATAAATCTTTACATAAAAAAAAAAAAAAAAAAGAACATGCTTTTCTGAAGTACATAGCTCAGACCCACCACAGTCTGCCCTCTAGACTCCAAAAAGACAAGTTCTTTCTACATGCAAAATACATTCATTCCATCACAACATCCAAAAAGCCTTAAGTCATTTCAGTAACAATGCCAGGTACAAAGTCTCATCAAAATTGGTTATGGATGTGGTCTGTCCTGGGGTACAATTCCCCTCTGTCTGTGGGTCTTGAAACCTAGAAAACAAGTTATCTACTTCCAATACACAATGGAGGGACAGGCATAGGACAAATATCTCTTCAAAAGGGAGAAATTTTAAAGAAAACAGGAGCCACAGGTCTCAAACAATTCCGAAACCCAGCAGGGCAAACTCCACCAGATTTCAAGGTCTGAGAGTCACCTATGGCTTGATGTTTTGTCCTCTGGGCCCCAATCCTTTCCAAGCACTTGCACTTCATCTCAAACACTGGAGTGAAGGTCCCACCCTCTCCGAGCACAGGGATGGCGGCCAATATCTTCGCAAACTCTGGGGCATGGGCCCCATCATCTCTGAGCACTGCAGTGGCAGCACTCTCCCTGAAGAAAGGGGCACAGAGCTTGCCCCCTCCAAGTGTCAGGGCAGATGGCCTGCCCCTCCAAATGCAAGAGTGAACCAGCCCTTTCCACACACATGGGTGGGCCTGCTCTCTTGGCCGAAGGAGAACTCTTCAGTCCAGGGCTCGGCCTCCATGGTTCTGTCCTTGAAGTCATTCTTCCTTCAATTCATCCCTTCTAGTCCAGGCTGTCAATGTTTCTGCTCATACAAATTCCGCAAAAGCCTTATCAGCTTTACGGGCAGTTCATAAGGGTCCAAACCATCAGACAGAAGGATTTTCTACAGATTCTTCCTGTATAACTGCCCCTCCAATCCTGACTTCCACTGAAATGGCTGGCTCAATCCATGCTCACTTAAACCCTCACATGGATTCCTATTCTCCAGGGACTCACTTTCTGGAAGTAGAGGGAGATTCCTGATAGTGTTCTTTCTGGCCCTAGTCTCAGAGCACACTATCTGGATAGGCTCAGAATTACCCAATCAATTTCTGGTTTCTCTGTGCAAAACAGTTCATTTCTCAGCTTATCCCTTCCCTCTTTAATTTTACCAAAAGCTGCACAGTATCTTAGTTTGCCAAAGGGCTACCAATGCAAAGTACCAAAAATGGGTTAGCCTTTATAATGGGGACTTTATTTAGGGTAAAACCTTACAACTCCAAGGCCACAAAATGTCCAAATCAAGGCATCAACAGAGATGCTTTCTCACCAAAGTCAACTACTGATGGATCCTAGTATCATGACATGTGGTGAAGCAAGATGGCAGCCATTCTGCCAAGGTCCCTGCATTCCCATGGTTGATCTGGCATATGTAGTCTCTTTAGCCTTGAGCTGCTCCCATGGGCTCAGCCCCTCAGGGGCCTCTTTCCATGCCTCTGTGCTCTGCTGGTTCTAGACTCCAGGACCTCTCTCAGGTTTTAGGGCCTTCTCTGTCTTCCTGCAGTCCTCTCTCTCACATAGCAGGATCAAAATGGCAGCTTCCTTTTTCTGCATATTTCTCTCTCTCTCTCTCTCTCTCTCTCTCTCTCTCTCTCCATTTATATGTGGCTTGGGCAGAGGGTGGAAAGCCAACCTGAGTAGGTCACTGACTTAGTCCAATCAAAAGCAATCAAATCAAGCAATCTAATCAAGGTTCCTTAGCCAAATCTAACACAAAGGGTCTCACACCCATAGGAATGGATTAATTTAAGAACATAATCTTTTGGGATTCAAAAAAGAACTAAGTACACATGCAGCCAGGCTGTACCTTCCACACTTACCTTGGAAATCTCTTCAGCTAAACACCCAAGTTCATCGCTTACAAGTTCTACTTTCAATCTGACATCAGAATGTAATTT
Source organism: Tolypeutes matacus (assembly GCA_026826555.1). NCBI lineage: Eukaryota > Metazoa > Chordata > Mammalia > Cingulata > Chlamyphoridae > Tolypeutes > Tolypeutes matacus. Next base: position 16,285,748 of record JAKSZT010053764.1, on the reverse strand, counting down.
TGCCAAGCTCTCTGCCACTTGATAACAAGGACTGCCTTTCTTCCAATTTCCATCAACATATTCATTGTTTCCTTGTAAAGCCATATCTGAGTTACCTTTAGTGTTCATGTTTCTACTAACGGTCTATTCAAAGCAATTTAGGTTTTTTCTATCAAGCACCTCACAATTCTTCCCACCTCTACCCATTACCCAATTCCAAAACCATTTCCACATATTAGGTATTTACAATAGCAGCACCCCATCTGTGGTACCAAAAACTGTTGTCGTTTCCTGGCTGCCTAAGGAAATATCATGCAGTAGATTGGCTTAAACAATGGGAATTTATTGGGCTCACAGTTTTGAGGCTAGGAGAAGTTCAAAATTAAGGCATCAAGGCAATGCTTTCTTCCAGAAGAGTATGGCATTTTCGGCCTGGCTGCAGCAAAACTTGGTCGTTGGCTTTTCTGTCACATGACAATGCACATGGCATCCTCTTCTGCCTTCTCTTTTCTCTTCTGGTTCTGCTGACTTCCAGCTTCTGTGGCTTTCTCTTTCTGTGTGACCTTCCCTGTAAGTCCTGAAGTAACAGGATTAAGACCCATCCTAATTCAGCTGGTCATACCTTAAATGAAGTACTCATCAAAAGGTCCCATTTATAAGGGCCCACCCCCTCAGGAATGGATTAAGCTTAAGAAAATGCTTTTCTGGGGTGCATAGCTCTAAGGCACACAGGGTATAGGGGCAATGTCAAAAGCAGTTTTAAGATGGCAGAAAAAGCATGTTTGTGTACTGATGGATATGATCCTGCAGAGAGGGAAAAATTAATGATGGAAAAGAAAAAAAATTAATGTCACCATTTATATAAACAGTCTCACCTACTCTCATGGACCTTTAAGTTGTTTTCAATTTTTTTACCTTTATTAAAAAGCAAGATAACTATATAGTAGTTAGATCTATGTGTCTATGTGGGGATAAATTAGTAGAAGTGGACCTGCTGGTCTGAAAGGTCCACACATTTTTTAAAGTGATACATATTGCCAAACTGCCCTTCAAAAATTACATTTTTACCAATAGTGTCTGAAAATGCCTGTTTCTCTATACTCATTCGAACCACACAACATCTTTCTACTAACTTTTTACCAATGTAATAAAAAACTCTTACTGTTTCGTGAATTTACATTTCCTCTATAATAAAACTTGTTTATAGAGAAAACTGTTTATGGAGAGAGGGGTATATGTGAACTCTATACTTTCTGCATGATTCTTCTGTACACCAACAACTGCTCTAATTAAAAAAAAAAAAATTTTTTTTAAGGTTTATTTATTTATTTCTCCCCACCCCCTTGTTGTTTTTCACTTGCTGTGTCTGTTCATCTTCCTTGTTTTTTTAGGAGGCACCGGGAGCTGAACCCAGGACTTCTGATGTGGGAGGGAGGTGCCTAATTACTTGAGCCACCTCCGCTCCCTGCTTTGTTGGGTCTCTCATTATGTTTTTCTTCCCCACGTCTCTTGTTGCATCACCTTGTTGCATCAGTTCGCCACCTGCTGTCTTCTTTAGGAGGCACTGGGATCCGAACTAGTGACCTCCCATGGTAGGCAGGAGCCCAGTTGCCTGAGCCAAATCCGCTTCCCAAAAAAATTTTTTTAATTAATTGTTTAGTTTGGCAGTTGCTTAAAAAGTTAAACACAAAACCACCATAGATCTAATAATTCCATTCCTAGGCATCTACCCAAAGAAATGAAAATACATGTCCAAAGACTTACACACAAACGTTCATAGCAGCATTATATAATAGTCTACAAATGGAAACAATCCAAATGGATAAACAAAATAAGGTATAGCCATAAAATAGATTATTTGGCAATAAAAAGGAATAAAGTACTAATACTTGTTACACCACAGACGACTACAAAAATATTATGCTAAATCAAAGCCAGATATGAAGGTCACATATTGTATGATTCCAAATATATGAAATATCCGTAATAGCTAAGTACATAGAGACAAAAAGCAAATTAGTGGTTTCTAGGGATTGGGGGGAGGTAGGAATAGGAAGTGAATGCTAATGGGTATGGGGTTTCTTTTGGGGTGATAAAGATTCAAAATTGATTGTGGTGATGGTTGCACAACTATGTGAATATACTAAAAACCACTGAATTGTAGGGTATATGAATTGTATCTCAACAAAGCTGTTATAAAAAACAAAACAAAAAGAATATATTCTCAAGCAGGTAATAAAATAACAGATGGATTATGATCCAATTTTTGTAAAAAAAAAACAAAACAAAACTATATATATAATTATATATATAATATATATACCCAGAAGGGTATAGACTAAACTATAACACTGGTTTGCTCGGTGTAACAGGATTATGGGAACAGGGATATTTTCACAAGGGGAAAACTGATTTGTGAACACTTTGCTCATGAGCTCTCTTGCTCTCAAGGTTAGTAGTATCTGAATTTTTGGTAAAGGAACTATATTACTGGTTTAATCCATTTAGATTTTTAAATAATGGATTTTATCAAACTTTCATAATTATCAAATCAAGCCTTCCTGACTCATGATATAGTCACTAGTCTCATAAATCAAGTCATTCTTTCATGCATTCTGGCCCTTCTTAAAAATTTACATAGTAATGATTATTCTAGTCACTTAAATCTTCCTAAGTAAATGTCTCTCTATGAAGTGACAATACAGCACTAGAGAGTACAAATTGTTTTTACTGAAAACTTTCCAGGACAAGATAAGTGCTACTGTGCAGGAAAAAAAAGAGGGCCTATGAGGAAAAAAAAACAGGACCAAGTGATCTGGCATACACTTTCAAACAGACCTCCAAATCCAGGAGGACCTTTACCCTCTTTTAGTCATAATATGGAAGCAACCCTAAACAACTTTTTGAAAGTAATCCCCACAAAAAGCTAGTGCTTTGTAGACAGTGGCATCTGGAAGTGACAGAGATAACGGGAAAGGTATTAAAATGTCAGAAAGTGCCCAGGAGCCACAAGAATAGATGTGAAAACATAGAGGGAAAAAATCTTAGAAAAACTCAGAAAAAAAGGGGAAGATAAGCCCTAGAAATCTTTTGTAGGGTGTCCCCCTAGAAAAACAAAATAAATGTGAAATACAGGGAATTAAAGAATGAATAAAATATTTAAATTGTATATGTATTGCTAACCAGGCATAAGTCTGTTATTGCCTTATTAAAAAAGTAATCATAAGCATTGCAAAAATTTAAACAATACAGAAAAACCATAAAATGTACAAGTAAAGCAGTAATGACAACTCTGGTCTTCTTCAATTCATAAAGCAATGCAGCTCAAACTGGTTGTAAGTCCCATCCCCCAAAAATTCAGTTTCACAAGTGAATATCTACCATCTGTCAGTGACCATTAACAATTTATTTTATTCCAGATAATGCAATTATTTCTTTAAAAGTTATGCCACTTCAGAATTTTATGTAAATATCTAGATTTAGTGAAAAAAAACACAGAGACTGAGACAGTCAGATGAAGTTACAGTGTTCAGTCAAAAAGTATACATAAAGGAATTGACATAGGTCTGGATATGACTAAATTTAGGTAAATAAGGTTTAACTACTTTGGACTACATATATGTAAAACATATTAATATACAGGCATAGAAAAAAAATCAAGAAGGATATAGGCTACACCCTAACACGGATTTTTCTCTAGGTGACAGAAATACAGGGTAGGGTGCTGTGACAATAAATTAAAATCATGGATATCAGGGGAATTATGGGACAATGGCAGAGGAAGAGGCTCTAGAAATCAGTCCCTCTAGCAGAACAACCATTAAACAGGCAGGAGCTGTCTAAATTAACTATTTTGAAACTCAGGAATTCAGTAGAAAACTATATAGCATCCAGTCAAGAGCAGGAGGAAGAGGCTAATAAACTGCAGTAAATAACAGTGAACTGCTCTCTCCACATGGAGGTTATTATTGCCCATCCCCCACTCTCACAGCAGTCAACAAGGGGGTTCAGCCCCTAGCGGAGCCTACTAGTGCCAGAGAAGGACATAAAAACCTAGTTCCCCAAGATCTGAGGGTGGAGGGGGTACAGTCTGATCACAGATCCTGTTGATTAGCCACTTCAGAGGGCAGCCATTGTTCCAACTAGCCCCAGACAAAGGTGGCAGAGGAAACTTAAAAGACAGTACATTTCCTCAGAGCCACAGAGGAAGGTTGAAGGGCTGCATTTGCTGGGCAGGTGCCAAGTCAAGAAAGCGCAGCTTTGGGGAGCCATGGAAGAAGCTTCTGGTGCCCTTCCTGGCCCTTCCCTTATCCTCTTCTCTGGGTAGTTTGGAGCCAACTGGCACTCCCTTTTTGAGTCCCTATCCTAGTTCTGACTGGGAAAGACTAACTTGGAAAACTCCTCTCCAGCATGTCCTCATCCCAGAATATGCTCTTCAGACAAAAGCAGCTTGAGACAATGAAAGCAGTGCAAGAAATAATTGAGGTGGGAGGCCTGGGGCAAAAGATTACCTGCTTTAAGTCCTGCAGTGGAACACCTGGGAAAGGGAGAAGGTCGTCTCTTGAGGAGTAGAGGACACATTCAAACTCCTGTAAACAAGGGAACTCCTAAGGCCACTAGCTAGCACAAGACCATGACAATACACAGGCCCAGAAAAGACAGGGAGGATCCTATACTTTGAGCTCACCTTGGGCTGAACTTTCAGATAGGAGGGCTGAACTCTGAAGAATTCCAGCCCAGACAAAGTCAATTTGCAAAGACAGTGAGCGGTATTTTTTGCTTAGGTTTCCTTAGTTATGTTAGCTCCTTACACTCAAGAAAATCTGTCATGATCACTTGCTGGATATAAGCTCAAGTAACTGGTATCTCAGGGAATAAATCCCAGAGTTAACACTGTATTAAAATGTACAGTGAGCAACAAAAGATTACAAGTCAAACAGGAAATGATGGCCCAAAGGAAGAGGGAAAAAATCCAGAAAAATCAACAAAGAAGACCCAGACAGTAGAAATACTAGACAAAGACTTTAAAGACACAGAAATTTGAAAAAGAAACCAAACAGAACTACTGGAGTCAAAGACCACAATAACTGAAATGAAAAATTCCTACAAGGGTTTCAATAGTAGACTGAAGCTGGAAGAACAATCAGTGAACTCAAAGAAAAAATAGTTGAAATGAGTCAGATTGAGAAGCAGAAAGAAAAAAGAATTATAGAGGACAAAATAGCCTAAGAAACTTCTGGGACACCATCAAGCATACCAATATACGCATCATGGGAGTCCCAGAAGGAGAGAGAGAGAAAGGGACAGAAGGAATATTCAGAGAAATAATGACAGAAAACTTCCCAAACTTAGCAAAAGACATGAATATGCACATTCAAGAAGCCCCAAGAACACCAAAAAAGATAAACTTGAACAAAATATACATCCTGACATACTAAATCTAACTGACAAATGCAAAGGATAAGGAGAGAGTTCTGAAAGCTACAAGAGAAAAGCAATGTGTTATGTACAAGGGAGTCCTGATTGGATTAAATGCTGATTTCTCATCATAAACCATGGGGGCAAAAAGGTCGTGGGTTGAAATAACTACAGTGCTGAGGGGAATCAACTGCCAACTAAGAATTTTATATCCAGTGAGACTTTCTTTCAAAAATGAGGATGAGATCAAGATATTGTCAGATAAAAAAAAGGTGAGGGAGGTCATCACCACTACACCTGTTCCACAAGCAATGCTAAAAGGAGTTCTTCAGACAAAAAGGAAAGGACACTAGACAGAGGTTCAAGGTGGCATGAAGAAATAAAGACCTACAATAAAGGTTACCATTTGGGTATTGTGGTATTATGGTATTGTATTTTTGGCACATAACTCCACTTCTTAACTTCCCAGAGGTGCTAAAATTCAAATGCATAAAAAGTAATTAAGAATTTATGCTTTTTGGATATAAAAATTCCTCCAAAAACTCAAAAAGGAGGGAACACTCCCTAATTCATTCTGAGACCAACATCACCCTCATACCAAAGCCAGAGAAAGATATCACAAGAAAAGATTATTATAATTTCTTGTGAATATAGATGAGAAAACCCTCAACAAAACACTAGCAAACTGAATCCAACAGCACCTCAGAAGAATTATACATCATGATCAATTGGAATTTATTCCAAGGATGAAACAATGTTTCAACATAAGAAAATCAATTAATGTAATACACATTAATAGACTGCAGGAAAAAAACCATATGATCATTTCAATTGACACAGAAAAGGCATTTGATGAAATCCAGCAATGCTTCTTGATAAAAAACACTTAGAAAACTAGGAATAGAAGTAAGTCCTCAACATGAGAAAGGGCATATATGAAAAACCCACAGGGAAGCGGCTGTGGCTCAATCAGTGGGGCTCCCGTTTACCATATGGGAGGCCCCGGGTTCGGTTCCCGGGGCCTCCTGGTGAGGGCAGGCCCGCCCGCACGGCGTGGTTGGCTGACCCGGCAAGCGCAGGCAGCAAGAGGGGGATAAATGAATAAATAAATAAAATCTTAAAAAAAATAAATTAAAAAAAAAAAAAAAAAAACCCACAGCTAACATCAAACTTAATAGTGAAAGACTCAAAGTGTTTCCTCTAAGATTGGGAGTAAGACAAGGAGGCCCACTGTCACCACTCTTATTCAATATTGTACTGGAAGTTCTAGCCAGGCAATTAGGCAAGAAAAAGAAGTAAAATTTTCTCTATTGTAGATGACATGATACTATATACAGAAAATCCTGAAAAATCCACAAGAAAGCTCTTAGAACTAAATATTGAATTCAGCAAAGTGACGGGGTATAAGATCAAGACCTAAAATTCAGTAGTTTCTGTATAATAGCAATAAACAATTGGAAGAAGAAATCAAGAAAAAGAATTCCATTTCTCCATTCAAATATATAATTCAGTACTGTTAATAAATAACGTTCACAATGTTGTGCTACCATCACCACCATCCGTTACCAAAACTTTTCCATTGTCCCAAACAGAAACTGTACATTTTAAGCCTTAGCTCTCTCTTCTCTACCCTCTTTCCACCCCCTGGTAACCTATATTCTAGATTCAGACTCTATGTGCTTATTCTAATTATTTCATAATTAATTTAAAGTCCTTAAACTATGGGTAAATTTTCTCATTTTAATTCATGAAATGATTATTATTTAAAATAATTTATATCATAATCACCCACAATGGATAAAAGAAAGTTCATCAGCTATGTGACAATCTGGTTACTGGTTAAGAACAAAGTCTCTGAACTTGGTCTACTAGGTTCAAATCTGTGTTCTGCCATTTACCAACTATGAGACAACACCTTAGGCAAGTTACAATTCCACTTGCCTCAGTGTTCTCATCTTAAAATGGGGGTAACAACAGTACTTATTCCTCACATTAGTGATTAACTTTATATAAGATGCTTTGAACAAAACTTGGCATATAATAAGCACTCTACAAGTACTAGATGCTATTAGTGTTAGATGCTATTAATGTTATTATTTAGTTTAAAATGTTAGCAAAGACAAAGCTAAAAACAAAGAATATTCATTTCACTGGAGAGATTACTAAAGTTCAAAAAATTTCCACTTTTATAAAAACAAGAATTCCGTTAAAATATAGAACACCCAGCCTCACATACCTGTTTGGAATACAAGCTCTTTCCCTCCTACCCCCGCTGCCTCCAGATTAATAAATGCACGAATCAAGCTGGCCCAGGGGTGCTGAGTAATGAAACCATGACTGGCCTTCATGAGAAGGAAAGAAAACAAATACAAGTTAAACAATCTTAAATCATTAAAGTTTTATTTTTATTTATTTTAAGGACAGAACAATCTTGATGAAGTAAGGAATATGAAAACAAAATAATCATTTTTTTCAAAGGCAGTATCTAAAGACGTCTTTTGTTTCTGCCTATATATATAGTGGCTATGTGCAGTGTGCTGAGTGGAAAGTCACCCAAGACCAGAGGCAGTCTGACTACCATGAGTGGCGCCAAACAACATCCTTGGTAAGTGCGAAACTTTGCGAAAGAAAGGGCAGAAGAGAACAGAAGAAGGGAAAGAGAAGGGAAGATCCATATGGCAGGGCATTCAATTCAAGCTGTGTCTGCCTCACAAGATCTCTGAAACTCAGGTGTTAAAGGAAACTGGAGATGAAGTAGCCATGCCATCATCTTTATAAAACAAACACTGCCAAGACAATCAGTTCTGAGGTAAGATTTTCAAATATTGAACATGTCGACATAAATGGCCGTGGATTTTGAAAGCACCATCAAATACAATACTTATTTTCCATATCATTTTGATACTATTCAAATAAAAAAACAAAATATGGATATTACTACTACTATTATTCTGTTTCATTGTTATTCAAGCCTAGTATTTAAAATAGCAAAATCTCACTTGCAAAACATTTTCCTCAGCACCATTAAAAAGAAATATGACAGCATGATGTAAGGCTTCTGAAGATGTTGACAAGACGTGAAGGACTTCCAGCATCACTGAACAGCTAACTGCATCATCACTGGCACCTTAAATTAGAAAGACAGATTTGCTTCTCAGATTTTGCTCCATGGACCCCTTTGCCAGTCAGGTGAAAACCATGGACCCTTTACTAAGTCCACACTATACTGTGTATTATTTAATAAATATCTCTCACCCGCACCAACATGTCCCCACAAGAATAATGTTTTTCCGAATTTCAATTCAAGCTATGGACCTCTGGTTAAGAACCCCTGCTTTACTGTATGACCCATTACAGCTAGGAATGGAATTTTCTCCTCAAAGAAGCATTCTAAATAGCTGCATGTTCAAAAACATAGCTTTGTCTTCCTCAAGTGGCAAATACATCCACCAGTGGCAAGTTCCGTAAGTTAGCCTGCTAACTTACTCTCAGCACCTAGAACCATTTCTGGCCCATAGTAGTTGCTCAATTAATATTTGTTGAATAAATCAACCAGGTGGCACCTAAAGTAATGTTGAAAACTGGGATTCTCAGCAACCCAAGGCAATTTGTTCCATTCCTTACTCTTTTTCTACACCTTCTGATTTCTCACTTCTGGTGTTCACAGCTTCCTATATCATCCTACTATCACCCCCTCTATCCCTGCTTCTTTTCTGGCCAAAATTATAAAAGCTGCAGATCATTCCATATTTATAAGAGAGGTCAATTTGGATAATTTCACATTTTTAAGTCTTCTCCAAGGGGATCATGTGATTAAAAAAAAAAAAAAAAAAAAGTACAAAGACACTAATCTGGTAAGACACAGGTAAGGGGAATAATGATATTGAAAAATGAGGACTTAGTCAAATCATTTAACTACTTAGCTCAGACGCTTTAAATCTTAAAGGTGAATATATAGATGACTTCAGAGCCTCAACTGAATTAAAAAGCATTCTAAAAGGAAGCTAAAGAAAATGACTAGTATTTGATATGAAGGATTATTATTAGTTATTTCAGGTGAGGTAATTGATGGCATTCTGAGCATGTCAAAAAAGGAGTACTTAGATCTTTTATAATACCGAATGAAATACGGAGGAACCAGTAAGGCTGAGATTAGCTTCAAAATAATCAAGAGGTGAGAGATGGAGGTAGTGAAGAAACAAGATTGGACATTGGTTGATAACTGTTGAAGCTGGATGATAGTAGGTATATGGGGGTTCATTAAACAATTCTCTATGCTTTTAAACAGATTTAAAATTTTCAATAATAAAAAGTCTAAAAAGTAACTGAAGTAATTAAGTAATAACCCAGCCAATAGCAATGCTGGGTTTACACACAGGGAGAAGGGTATGATGGAGTTTAGCATGGGTTTTAGAGTAAGAAAGACCTGGAAAGAAATTCTAGCTCTGCCACTTTATCATTCTGACACTATTTCCTGGTCTAGAAGACAGGCTAATGATATCATCCTCAGAGGTTTGTTGTGAGGATTACACAAGATAATACACAGTGCCTGGCATGTGGCAGGCATTCAATATTAGTTTTTCTTCTCTTTTCAAACTTAAGGTGCAAACTTAAGTTGCAGCCAGTTAAAATGCTTGTTTTGTCCCTGTTAAATTCCAGACCCCATTCCGACTCAAGAAGAAACTACTTACTAGCTATTACTTGTCTTGGCGGTGATTACTGGCTTTTATTTTCATCAGGGAATCCAAGTAATAATGATCTAATTACTACCAACCAAAAAGTATATTTAGCTAGAAGTAAAAACTACCACTTTCCAGAAGCCAAATGAAATGTTTTTTTAACTTTTAGACTGTGAATTACTTTAACTTACAAAGCATATATTTTTCTTTTAAAAATGATTTTTTTATTAACGGTAAGAGATAAGGAAAATTGAGAGATATGTCTTTATAGACTTGATTAAAAAGTCACTCTGTTTATCTTCCCTTAGCTTAATGGTTCTTGGTGTCTTAGAATAGTGCTAGAGAAGGCTCAAACATCTTTAAGACAGTGATGGAAAGTTAAAGTAGACAGCTTCAATAAAGGTTGGGTGGTTAACCAACAACCCCTTCCATTAGAATTAACCCTGAAATTGAAGCCATCTCCAAAACAACTCAATATCTCTTCTACTCGGAACCACACAGTAGACCCAGGAAGATATTTAAGGGCTTTCTGTGGTGAACATTGCTTCTAAATGGCATCAGTTCCTGAGTCCTGGATATTTTGCTGAGAACATTAAAAAAAAAAAAAAAAAAAAAAAAATTTCATGTTTCATTCAATAAGTTCATCCAATAAAAGGATTCTGGTGACAGTTTGATGAATGTGTGAAACACTATTTTTAACAATTTATTATTGACAGAAATTTCCTTGGGATTGTTGATATAGGTATTCTTACAAAATTTCAGTTTGTTAAAAACAGGTTCTGCCGCTCTTTAATTATCAGACTCCATATATGCAATTTATAACATTTGACATTGTTTTTTTATTCTTCTGATACTTATATACACATCTTACTTATATAATTATCTTAGGTAGCCATGGTGTTGATGTGTCCCTTCTCAGAATTTAAGGATTATAATAGTGGGCATAGGATGACAACTTATTTCATTACTGTTTTGAAACGGACATATGTGATTTCCCCAGCACTTATGAAGGTATTTTTTACTTTATACAACAGATGAGCGTATACTTTTAAAAAGCAAGTTATATTCTAAATGCAATTTGCAAGCTTTATAAAGATATCTATGAATCACTATCAAACGAATCAAAATTTTACTTTATATTTCATGTAACTCTAGATGTTCATATTGGGCCTGCTTCAAGTTCAAGCAAATCTATAAGTATAATATCAGTAATAACAGTTAATAGTATTAAAAACCAAACAAGCAAAAAAAGTATTTTCAGTGCCAGGCACTATTCTAGTATTCTACTTGCATTTGATCCTCACTTAATCCTCTAAACAATTCCATTAGGAAAATACTATTACTATTTCCATTTTACAGAGAAGAAACTGAAGAGCAATGTTAAGTAATTTGCCCAAGAGAGCATGCCCTCTTAACAACTACACTACAATACTCTCCTTCCTTTGAAAGAACTGACTGTCCAGGAAACCCAGCATCTGGTCCCAGTTCTGCCTACAATTAGCTAAATTTATTCCTGTGCAAGTGAGGGGATTGAACCAGATATCATCTCAGGTCTTGCCTAGCTCTAAAATGCTATGATTCCACTGTACGATGTTACTATTTTTTCTTCTTCCCTATTTATGATCTCTTTAACTAGTGAAAACATTTTCTGAGAAATCTTAATGAAAAAAAAAAGGGGAAATTCAATTTAGGAAATTCTCATTCAATACAACAAATATTTATTGTGTCAGGCACTGTCTTAAACATCAAGTCTTCTATTTTCAGAATAAGAATTATGGATTAATGAGATTCTCTAACAGTATGGCACCCGCAATGGACCAAAATTCTCACTTTATAGGTCAACAGAAACTCCTGGTAAAGATGCCCAAATCTCGAGTTCCTTGAGGACAAGGATTTATCCTTTGTACCCAAATCCCAGTATAATTTCCAGCTGAGTAAATACTTAAAGTGGCAGAACCTAATTCCAGAACACACACTGTGTGGTAACTCTGATAAAACTGCTTCGTTCTACCATGTTTTGTCATTGAGCTGCTGGCACTAATGTTAAAACTAATAATAATAATAATAATACAAAATTAAAGCACTTGAGAGAATACTGAAAGGTTAGATCCTAAACTAAATGATAATATTCTAATTTTCCTGCCTTCCATCACAGTGAAAAAGTTTGACCAAGAAAATGGTGTCCCACAACTGCCCAAGAAATTTAACAAACTTTCTGGGCTGTAATAACTTCAAAATGACTAAAGCATTGGTACATACCTGGTGAGTTTGCCACTGAGTCAAAATGACAGTTAGCCAGGATGGCATGCTGGGCCCCATCTCTGGGTTCCAGCTTTACCACAACATTAGTGATATTGTCATAGTAGCTTGTAAAACCTCCCAAGAAGTCAATGCTAAAGGAGCCTGTGGGCCGTTGTACATCTACCGAAATCTTGTGAATGCTGTTACTTTGAAGTTCAATCAGTTTAATCTGCTCCAAAAGGTAGTGCACTGTCAGAATTTCATTTTCTGGACTTCCTGTAGTCCTGGGACCAATGGATGTTATATGCTCAAGAAAGTCCCTGGAAGTGACCAAATGAATGATGATGACAAAGACTTGCTGGGCTTTAAACTAACATTTAACACAGAGCAACTTTTCCACTAAACTCCCTCCCCAACCCCTACTGCAAAAGCTTATACCTTTGACTTCTTTATAACAAAGGGTGCCTTTTATTATTTCAGGCACCCTGTGAAAAACAGCTGTAAAGTCCCATCATTCATTTTGCTGTCCATGAGTTGATCTTTTCAGAGTTTTCTCCACCCACCCCACTCCAAGCTTCTCCCAATCCTCATATCAAGCCAATTCAAATACTAAGGATTATATTCAAAAAGTGTGACTGCTGAAGGCTGGACAGAACAGATTACAACTTCATTGAGTCACACTAGGGGTGGGTTACTGATGCCAAGTACCACCAGCTGAAGCAATGACAATTAAGTTAAGAGGTTAAATGTATAAAAAAAAAATTTTGAATGTAAAGAATGGACCTAGCCCTCCTTGTGTGCATACAAGGCCTAATAACTTTAATTCAGGACAAAACTAACTCTATTTCCTAACGCAAACAAATAAATGTTCTTGTCTTTTCACTGCATTCCAAGGGGTGGGGGCTGTGTTCCAGAAAGTCCTTAAGAAAATAAACTTTCAGCACTGTATTAGAAAAAAAAGTTTTAAGATACAGCGGCTGTTAAAAAACTTTTTCTGCTAGCTTATGATTTTGAGTTTTGACAGAGGTTACAATACCTCTGGCCAAATCACCTTTCCTAGCACACCTAAAGGTCATTATTTTGTTTTTTAATTTAAAAAAAAAAGTCAAATCTTAGAAAGCCACTAATCCAAGTGGTCAAGGACAAGTTTCAGGGCTCTGAGAACTTCTGAAATAGTGTACAAAATTTTTGTGGGTGTGGGGTCTTCCATGAAGAGATTCCAGAGCTTTCAGATTTGAGGACTATGACCTCAAAAATGTTAAAGACCACTGCACTATCCCCTTCTAACACCGCCCCCCTTCCCAAAGTGCGAACTTATACAACACAAATTTCACTATCCTTCAATTCATCTGGAAAGCAGGAGGGCTGACCAAGGTAAAAAGTGGAATTTGGTCCAGGAAATGAAAGGACAATTAACAACCAACATCACCAGGTAGGGCAGGAAGGAAAGGAAAAGGAGGTGCAATCCACCCCGCCATGCCCAATCTACATCACGAGTTTAACACATCACAGCAGTTCGGACCTCGGAAGAGGAAAAGGCAGGGCCACCCCACTCTACGGGCAGCCGGGCGAGCCCTGGCGATTCCGCAGGGAGGGGTGCACACAGGTGCGGCGCCCTGAGCCCCAACAGAAGCCGCGAAGGGACCGGCGGGGCGGCAGCGGCCGGTACCTGGCTTGACGCGCGTCGAACTCCCCATGGCGCCCAGGGGTCCCGTGCAGCACGAGCTTCTGCAGTGAGAGCTGCACGAGCACCCGCAGGGCAAGCAGGTAGAGCACGAGCCCCAGGGCTGCGCGCCCCTCGGACAGCCCAGTCCCGCCGCGCCCGGGGCTCCGCTTCCGCGTCCTTGCGCCGCCGCCGCTCGCGTCCACCAGGAGCTCCTGCGCCGGGTTCTCGCTCTCCGGCGCCGCTGCCTGGCCCTCACGGCGTTCCCCTACGCCACGATGCCTCCTCACGGCCGCCGACTCCGAACCCCACTCCATGGCCACCAGCCGCAGCCGCCAGCCCAACCGCCACAGCCCGCAACAGCCCCGCGAGCTGCCGCGGCCGCCGCAGCGCCTCCTAGTGAGCGGACGGAAACTGCAGAGGGCCAAACTTGTTCTGATTGGCCGGTCCCGCGGCGTCACAACTCCGTTTCTTCGAACAGATTGCTGGCGGGCACTGGGCAAGGCCGGCCACTTTGGGCGTGGCGGGTGTGACTTTTGCTGAACATCCCGCTAAGTGTGGGGCAGAATTTCCAAGTGAGAAGATAGCCATAAATCTAAAAGCATGCAGTCTAAAGCAACAAAAGTGAGAGAGCTCTTTTAAAAGAATGCACATGGCAGATGAAAGGGCAATGGCCCAGCTTTCGTAAAGAACGTTAGACAAAGCTCTGAAAAAAGTACACTGCTGGCTCTTAAGGTTGGAAGTAGGACTGCGCAGAGGAGGCCGAGCCTCATACTTTCACTTACATTGTCTCACCCCATCTTCAAATCTCTGTGAATTAACTAGCGCTATTGTCTCCATTTAGCAGATGAAAGAAAAAAAAAAAAAACCATTATTTATTGGATACCTGCTGAGTCAAACACTGTGCTAAGTGCTTTATATTATCTCGTTTAATTCTAAGAATCCTAGAAAATAAATACTTTTATTCTCATTCAGGAGCTGAGGATTTAACAGATGCAGATGTTAAATCTAATCCCACAGGCTCCCAAAATAGCATCTGTTTCAGTACTAGATAAGATACTCTGTAAATCAAGATTCAGAAAAGTTATTCCTCCCTCAATGTCACCCTTAGTGATATGAGGTAAGGTAGAGTCTTGGTGCAAATCCTGGCAATCATCTAGACTTCTCCCTACCTGCTGGGGCAGTGTACCTTTCTACCTGAAACTTCTGTGTCCTCAGTATGGGGTTGCTGCAAAACCATGACAGTTAACCTGGAGGCCAACTGGAAAGGCACATTGCAGGATTTTGACTTACCACACGTGTCAGGTTTAGTATGCTGCCCTGTGGGTTTGCTTCTGCCTATCTTTCAGACCTATCTGACACTGCAGACCCCCTTAGTCTCAGCTCTCCAGCCCCACTGGTCTTCTTTCAAAGTCCATCTTCCCTTCTACCACACGATCTTTTTGTAGGCTGTTTGAGTTACCTGGAATGTTCTTCCCTCTTCTCATTGTCTAGTTAAGTCATATTCATCCTTCACATTTCAGCTTAAGTGGTACATCCTCCAACCAGAATCTCCTAATATAATTAAGGCAATTTTCCTTATTTTCTTATTCCTCTCATAGGGCCATGTATCCGTGTGATTCTTAAATGTCTTACTCATTAGACTGTAAGCACCATGAAAGCAGGGACAATGTCTATCCTATTCATCACTGAATCCCCAGTGCTTAGCTTTTACCTAGCCCATGGTCATTATTCAAAATATATTTACTGAAAAATACATTGTCTTTTATAAGAACCTATTATCTTGCTATTCTCTTCCCCAAAACTTAACCCCTCCACTATCTTTGGAAGATAAGACTTCAGAAATGACTCCATGTCCACAGCACCACAACAGGATGTGGCAGTCTCTAGTTCCTAGAAGGAGGGCATAAATGTCTCATGGTCTTTTATGCTTTACTTATTTTATGGTGCCCCTTGCAGGACTGGGTGGGTATCAAAAAATCTAGGAAAAAGCTGCAGCACTTAGGAACTGTGTTATTGTATGTTAAGTGTCTCCAACAATATACTATGAGAAGCAGTGTGGCAGCCTGGCTATTGGAATCAGATTACTGAGTTCCTGGGTCTGGTACCTTTAATACACATCACAATATGCAAGATACAATCTCACAGAAAGCCATTGTTCTTATCTGTGATAATGCAGATAATGTCTCCCTTAAAGGAGGATTAATTAATTAATTAATGAGGATTAATTTGCTATTACATGTGAAAGATCATGACACAGAAATCCTTTAAATAATATTTCCCAGAATTTTCTTTCTTATACAACTCTTTGCAGATCGAATTAAAAGCTATTTTCCTGGGGGAGTGGATGTAGCTCAGTGGTTGAGCACCTGCTTCCCATATGGTTCAATCCCCAGTACCTCCTAAAAAAAAAAAAAGCTATTTTCCTATATGATAACCACAGAGCCATCTGTGGCAGAAGTGGAATGATTGTAGGTGGCATCTTGGAAGGCAGTTTTTCTCTGGACTTGTATAAACTATGATATTGACATTTGAATATTTCAAAGTTTCCTATAGAGGTTGAGTATCTACTCTTTAGCAGATACTGATCAGAATGGTGGAAACAGAGAGAAGAACAAAAAAATCATTTTGCCTTCATAGAGTTTACATTTTAGTGGGCCAGGGGAGACAATAAACAGGTGTGTGTGTGAATAAGATGTCAGAGCTGAGTGCTATGAAGAAAATACAGCAGGAAATCGAGAGTAACAAAGGCTGTCATTTTAAGTAGGGTGCTAAGGGACACTCTTTCTGAGGAGGTAATATTTGAGTCACTGAAAGAAGTGATGAATGAAGCCAAATAAGCCTGGAGAAGGAATGTTCCAGGCAGAGAGAAGATCAGTGCAAAGACTCTGAGCTGGGATGTTCAGAAGAAACCGAGTAAGGCATGTAGCTAGAGCACACTGAGTAGGTGACAGTGAAAGGAGGATGAGGTCAGAGAAGTAGACAGGCCCAGGGCAAGATGGCCTCCCAGGCCACAGCAGGGACTGGGGGCAGTTTCCAGCAGTGAAACTCAGCCCTGGGCAGAGCAGCACAATGATCATACATAAATAACATTGGCTAATAAAAGACTTTGATAATGCCTGCCCACTGAAGTGTTTGGAGCCATCTTTTAATCTGTAAGGTTATTTATGTAGAAAGTAGACTATAGTGAATTGAAATACATACTCTTATTCTCACTTATCAAATTGGTGATGTGGCTGAGACTGGACGTGAAAGTCTTTGGTTGCCCCATTGGGTGAGACATTGGTCACTGGGGTTGAGTGAGTTCATCTGGCTCAGTAGACAATTATGTTTCTGTTGTGTGTCCTTCCATGACAAAGTGAGACCTAGACTGATCATCAGGTAGAGAGGGATCCCATGTCCCTTCTGTTTTGCCATCTCTCCAGTATTTCCTAGTTATTTGGCCAAGATGAGTGGAAGGGCATGCAAGCTGTCACGACTCAAGTGAATTGCCACCATTTTTATCTTCCACACGGGTCATTCCATAGCCTATAAGCCTCCTTCTTTGGCAGAGGGGATACTATGGCACCTGGTGAAGATTCCCTGGGACTGGGTTTGGGATGTCTTTTACCTGAAGTTACAGCCAACATTGAAAGCAAGGTAGGGGCCAAGCCAATGGGTGAGAAGAGAACCCTAAACAGTTGCAAAAGCCAGAAGCAGATGTCAAAAACTGACAGGCAGACAGAGTCAAAAGCATGGAAAACTAAGAACAAAGACCCAAAGTGCAAAAGAGATCCTGGGTAAATGCTGGGGACAGGTGCTATTGCAGAAAGCAGGGTTTCTTGCATTCGCTGAGGTGGTGTAAGGGTGGTCCAATGGAACATTTTGGGAACTGGTGACAATGGTCAGCTGCAGGAGCCAGGCAGCCTGGGAGCTGGCAGTTTGGACAGGAAAAGTCATTCCAAGAGCCACGTAGCCCAGATCTGTAAATTTGCTTTTCCTTCAGAGCCTTTCTATCCCTATAAACTTCAGAGCTTGGGAAGAGAGGTAACAGTACACACTCTTAGCAGCCCTGCAAACTCCAGGATGGTCCCTCCTGCTCTCCAGGTCTCTGCATTTGCTAGCTGAATCCACCGTGTCAGATAACTTTATCATAGCCAATTTCAACAGAGACTCTCTATTTTGGAAAATCTCTTTCTGACTAAAAATGCCTTTGGAAACAAAGGGGTTGAGACAACTGGTTCTTTAGGGGGGAAAATATTAATTTGGAACTTCACATCATATTATATAGCAGGGGGAAAATTAAGCAGAATTCAGTTATTTAAACTTTTTAAAACTCAAAAATGGAAAAGGACTCTTTAACCAAAAACATATGAAAATGTCAACGATTTTGAACTTATCACATTGAAAAAGGTGGTTTTTTGTTTTGTTTTGTTTTGTTTTACATCAGAATATGCACTTCTGGCAAAAGTTTAATAGGATAAGCACTTTGATGCTGGGAGAATACATATTGGAATGACCTTTCTGGAAAGGAATTTGGCAAGATGTACCAGGAACCTTAAAAGAGTTCACACTTTCTGATGTAGTAATTTCTCATGTAGGAATCTATCAAAGATATAATTTTTAAAATAAAAGTGCAAGAGAATGATGATCTATAAAAACTTAATATGTGGAAATTACTTCAACATATAAGAATAAAGGAGACTTCTGGGAAGGCGGCAGATTAGAAAGACACAAGACTCACTTCACTCCCAGAAAAATAGCTAGAGGACTGGCAGAAACAACCTGAGGAAAAAAAATGGTCTAGGACTTAAGACATCAGAGGAAGGCTGGACACCATCCAGAGGAGAGAGGGGCACGGAAAAGAATCTCAACAGAAAGGCTGTGAGTAGAAGCCACAGCTGCAGCCGCTGGTGCCCTTCTCCCCACACTTACTTATGTAGAAAGTAGACTACAAATTTCACCTGCTGCATCCCATGAGCATTTCCAGGTGGAACAGGGCTGCACCATTGTTTGTCTTGAGAGTCAGCAAGGTACTAAAGAGATAAACCCTCTCAATCACCCTCCCTACTGCATGGGACTGGTTGTTGAGGACACAGAAGGGAGTGGAATTATTTCCTACCAGGGAAAAGGGTTAGCTGCCAGCAAAGGTTGGAGAAGAGCCTTTGAGAAAGTTTGAATTGCCAGGCTCTGAAGAGTCTCAAAGCAAGATCCTCTGCCACATTGTTGCAGTGGCTGTTGCAGCAAACACACTCCAACCAGGGTTTAAAATGAGAGGGCTGCCAAAGGGCACCATCTGCTGGCTGACCAAGGAAGTGCATGTGAGGAAATTAAAAGTAAATAAATCAGAGGATTTTTCCTGGGCTTTACAGCCTCCCTCTGCAAGGCCCTTGGAAGCAGGTCTGCAACCCATTACTGGGTCCATGGTCCAGATTTGAATAACTAACAGGGATAATCCTAAAGACCTAGAACAGGTTGAACCAAGAATAAAAAAATGGCAGTAATACACAGCCTCCCATCACCAAATCCTATGAAAGAGAGAGAAATCAAGCATCAGAGTAAACTCACCATCATAATCAGATGCCTAGACATTGGCAAAAAAATTACAAGCCATACTAGGAAAATGGAAGAAATGGCCCAAGCAAAGGAATATATCAAAGCCCCAGATGAGACACAGAATTTGAGACAACTAATCAACAAAGTTCATGCAAATCTAAATCAAATCAATGAGTAGAAAAACAATATGGCTAAAGAGATCAAGGACATTAAGAAGATACTGGAAAAACACAAGAGAAAACAAAAAGATGAAAAAGAAGAAAAAAATGACAAAACTAAAATAAAAAAAATTAAGAAGACACTGGGTGGGAACAAAAAAGAATTTGAAAATCTGAATTAAAAAATTGTGTTATTAGTTCTAGTTAGAGCAATTAGACAAGAAAAAAACATGAAAGGCATCCAAATAGGAAAAGAGAAAGTAAAAGTCTCACTATTTGCTGATGACATGATCTCACATTTAGAAAATTCTGAAATGTCTACAACAAAACTACTTAAGCTAATAAGCATTTGGCAAAGTGACAAGATACAAGATCAATACGAAAAATCAATTAGCTTCTATACACTAGTATTGAACAATCCAAGGAGGAAATCAGGAAAAAAATTCCATTTACAATAGCAACAAAAAGCTACAGTGGTCAAAACAACATGGTACTGGCATAAAGATATATACACTGATCAGTAGAATAGAACTGAGAGCCAGAAATAAATCCTCACCTCTTTGGCCAACTGGATTTGGACAAACCTACCAAGTACATGTTATTGGGACAAAGGAGTCTCCAAAAAATGGTGCTGGGAGAACTGGATATCCATAGCCAAAACAATGAAAGAAGACCCCTATCTCACTCCCTATACAAGAGTCAACTCAAAATGGATCAAAGACCTAAATATAAAAGCCAGGACCATAAAACTACCAGAAGAAAACGTAGGGAACCATCTTAAAGACCTTGTGGTAGGTAGTGGTTTCTTGGATCTTACACCCAAAGTACAAGCAACAAAAGGAAAAATAGATGAATGGGACTTCCTCAAAAATTAAAAAACTTGCAATTCAAAGGACTTTTTTTATAAGGGTGAAAAAGCAGCTGACTCAATGGGAAACCACATATCCTATAAGGGTTTAATATCCATGATATATAAAGAGATGCTACAACTCAACAATAAAAAGACAAACTACCCAATTAAAAAATGGGCCAAAGACTTGAAAAGACAATTCTCCAAAGAAGAAATACAAATGGTGAAAAAACACATGAAAAAATGTTCAACATCATCAGTGACTAGGGAAATGCAAATCAAAACTACAGTGAGACGGGAAGCGGCTGTGGCTCAGTCAGTGGGGCTCCCGTTTGCCATATGGGAGGCCCGGGGTTCGGTTCCCGGGGCCTCCTGGTGGGGACGGGCCTGCCCGCACGGCGCGGTGGGCTGGCCCGGCGGGCGCAAGCGGCAGGGGGGGGATGAATGAATAAATAAATGAAATCTTTAAAAAAAAAAAAAAAAAAAAAAAAAAAACTACAGTGAGATATCATTTCACACCTCCTAGAATGGCCACTATTAAAAAGACAGAAAACTGCAAGTATTGGAGAGGATGTGGAGAGATAGGAACACTTATTCACTCCTGGTGGGAATGTAGAATGGTATAGCCACTGTAGAGGACTGTTTGGCAGTTCCTAAGGAAGTTGAATATAGATTTGCATGTGACCTGGCAATACCACTACTAGGTATATAGCCAGAAGAACTTAGAGCAGTGACACAAACAGACATCCACACACTGATATTCATAGTGGCATTATTCACAATTGCCAAAAGATGGAAACAACCCAGGTGTCCTTCAACCAATGAATGTATAAACAAATTGTGGTGTATATACACAATGGAACATTAGGCAGCTGTAAGAAGAAATGAAGTTGTGAAGCATATGACAACATGGATGAATATGGATGACATTATGTTGAGTGAAGCAAGCCAGACATAAAAGGACAAATACTGCATGATTGAGCAATTATGAACTAAATACGTTATGTAAACTCATGGAGTTAATAATTAGAATATAGGTCACCAGAAGATAGAATGAGGTTAGAGAATGGAAAACTGAGGGTTGATATATGCAGAATTGGTAAAAAGATTGTTTGTAAATCTTTGGAAATGAATAGAAAAGGTGAAAGCACATCACAGTGTTTGTAGCTAGCAAAGCTATTTATTATATGGGTATGACAGTGGTTGAATGGGAAAGTCTAAGGTCATGTATATTACTAGAAGGAAAGCTAAAAAATGTAACATGGTGATGAAGAAAGTGCTGCAGCCCTAACCCCCGCTCAACAAAAACCCACAGCCTTAAAAAAATAAGCACCCCTCCTCCCTTTCTCCCTGGAATCCACAACTTAGGCATATAAGCACTTTCCACCTGCCCCTTTCAACTAGAATTTACAACTTTAAGTAGATAAAGTTAGGGAGGACTCCTTTCCTCCCTAAGGCCCTCTGCTTTAGGAAAATAAGCTAAACTCACACTTTCTGCTTTTGTAAATCCCACCTGCCCACTTGCTTAAGAATTTGCCTGCATAATGTCCCTATATAAAGTCATGAAAGATAAAACTCAGGGCTCAGATTTTGGAGACTGGATTCTCCTCTCAGTCCACATGTCATAAAAACTTTGTTCCTCCATCTCTCTAAGTGCACGCTTGGGTTTCTCATCATCTAAGTTTTTTTCTGCTGCAACAATGGGACTGTTTAGCATAGTGAAACCTCATGGGAAATATGAAAATAGGTAATAGTGCATATATAAGGCTTTTTCTTTGAAATTAAACAAATGTATGTTAATGTTAAAAATTGTTAATATCAGGCAAAAATTATGCTAAGTGAAAGAAACCAGACATAAGGTACTACATATTGTATGATTCCATTTATATAAAATGTAAATATAAATCAACTTATAAAGATGGAATTAGATAAATGGTTATGTAGGGCTGGGGAAGGATAGAGGGATTGAGAGGACTGCTAAGGTGTGTGGAGTTTTTCTTTTTGGAGTAATAAAATTGTTCTAAAGTTTTTTGTGGTAATGAATGCCCAACACTGATTATACTAAAAGCTATTGATTGTACACTTTGGATGGAATGTTTGGTATGTGAATATGTCTCAATAAAACTGCTTTATAAAAAAATTAATTAAAATCTTAAGAATGGTATAAAGGAAAGGGCAAATAAACTATAGTACATCCAAAGTGTGGAACAGCAGGTAGTATTAAAGACAATATTATAAGAATCTATTTAATAACCTAGGGAAAATATTCACATTATAAATATTAAGTGAAAGAAAAAATAAAGATATAAATTTGACTATAAAAAATATAATGTATGAATATTATATGTGGAAGAAAATACATTAAAGTGTAACAGTGGTTATGTCTGGGTGATTTTTCTTTCTTCTTTACTCATTTCTATATTTTCCAACCTTTATATGATGAGCTCAGTGTTCCTTTCAAGAGAAGCAGTGATGTAAGCTTAGGATCCAGCAGCCCTGTGCTGAGGAAGGCACTTATCTGTGGAAAACTATCATTTTAATTCTTAGGAAGGCAGTTTATAAATTGATTCCAACATGGATGGGATCCAACAGGAGAGAGCAATGTCAAAAAACTAATCTCTGGGCTATGCTTCTCAGGAATATTTCTAGACAAAAAAGTTTACGGTAAAAATTCAGCAGTTAATTATTGAACGAATTTTATTTTTCTTTCTATTTATTTTTTCTTTATTAGAGAAGTTGTGAGTTTACAGAACAATCATGCATAAAATACAGGATTCCTATATACCACCCCACCACCGCCAATCAGTGTGGAACATTTGTACAACTGATGATAGCTCATTTTTATAATTGTATTTTTAAAGTCCATGGTTTAACTTAGGGTTCATTGTTTGTGTAGTGTAGTTCCATGGATTTTAAAAAAAATTTATTCTGTTACCATATATACAATCTAACATTTCCCCTTTTAATCATATTCAGATACGTAGTTCAATGCTATTATTTGTGTTGCCAATGTTGTGCTACCATCATCCCCACCATCCATTACTAAAATATTTCCATCATTCCAAATAGGAACCCTGTACATTTTAAGCATCCACTTCCATTCCCTATCACCCATCTGTCCTCTGGTAGCCTATATTCTAGATTCTGACTCTATGAGTTTGCTTATTCTAATTGTTTCAAATCAGTGAGCTCATACAATATTTGTCCTTTTGTTTCTAGCTTATATCACTCAAGATGATGCCTTTAGGGTTCATCCATGCTGTCACATGTATTGGGACTTCATTCCTTTTTAATGCTGAATAATATTCCATCTTATATATACACCACATTTTATTTATCCATCTCATCGGTTGATGGACACTTGGGTTCCTTCCATCTTTTGGCAATACCAAAATACCGCTATGAACATCAGTGTGCAAATATCTGTTCGAGTCCCTGCTGTCAATTCTTTTGGGTAGTGGGGCTGCTGGGTCACATAGCAGATCTAAACTTAGCTTCTTGAGGAACTCGCAAACCATGTTCCACAGCAGCTGCACCATTCTACATTCCCACCAGCTGTGAATAAGTGTTCCTATCTCTCCACATCCTCTCCAACACTTGTTATTTTCCTTTTTTAAAAAATAGCAACCATTCTAATGAGTGTAAAGTGGTATCTCATTATAGTTTTGGTTTGCTTTTTCCCTGATAGCTAGTGATGTTGAGCATCTTTTCATGTGCTTTTTAGCCATTTGTATTTCTTCTTTGGAGAAGTGTCTATAGAAATTTCTTGTCCATTTTTAATTGATTTATTTGCCTTTTTATTGTTGAATTGTAGGATTTCTTTATATATTCTGGATAGTAAACCCTTATTGGATGTGCGGCAAATGCACTATGCAGGGTTTTCCCTGTCTTTCTGGGCCTCTGTCTTGTCCTGGGCTTTTGCTTTTAGTTGTTTTGGAGCTCTTCTGTTTACAGGAGTTTGACTGTCCCCTGTTTCCCAGGGTACAAACCGCTCTTTCCCAGGTATCTGAAGCAGGAAAGCCTTTGTCCCAGACTGTCCGCCTCCATAGTTTCTTACACTCCTTTCTTGTCTCCCACTGCTTTTGCCTGGAGGGAAAACTCTGGGAGGGGGATCACCCCAGGGAGGTCTTTTCCAAATTTGGTCTTTCCCAGCCAAAACAGGGCCAAGGACCCACGAAGGGGCCACCGACCACCTCCGAAGTGTGAAGTGTGGTGGGGGCCAGGAAGGGCACCAAAACCTCCTCTGATGTTTCCCCAAAGCTGAGTTCTCCTGGCCTACCCAGTAGATGCAGCCCTTCAGGAACTTTCCTCCATAGTCCGGAGGAAGCATTGTGACTTTAAATCTTCACAGCCTCCACCCTAGTCTTGCAGAGGGTGGAAACAATGGCTGCCTCTGCCTTTGTCTAGGGCAAGTTGAAACAATAGCTGACTTCAAAGCTGGGATTTGCTAATCAAAAGCTGTGATAGTGATGGGCTATGCCCACTACTGTTCTTGGGGAAGAGGATTTTCATGTCCCTTTCTGTCACAAGCCTCTAGCCAAGGACTGGACCGCCGGGAATGGGGGATAAGCGCTGGTAATCACTGCGCAGACAGAGCAATTTACCGATCAGCCTCTTCCTCCCTGCTGTACAGTGTTTGCCTCTGGAGTTTCAAAATAGTTGTTTCAGACAGTTCCTGCCTGTTTAATAGTTGTTTTGATGGAAGGACTGAGTCCTGGAGCTCCCTACTCCGCCATCTTCCCTGGAAGCCCCTGAACCTTTTTTTTAAAATTTTTATTTATTTATTTATTTATTTATTTATTTTTGAGTTACTGGTGCCGGGGATTGAACCTGGGACCTCATATGTGGGAAGCCAGTGCTCAACCACAGAGCCACATCGGCTTCCCTGAGTTGGTTTTTTCCTTTGTTTGCTTGTTGTTTTGTTTTTTTTTTGTTTTGGGGAGGCACTGGAACTGAACCCAGGACCTCCCATATGGGAAGCAGGCGCTCAATTGCTTGAGCCACATCTGCTCCCCACAATTTTTTTTTTTAAAGAGAACTTTTCCTTAAGAATTATCATTCTGGGGAGCGGATGTGGCTCAAGTAGTTGTGCACCTGTTTCCCACATGGGAGGTCCCGAGTTTGGTTACCGGTACCTCCTAAAAATGAACAAAAAAACCCAAAACAAGCAAACAAATGAAAAAACCAACTCAGGACAGCCAATGTGGTTCAGTGGTTGAGCACTGGCTTCCCACATATGAGGTCCCAGTTTCAATCCCTGGCCCCGGTACCTCCAAAAAAAAAAAAAAAAAATTATCATTCTTTAAATTCAACCTCTCACCTGGGAGAAGAATCAGTGCATATACTTTTAAATAGCTGTGGATTTTGAATTCTCTTTCCCCTGCTTCGCAGTGCATTCCCAATATTAGAGGAAAAGAACCCGGGAACCCAAAAGACTAGGGATTCAATGGTCACGTACTCAGGCTTTGCATTTCTCCAGTGGGTTGCTCAGGCAGGTGAGTTAGGACAGAGAGAGGTGGCTTACAAGTTTTGGGCCTGGGGAAAGCTGACTCCTGTGAAGTTGCCCATGCTAAAGCTCAATTGTTTCTCGTCTGCTAAAAAATGAATGATCCTAGGGAAGTGGCTGTGGCTCAATGAGTGGGGCTCCCGTTTACCATATGGGAGGCTCCGGTTCAGTTCCCGGGGCCTCCTGGTGGGGGCGGGCCCGCCCGCATGGCGTGGTTGGCTGACCCAGCGAGCGCAGGCAGCAGGGGGGGGGATGGATGAATAAATAAATAAAATCTTTTTTTAAAAAAATGAAGAGATCCTGTGCCTTGCCAGAGCTCGGTGCATGTAGAAGTGCACATCCGTTGACCCCATCTCTTCCCTAGCCTTCTCTAAGTCGCTGTGTCTTCCTGTAGCCTCCTGAACCCCTCTTGCAGGCTCAACCCTGGACCAGTTTTACTTGGCCTGTGAGCCGTGTGACCTTCTCCAGGTCCTTGCTGCCCCAAAATAGCCTCTGCGACTGCTACTTTTCCAAGATGTCCAAAGGAGAAAAGAGACAACAATGCATCATGGATAAAAATGACAAATTTCTCCCAAAGTGTGGATTGAGGGCTATGTAACATGAGACTCACCTAGAGACTTGCTAAAAAAAAAAATCACATTCCAGTGTCCTACCCATCTACGGGATCAGACTCTCTGGGTGTAGCGAAGGTCCTGGAATCTGTGATTCCTATATAGGCTGAAATGGTAAACCACTGGCGTAGCCGAAGGGCTTTTGTCTTTGGTACCCATGTCCAAGGTGACATGTAGGCTAGCTATGAATGGAGCCCAGGCCAGAGAGCCCCTCTTTCACCTTGTGATTCCTATATAGGCTGAATGGGCCCTGCCTCCTTCTCCCTCCTTGCTAAACCTTCTCCAACTTTCCCACCAATG
This sequence comes from Tolypeutes matacus, assembly GCA_026826555.1. NCBI lineage: Eukaryota > Metazoa > Chordata > Mammalia > Cingulata > Chlamyphoridae > Tolypeutes > Tolypeutes matacus. Next base: position 16,258,808 of record JAKSZT010053764.1, on the reverse strand, counting down.
GCCAGAGAAACTCTGGCAAATTGCCACACCACTTTATAAAACAAGGATGTGAGAGGCATCGGTTAAATGCATGGGCTCTGCACTCAAACCACTTTGAGTTGTTGCTACATTACTGCTAATGAGCTGTGTAACCTCGGGTGAATTACTGAATTACTTTGCCTCACTTTCCCCATCTGAGAAGTGGAGCTAATAGGGTTGCTGTGAAGCACTATACATGGAAAGTACTGACCAGGGAGACCTGGTGCTTGGTAAGGGCTCAAGATGTGTTATTGGTACTGTAGTATGGTTTGGACGTTCATCTGGGTGGCGTAGAGGTTGAGGAGATAAAATACCTCTGAGTCTCTGGCTCTGCTTCCAGAATCTCCAGTGACTCCTTTGGAGTTGGCTATGTGGGTGAAGAGAAATAGAGAATTCTTAGCCAAATTATTTTATAGCAAATATTTTTAAGTTGTTGAAAGGCAACTTGCCATCTAAGCCTGAGGGAAATGATATAATTTCACTTAAGAGAAAATGCTTTATTGTCAAGTGTTTGTTGACTTATATTTCCACCTAAAGTGCAAGTTGTTTAATTGTTATTACTGCTCTACTCTCCCCACCCCTCCAAATACACACAATCACATCACTCCTCTTTAATGCTACATTCCTGGTGAAGGGTCTTATTAAAAACAAGCAAACAAACAAAAAAAACAACTGTTTTTCTCTCTCATCTCTTACCCCTCTTGACGCAGCAATCAATGAGCGAAAAACCAGAAGTACCAAGAATAGCTATTTTTTTTCTAAAAATAATCAAAACTTATTCACTCTATACTATTCACAGTTGACTATAGTAAATAAAAATTTTAAAGAATTCTCAGGTTCAGAGAAAGATGCTAGAGCAAGTTCAGAGTTTCAGTCAAGCAATTTGCTCGTGCTATTGTTATAGAATACGATGATAATGATAAATGCCTTGGATTTCAATAGCCTCTTTCTTCCAAGCACTACATAAGGATTTCTGTTCTGGTATTTTTTTTTTTTTTTTTTTTAAATCAATAAATAGATCTGTGGCAGAGATGCTGATTGTTTAGAAAAGGCAAAGGAAGTAACTTAATTCATTGCCTAAAATTTTTTAGACCATTTTCCTCTCAGATGGTCTTTCATGGTTGTAATGTCTCTTAACATAAGGAGGTATTCAAATATCGGAACCCAAGGTAAGGATAATTTTTAATGGACTCTGACAAGGCTAGGAATCCAAATTAAGAGATTTAGAGACAAAAACCCAAGTGACATAATAAACCCATATTATTCAAAAGTACAATTGCGTCCACAAGAGGTAGTTGTAACTTACTTTGGGGCCACAGAACAGAGCATTTACATAACATTTCCTGACATGGGCAGATTAGGTAAATTTAAAAAACAGGTCAGGTTGGATTTGTAGGGAATGATGGGCCTGGAGAACTGCAACCCTGAGCTCTACCTAAAGAGTAGTTACAACTGTTGCTCCGTGGAATTCGAAGCTCATGGAGCCAGATATTCTATGATTAAAAAAAAAAAAAAAAAGGGAAGCGGCTGTGGCTCAATCAGTAGGGATCCCGTTTACCATATGGTGAACGGGATCCTGGTGAAGGCAAGCCTGCCCTCACGGCGTGGTTAGCTGACCCAGCGAGCACAAGCAGCAAGGGGGGGGATAAATGAATAAATAAATAAAATCTTAAAAAAAAAAAAAAAAAAAAAGACATAAGTTCAGATATTTTTTGTGAAACCTCCTGCTTTGTTAATGTTGGAAACTCATTTAAAAAGAGAAGACCATCGAATGGGCCAAAATAAAACAGGTCTGCAAACTAGATCCCACCGACGGGAAATCTGCCAGGTTGAAATCTCTGAACCCTCAACTTCAAACTCTCAAAGACACACTTGCTAAAGATAAAACATTTCCCTGATGGAGAATCAGATTATCCATGGGTTTCTTACCTCTCAATTTAGAGGGATTTTTACAATGCTAGACTTCATGAAACACAGCTAGCTGGGCCTTTTTTCCCCTCTCCCTCTTAGGTGGGACATCACTGCTGCCTAATGCCGCCCCTCCCCCACGCCCACCCCGACTTCCAGCTACTGCTCTCTTCAATGAACAAGGAATTAAAGAACCCTTCCTGAAATTTTTGTTGAAGCAGAACGGAAGATTTCTAGCTACAAAAAAAAGATTCTGGCCTGGATTCTTCCCTCTATCCCCATCCCAACACAGTGCAGTGTTGAATACAATGGGGCTCTGAAACTAAAATGCACCGTTATTGCCCCATCCCAACCTCCAAGAATTTGCACCAAGCCTGGGGCTGTGCTTCGTATTTACTCTCCCTGTGTGTCCTGTGGGGAGGAAGGAAGGGAAGAGCAGGGAGTGAATGGATTCAGAAGAAAGCCCAAAGCTATAAAAAACAATGAGCATTCCTCAACCGTGCAGGCAATACCAGTAGCTCAGACCTCAGACTATTTCTTTTTTTTAATCACTCAGACTCTTAATTTGAAGTGTAATCTTCCATAAACTATAAGGCCATTTCCAAGAGCTGAGACTCAGTCAAACCTACAAATTGATTCTGATGGGAAGGAAAAGCTGCTTATCTTAAAATTAGACACACAGTCCTGGAAAACACTGGCACATCTTAAATCCCTAGTCTCCTTTCCTGCAGTTTTCCATCTTTTTCCATCCAAGCTCAAAAGTAAGTGGCCAAGTAGCTATGGATCCCCCAGTAGGGGAGATTAAATTCAATCTGTGTGAGAGCTTCAGAGAAATCTCTACTGTCAGCCTTTCTGAGACCGGCCAAAGAGCCACCTCAATAAAACAGAACAAACTCCTTTAGAAGAAACCCGGACAAACTGATCCCAAACCTGCCCCACCCCCATCTCATTTATATAGGGGAGGGGTTTTCTATTTTATTAGCATTCCAGAACTCCATAAATATATTTCCAGTCAACATACTGGTTTCTGGTTGTGTAAATCCAACTTTTCCTTTCAGAGATCTACTCCCAGCTACAGAGATAAAAATCAACAAATGACACATTCTTACCATGGGTCTATCATAAATTATGACTGATTTGAGCCTGTTAGTGTTCTGGTTTTCTCCAGAATGCAAGATGCGCCAGGGTGACTTCACTCGGTTTCCTCCTGACCCTAATGGGGGCAGCACACTCACCCACCACTTCACGTTGTCCAGCTCCTCCCTTGGATCCACTTTGGGTCTTTGAAACTTAAACTCACACATGCTGAACCTAAAATCTGCAATCTTCGTATTTTACTTTGGTTTCTGTTTTCATTAGACGACCCACACTATTCTTTTTTGTTATTATTGATTTTAATGTTCAAATCACTGTCTATTTTTAAACGTTTAATGCCCCTTGACCTGTGACCCAGGGAAGATTTGACAATTTACGTACTTAAAACACCAAGTTTCTTAAGGTTTGGGGCAGAGGGGAGGAAGGAGAGAGAGAGACAGAGACAGAGAAAGAGAGAGAGAGAGCAAGAGAGTGAAAGAATAACTTTTTAAGTTCCTTTATGATTTATCCTCTCTTTTCTCTCCCACAAAACAACTCCTGGTTGATTATTCAGGCTCTCCCTATTTGTGGGTAAATCATACACACCCTTCATCTCTCTCCCCTCCCTTGGCTTCCAGCATCTTTTGTTACTTCTGCCAGAGATTAATAAAGAAAAGGAGGGAAGAAAACACTCAAATTGGTTCTCTTTGACTATGCCATAGAGATTGTTGTTCAGGTCTTAATTGGCCCCTCTTAGAGCAGACAATGGAGTCAGCTCTCCTAGAAGGAGAGACCACCTTGGGAGAGCTTTTGGACATTTTTTGTGTGTGTGTGAGGAAACTTCCTTGAGTGAACACTCTGACCCCAAAGAGGGCCATCCTACCTGCCTCTGAGGAAAAGTGAGGACTTAATAGAAAATGAAGGACTCTGAGTGGGTCTGAGGAGATTGTCTGAATCCACAGAGCCCTTGACTGATATAGGGAAAGTTCCAAAAGGAGACAAGAAATTAGTGAAAACTCCATTATTCAAGCCCTCACTGTGTTTGAGAGAGGGAGAAAGGAAGAGAAGAATCCACTCTGGAATATCATATAGGCCTAGGTAGGCAGATGTGGTAGGTAAGCACTGATGAAACTTGATTTTGTACAGGAATTGCCTGGGAATCTGAGTCCAGTAGGCCTGAAGTGGGAAAGAGTCTACATTTCTAACAGCTCCCTGCTAATGCCCTGCTGCTAATTTACAGACCACACAGAGCAAAGCACCATGGCAGAATATTCTGGGAACGAGGGAACAGCATAAAAGTGAAGTGAGTGCAGGATCAATCTTTATCCACTTCACCATTAAGGCAACAGGTGGACAGTCTTACAGGGAAGCAGCCAAGGTAGATCAAGCCACTCAGTGGCAGAATCTACTGTTTGGGTTCAAATCCTGACTGTCACTAATTTGCTGTGCCATGTTGCAAAATTCATTTCATCCTTATGAGCCTCAATATCCTCCTCTGTAAAAGCAGGGATAATAAAACCTACCTTGGCCATATCACAGGGTTACCCTGAGATTAAATGAAATAAATATGGTGAAGTTCTTTGTAGCCACCAAAGTACTTTGCCAATGCAACCTATGATTATGTCAGATAGATTCCTCTTGGCAGGGTTGCAAATTTTCACCCACGGATGAGTAACAGCCATATCGAATTACATTTCCCTGAGAACTGGGTGAGCACCTATTCTTGAGGTTATGGGGAGAAGCTAATATTTATTTTATTGTCCTTCAAAATCTTTGCCACTGAACATTTGCTGGTGCATGTCCAAGGGACTTTCAGTCACTTCACTTGTTTTTTTGGAAGATTCTTCTTCTCTGAAAGGCTGAAGGACTTATTTGTGTTGATGGAAACTCTCCTTTTCTATTTTGTGCTATCTCACATTTCACCTACATTCTTGGGCAGAATTGTTGATTTTCCTGTTTGACATGGAACTAGAAGCCCTTTCTTTGGGAAACTCCAAATGGCTTGCCAAGGTGGAAACAGGAGAGGGTATGATGGACACCCACTGTCTGCTCCCCACCTGCCCCGTGCCTACCACCAGACCTTTGCTACTGCATCTGAGGTAGTAAAGGGAGACAACTCAGTGGCGTAGGAGGACCAATGTTAAATTACCATCAGATCTTCCAGGCCAGCTGTGGAGAAGCACCAGCCTAAGGCATGATGTCGGAAGATACCAGATGAGGGGAGGCCCGCCCACCACCTGACCAAAGTTAGAGCCAATGAGGACGTTGGAACTTACAAGTCCTCATTTACATGGAGGGGGAAGGAGGGAGGAGCCCAGCCTTAATAAAGCAGGCCCGGAAGGCGTGACTTCTAGGAGCACGCTGGGCACTCCCATCTTGAGAGTGTATTTCCACTTTGCCTTAAATTCTCTTGCTATTATGACTAGTCCTTGAATTCTTTCTAACATCTGTGTCAAGAGCCCTCTTACCCTAGGTTGAGGTCTTTTTCTAAGCCCTCCCCGGACCCTTTCGACATCACATCTGCTCACTTCCAATGCACAGGCATTCGCAACACGCAGGCCTCGACCACCGAGAACGCCCAGGGGATGGGGGAGGGGGCTCTGTTTAATTGAATTTTCTGCTTAGCCTGTTGTTATCCGGAAAATATGTGGGTTTTTTTCTTTTTTTCTTTGTCTTTTTTCAGTTCTTATAGCTAAAGATCTCTCTAAAGTGTCACAGTCCAATTTACTACCTTAATTAGGAGTGTATACTGAACAATTAATGTTTTTTGAAAATTAGGATTTTACGACATCTGAGTCATCACCCTGAAGGCTATCATTGATTATGCAATGACACTAACGTGTTGATGACTGTAGACAGGACCCAAAAGGAGTTTTCTTTTAGTTAACCCCCTAATTTTCCTCCATCTTTTATGAAGGACATGTGTTGAGCATGTACCGCATGCAGGCAGGCATATGGAGTTATTAAACCAGTTTTATCAGTGAGGAAATTGAGGCTTGGAGAGCAATAGAATTTACCAGAGGTCACACAGATAATAAATGCTGAGGTAGGATTTGAAGATACATCTATGTGGTAGGAAGAATAATGGCCCCCTAGAATTGACCACATCCTAATCACCAAAACCTGTGACTAAGTTACCTTATGGCAAAAAGACACACATCTACCTGCATGACAGTTGCAGGTGTGATTAAATTAAGGGTTTTGAGATGAAGAGATTATCCTGGATTAAACAACTGGGCCCAATGCACACAAAACTCCCTCAAGCACCAAGATAAGGGAAGGGGCAAGGGACAAGAGCCCTTATAATGGAAAGAGGAAGGAAGGAAAGTCAGAGAAGGAGATGTGACAATGGAAGCAGAGGTTGGAGTCATGTGGGCCACAAGCTAAGACATGTAGGCAGCTTCTAGAAGCTGGAAAAGGCAAGGAAATGGATTCTCCCTTAGAGCCTCCAGAAGAAATGCAAATCTGCCCACCCATTTTAGACTTCTGACCTGCAGAACTGTAGGATAATAGATTTGTGTTGTTTTAAGCCACTAAAAGTTTGTGGTAATTTGTTATATCAGCAATAGGAAACTAATACAGTCTTGGTGACTCTGGAGCCTGAACTCTTACCCACTGAGCTGAATGGCCTCTTCCCACCCCCGAAATGCCACTTGTTTGAAGGCTGTTGTTTGAGGCTAGAATTCTGTTATATGGAGATTGCTATACAGGGACTATAAAATTTATTTGTATTGGAAATTATTGCTGAGGCTAGTTGAATATCACATTTCTAAAAGAGTGAGTAGATGTGGACTGGTTTAGAAGAGTGTTAGTTTGAGTGAAGGTGGATGCCAGAAAGAGGAGGGACTTACATCACTCACAATGATTAGATGGGGGGATGCTGATCAAGCAAAGAAAAATGGAGAAGCCACTCCAAGTTTCAGGTTTGGAAACAAAGATTCAGGGCTTGCGGGAAACAGAAGGGATCTCAGAGATAACAGCCAGCTCCTTCATTTTATGGATGAAGACTTTGGACCCAGGGAGAACTGACTTGCCCAAAGCACACAGTGATTCCCAGGCTGGAACTAGAACCCATACCCACTCCTGGCCTCAGTCCTTTGCTCAACCCACTTTTCTTACTTTGACACTTGAAGTGGCTTTGGGTACATTGATTGGACATTTCACATAAACAATGTCAAGATTTGGTCACTGCACAGAAGCTATTTTAGATGCTCTCAGGTTATCAAGAGATGTCCATGCTTCAATAAGTTGTCCTATTACACTTGGATAATAAAACCTGTGCTATTATAAGGAGTTTATTTCTGAGCCACATGGGTTATAAAAATAAATTATTCTGTTGTAGCACATTGTTGGCATCTTTAGTTTCTGCAGAGGTGCCAAGGATTGGCAATGGTAAGTCTGACTGTCCGCCTACTGCTTCACATATAAACCCACTCCACAAATTGACACAAGATAAAAGAAACCAGGCCAAAGGGCACCTCTCTACCAATGCCCCAGCAAGCAGGCTTTTGAAATTAATGAATCCATAGTCCCAGGATATCGATGGTGGGTTTGTGCATTTTAATCCAGCCACCTGTACACACATACACACACACACACACACAGATAAATATGCCTAGCTGGTAGTCATAGACATACTTAATCCTTTCTTATTTAGTTTCTTGAATATGATTTCATTTTCAATTTAGTTGAGTATCTATTATGTACTAGGTGCTGGGGATACAAAGATTACTAGGTCCCAGTATCTGAACTGGTGGAGCTTCCATTCTAGTTGGAAGTCAGCTGGAAATCCTCACAACAACCTGAAATGTAGGTTCAGCAGATAATTTCCTTAACCATTTTACCAAGGAGGAAACAAAACCAGAAAGCTTAAATAATAGGCCGAAAGTCACAGAGCCTGCTATTATTATTATTATTTTTTTAGCTTTATTTTGTACTCTTAATAATTGAAAATATTAATATTAATAATATTAATAATTGAAAATGTTAGTTAAAAACTAAAAAGTAAACACAGATGAATAAATATATACATTTCTCAATTAAAGGTAATGGATACATATAAAATTTTTTTTTGAATCAAACAATATGTTACAGAATATATTTGGTTCATAGTAACGCATTCATACAGTATCTGTCCTTTTGTGTCTGGCTTGCTTCACTCAACATAATGTCCTCCAGGCTCATCCATGTTGTCATATGCTTTACGACTTCATTTCTTCTTACAGCTGCATAATATTCCAACGTGTGAATAGACCACAGTTTGTTTATCCATTCATCTGTTGATGGACACCTGGGTTGTTTCCAACTTTTAGAGCCTGCTATTATCAGAGCAGATGAGAGCCAGGTCTTCCCCCCTTTCACTTTGTGAACTGGTATCAATCTGTGGAGCAGCTGCATCAGAATTATTTGGGGTCCTGGTTAAAAACACAGAACTCTCTGTTCCACTGAGAAAGTAGGAGGAAGGTGTGGGGGAGGAAGGTGTGACTGGGGTATATGAATATTTAATAAGCTTCTTAGGTGACTCTGAGGTACAGTCAGGTTTATAATCCTGATACTGCACATAAGTATTACCTGGGACAATTAAAAAAAAAAAAAAGAATTCCTGGGCCTGATCCCAGAGGTCTATATTCAGTTCATCTGGGTGATGCCCAGGCACCCAGGCAATTATATGTTTTTGGAAAGTTGCCCAAATGATTCTACTGTGCGGTCAGCGCTGGAACCCCACTGCCATTGTCAACAGTGGTAACAGATACTACACCTCAAAGTCAGGGCAACCCCCCAAGTAGATCAACCCTATCATCTCTGGTTCTTCTAGTTTGTGGGCTCAGAGAAGGAAATGTGGGGCTTAGAGGGAATGGAGAATGAATGAGGAGCAAGGTTGCTTCCCCCGAGAACCCCGGGACTTTGGATTGGCAACCTCATCCACGGATCAACCAAGAGGGAACACCCGAATGCTGAAGTCCTCCCCAGATGACTTGTCCTCTTTGAGGCCCCTCAGGAGATATCTCTGCTGTCTTGGTATGAAGCAGAACCTCTGGGGTGTTTGTATTTTATGGACATGGTGGATCTTGTAAGGTATTTTGTTATTTTGTTCTGTCTATTATGAAGCTCAGGGCCAAATCTGAGAATCATCTTTAGCAATTATACAGCACCCTATGGCACACATTTTGTATGAGCTTACCCACGGCCATGTCTTATTTTCCTATCATAGTTTTTCCTTTACTGGTTCTGTATTTTTTTGCTTATTTGTTTTTGTTTGTTTGTTTGTTTTTTAGCTTTGTATTATATATGTATTTTAATAAGATGCCTCAAAACCACTTTTTATATAAGGCAGGATGCAGAAAAATTAATAACAGCAACAGAAGGGATTCTACCCCCAACACTGGGCATGTTTATTTAGTATGTGGGATAGAAATCCTTTCCTTGTCAAAGCCACAGGGCCATCCCAACTGTTAGTTCTTTCCGCATCCCTTGGCTTCTTCCTGCCCCAAGGATGCTCTCAGAGACGCCCTTTCAGTGCTGAGCTCCCATGATGGCCCTATTTGTTCTTTAAGAAGCCGTGCTCTCCTGGTTAAGAAACCCATCTGTATAGGGTCCAAAGGTCCAGTTTATGTCTGTTTCTAAATGCGGTTCATCCTTGAGAAACAAGGGCTGTTGATTCAGTCTTATAAAGTCTTATAAAGGTCATATTCCCAGGCACTGGACAGGGTGGGAGAGGGTAGAGAGTGGATCTAGAGGGCATCCAGAAAATATCCAGCTCATCATCCCTTGTTATTTGTAGCCTTGACTGAGATCCCTAAGAGATTTGCTCAGTTTACGAGCCAGTTGTTCGCTCATTGACTTGTTCATTCATTCATCCACTCACTCATCCAGCATTTATAGTGTACCTAGCACTGGGTTATGCACAGTGATATGCATAGTAGAGGCCTAAGGTTAGAAGATACAGTCCCCATTCTCTAGGAGCTTACAGTCCAGAAGGGAGAGTTGACAGTCAACTGGCAGATACTGAGTACCTCCTACATTCAGACTATTTTAGGTGTCCAGGATACAGCAGGACCCAAGACAAGTCTCTATGCTAATAGGACTTAGAGACCAGAGCAGAAGAAAGACGAGTGAAGGAAAAGAGAGACTCAAAAGCTTAATGGGGATAAAATTGTGAGGCAAGAGGGATATTGGAGAGCTGCTCAAATCACATTATGGAAAATGGTCTTCTCTGCCCTCATGATGACCTTGAGATCACAGGAATGTTCAACAACAATCTACACACTCTACCTGCTCAGCACCGAGTGGGCACACTCAGTAGAGGATGGATGGATGGATGGATGGATGGAAACATAGCAAAACCTATATTCTCCACAGTGTGGAGACTGGGCTGGCTCTAAGCTGTGGTTCCTTCTACTGACCGAGGCTAGGAGCTCACCAAGTCTCCGCTGTGTGCCTGGCACTGTTCTAGGCCCTCTCACAGACATGAACTCATAGGTACTTCCAAGAACCCCTAGAAGTGCTACTGCTTCCCACATTTAATGGATGAGGAATGTGAGACCCAGAGAAGCTTAGTAACCCATTTGAATACCATAACTGGCAAGAAGTTAAACAGAGCCTTGGATCTAATGTCTCTGCTGCCAAGGCATGCCCTCTCTCTTTGCTCCTTTTTCCATTTTGCTTCCCTTTCTCTTTTCCTAACTAGTAGAAAGGAAGTCCTTTTTTTTTTTTTTTTTTAAGATTTTATATATTTATTACTCCTCCCACCCCCCACGTTGTTTTGCACTCACTGTCTGCTCTCTGTGTGTTCTTCTGTGTCTGCTTGTCTTCTTTTTTGGCGGCACCGGGAACTGATCCTGGGCCCTTCTGGAGTGGGAGAGAGGCACTCAATCTCTTGCGCCACCTCAGTTCCCTGGTATGCTACATCTCTTATTGTCTCTCTTCTGTCCCTCTTTTTGTTGTGTCATCTTGTTGTACCAGCTCTCTGCACAGGCCAGCACTCCGTGAGGGCCAGCTTGCTTTTTCACTAGGAAGCTCTGGGAATCGAACACTAGACCTCCTATATGGTAGACGGGAGTCCAATTGCTTGAGCCACATCCACTTCCCAAGGAAGTCCTTTTGAAGCAGTATTTTCTCAGTTCTAACCAGTCATTGACGGAATCCTCTCATCTGGCAAAGATGCTACTTTTGTTTCTGTGACTTCTGAGGGCTATTGCTAACCTCTTGGGAGTGTTTTGCTCCTTTAACCTTTTCTACCCCACTTATACCTCATAAGAGCTCTACAGGGTAGTTGGGGGAAGTTTTGAATCCCATTTTACAGATGAATAAACACAGGCTCAGAGGATTTAGTAACTTAGCATGCAGCCTTACTTAAAGACAAAATAAGAAAAAATCTGTAACCCCCAGTCTCTTTTTCCTGGTCTAAGAATGGCAAACAGGCTATATTTTTTTATTGAGAGAAGGATTCTTAGGCTAAGTTCAGGCTCAATGGGAAAGAGATCTACAATTGATTAACACTGTCTGCCATGGGTAGGGAAAGGGATAAATGGAGGCACATGTGCTTGGCATTTACTATCCTGACTTACCATAACTATTTCAAAATCTTATGTTGTTTCTTACCTTAAAGAAGAATTATGCAAATTCTTTTATGCACAAGGCCTGGCACATAGTTGATGCACAGAGAGATACTACCATTTATTGAGTGACTACTATTTATCAGGCACTGTGCCTGGCTACACAGCTACATTTACAGCCATTCAGGTTGACCATAAATAAACATTCAGATTCAGCTAAATTTAAAACTGGACTTAGGTTTAACTTGGAAAAACACATCTCTTTGGTATACAGCTCTCAATATCAGGATTAAAAGCACTCCAATAAAGCTTTCTTAGGAGCTGAATACACTTAAATTAAGCTTGTAAAGACAGCACTTACATATGGAATAAATGCAATTGTCAGTACTTCAGGCATGATGTTTACTACCGGTAAGCACAGTGAGGCAGGAGTTCTAGTTCATTCTTTGTGTATCTTCAATGTCAACAGCATGCATTGAAATAGAATGAATGAACCAGTGAATGAAGAGCTATATGCTGATAATTTAAACAGAGAGATGTTAAATTCCCTCCCTGTAGTGGCCAAGAAAGGCTATACCTTTGGTCTATACTTTTTAAAAGCACTCTTAATATGGACACTTTTGATTTCTAAGAAAATATGAATGGTGATTACTTTCTGCATATATTTGTTTATGTGGAAGCATGCAAATATGGTTACAAATTCCAATGAGCAAATAGCTTTAAGGAAGGCCAAAGAATCAAGGTGTTCTTCCAGTGTCCAGATGCCCGAATATAATATTTGAGAGAACAGCCTTTGTCCTATGGGAGGGAGAGAGAGGATGAGGTTCTATGTCAGACCAAGGTATTCGGTGAGAGCAATAGAGAACCATCTAGCATGAGACACTGATTCCAAAGTGTGGGTATTGCTTGGCACGAGAAGCAGGAAGTGGAACACCCAAACTCATGGATGTGGCAAGCTTGCACAACACTGAAATTACTCTTCATTCAGATACCACCCTGCAGCTTACCCCCCTGGCTGCCGGAGATGCTCGGATGAGGCATTCATGCTGGGACAATAGAGAGTGCAGGGGTGTGTCAGGCACAGACTGGGAAGCAATTCCTCGATTTAATTTCTGTTTGAAGTCCCCAATTCTCAGATGTAGCAGTTTGGCATTATTTATGAATTCCAGAAATAGATGTTGGATTATGTTTGTTAACTGATCTTTACCTGGGCTTGATTAAATTATGATTAGGGCTCTGATTGGGCCGAGTCAGTAGGAGGTTGAGTCCCTATCCCCTTGGTGGGCGGGGACTCACAGAGAAAACTACACGGCGGTAACAAGAATTGGAGTTTTTGAGCTGGAGCCCCAGGAAGTAAGCACAAAGAGAGTTTGGTCTTTGGACCAAAGGAAGGAAGGAGAGAAGGCCCCGGGAAAAGAGACGAGCCCTTGGCCTGATAGTCTACAGGTGGCTTTGTGGAGAGAACAAAGCAGGTGAGCCCAGAAAGAATCGAGCCCTGGGGAGAGAGACAAAGCCTCGAGAGCCTGACCATGGAGCCCTTAAGTGGAAGAGGAAGGCTGAATGTTGGCAGCCATCTTGCTCCAACACATGGCAACAGACTTTGGTGAGGAAAATAACTTATGCTTTATGGTCTGGTAACTGTAAGCTTCTACCCCAAATAAATACCTTTTATAAAAACCAACTGATTGCTGGTATTTTGCATCAGCACCCCTTTGGCTGACTAATACACCAGGCATACTGGAAGTAAACCTTGTTAAAAGTGGGATCACCAGAGCCCTGCTGCTATTTGTCTCTGCCAGTCACTGCTGAGGTCTTTGTCCTCTTGGCACCTTCAGCTGGGGGCTAGTACTGCTCCCAGCCTGCCAGGCAGTGGGGGCCCAGGAGTCATTTTGCTTCCCTATGCCTGGGGGAGGCCCTGTCTGCCCAGACTCCTCCTGCAGTGGTTCCCTCTCTGAGGCCTGGCCTAGGAGGCAGAGCCCAGAGCCCTCTCTTGGACACACCAACTTTATCACTTCCCTTCTGTCTTTTTTTTTTTTTTTAACCCTGTTTTTAGACCAGGAATTCTAGTCTGGGAGAGAGAGGGGTTGATAAGAAGCTGTGCTCTATACCATGGTGCTTTCCTGCATTCCCTGAGAGACAAAGAACACATGATGGCCTAGGTGTGTGTGTGTGTGTGTGTGTGTGTAAAATCCAAGGAAGAGTAAACTACCAGGGAGGAAAATAGATCATTATTAACGCAAAATATTATCCAGCATGCCATCATGGGTCTTAGGTTGTGCTGGATTTGAGGGGAGATGGTAAGACTTAGGGAAACATTCTAGCCTCTTTCTACTCAGAAATCATGGATGAATTTTCAAAATCAGGCTTGCTGATATTTTACCTTTTTAAGGTGGAATTCAGTACTGTCTTTAATGATGAGGAAGCAGTACCTAAGGGTTCAGAGAAAGATCCTTTTGAGTCAATTTCTGTTTTTCATTTGAAAACCCAACTCCTGGGACAATGGAAATACCACAGCCATCCTGTAAAATGGGAATGAGAAACCCAGTCTCCACGGAGAGAGCACCCTCTGTGACCTGTAATGTCAGAAATGTTGCATTTCCTAGGCTGGGCAGCTTCATTGCTTGTTCAATTCAATGCAGCTGCAATGGAGGTCAAAGGCGATACTTTTGTAGCAAGAACCTCTGGAAATGCCAAATGTCACCATCCAGTGATTTAAATATATGCTGTGCCATAACCTGGAACATGGCAAATTCCAAGGATTGCCTTTCCATTACCATCCACATTTTTATGACTAAACCATAGAAACAATTTCTCATTTTCACTTCCTGCATCAAGACAGCTGTTGTTTTCGCTGAGGTAATAAAATGAAAGTGATAAGAACCATGGGGCAAATCCTTCCTACTCAGCAGTGACAATAATGAGGGTGTGTCCAACTGTGAAGAGGGCTGAGTGCCCAGCTGACCTTCTTCAGAACACGGTTCCTTCTCCCTGGCCAGGTGCAGCCACATACCAGCAAGTCCCATTGTTGAAATAGTTTGCAAGGACAGCAGGGAAGGTCATGCCTGTCCTTCGGAAGCCAGGCGGAGCTTCTTGGAGCCTTCAAAAAATAATAGTAACATATTAACTTTCTTATCACAGAAACCATACTTATTCATCATCAAAACAGCACATTAGTTCTATCTTTCCAGACATATCTATGAGCATATATTTTTTTTTAACAAAAAGGGGATTATTCTATTTTCTAACTTGTTTTTTTCCACAGAACAATTCAGCATGGACACTTTTCTGTGCCAACAAATATTTATCTACATCATTTTTAGTGACTGAATAATGGTATGTTATATGGATCTACTATACTTTACTTGAAATCTTTCATCAGATATTTAGATCATTTATAATTTTTCATTTCTATAAACAACCTGGCAGTAGATATCCTTATAAAATATATTTCTATTGTCTATGCCCATTAAAAAAAAAAAAAAAACTTTTGATAGATATTGCCACAATATATTTTTCTACTAACATTGTGGATTCTCTCAGATACTGCTGTATCACGTTTTTGCCAATAAGATTGTTGGAAGTTGTTGACTGCTATTTTTATTTATATTTTATTGACAAATGAGGCTGAAAGATTACTTCATAGGCTTGTTGCCTGAGTCCATTTTCAAAAGGGGCAAATATCTCTGAGTGAGAATTATGTTCTTCTACCCTCTGCTAACACTTACCTACTGGACTTCACTGTTTACCCATTAGGCCAGGAAGTGTGTGGCCAACGTGGAGAAACATGGAGAAACCTTGTAAAGCAGACAAAACTCCTCATTAGGATGGGAATTCTACCACATCAAAACCCACTGTCAAAAAATTGAAAGCTTGTTTATACTTGAGAAGAAATTATTTATAGCACTTTTGCTGTGCCACCCTTCCTAGGGGTATTTACATTAAACACATATAAAAGCGTTATGCTAAAGGAACAAAGCCATCAAAATTACAGGTTCTGACCAAAGGATGGTTGAGATATTTGGGTAGGAGGGGTGGTGGAGGGGCGATGGTGGAAGAAGCCAACCATTCAGAATCTATGAAAATTATAGCACCCTCTTTACCAGGAGGTGGGCTGGCCTGGTGGGAGGGTGATCACTGGACAAAGAGGTTTGTTTCATATTAACCTCTACTCCCAGAGCCTCATTTCTGAACTTTGGTTAGCAGGTGCCCTGAAGAATTCCATGCAAACTGTTGATGCCTAATAGCTATGTGATGCTGAGTTCCAGTGCAGTAGTATGATATTAAATGAACAAGCTAGCACCTTTTCTGCAAGATGTCAGGCTACTTCAGATGTAACACAGGATCCTAATTTTTCACCCAATTACATTTCTCCTGTGAGTTGGTTCAAGGGAAAAAAATTATGGAAAAAAGCCTATATTCATGAAGGTGTTTTTTAAAAACCAACTGTCGGGAGGCGGCTGTGGCTCAATCAGTGGGGCTCCCGTTTACCATATGGGGGGCCCCGGGTTCGGTTCCCGGGGCCTCCTGGTGGGGGCGGGCCCGCCCGCGCGGTGTGGTTGGCTGACCCGGCGAGCACGAGCAGCAGGGGGGGGGGATGAATGAATAAATAAATAAAAAAAATAAAAAAAATCAAAAAAATAAAAAAAATAAAATAAAAACACAACTGTCCAAACACCAGGAAATGGGTTAGTAAATTATGATACATCAATTAAAATCAATCATTAGGACTTAGGAAAATGCTCTTTTTATTAAGGTAAATGAAAAAGCTGTATATACAAAACCATATATATGGTGTGATTCCAATTTATGCTTTTTATATATACACACAAATATATATATTTATAATATATATATTTATAAATTAAAGAGTCTAGAAGGAATACAACAGAAAATTAGTAGGGGTTATATCTGGGTTCTGAAATTAATAATTATTTTGAACATAATTATTTTTATTTTCTTTATTCTTTTTTGCATTTCCCAGGTTTTTGGCAATAAGAATGTATTACTATATATAAAGTTTTTTTCAAAGAAAGTATAAGCATATTTATCATCATGTGATTGTGTAGAATATAAACAAATAAAAGCATATTTTAAACATTTAGGAGTGCTATTACACAGAGGCATATTAATTACATGTGGAAAAAATGCTAAGGGAATTCATGGTTTGTCAGTATGATTGTGGGTGAACCCTTTTTTCCATCAGTTTGCATTAGTGTTTTGACTATGTTGTCTTTAGAACTGTTCCCAGTTAGTGTTTTAATTTTTAAATAGAATGTTAAGATATTAGGTTTGAGTGATTTCCTCTCTGTTCTAGGGCTTCAAGTAGCTCCACAGTGCCTGGAGGCCGCATAAGAACACTATTAAGAAAGTTGATGACAAATAATAGCTGGAATTGGTATATCACTTGACACCCTTGAACTCATTTGGACAAATACTATCTCACCTCTCTCTCAACCACTCTGAAAAACTGATTTAAGTCAGGGACTGTTGAACTTGTAATTTAATATGACTGGAGACGGAAAATCAAGGAAACCTGCAATCAAAATTTGAAAAGAAGGTATTTAAACCCAAAGTACCTGATTTGAATTAAGTGTTATTAACTTTTGTCCCCCCACAAATTAGACCCACTGGTGACGAAAGCCACTGAGATGAGATGATCAGATGTGGGAGGAGGGGGTGGAAAGATGGGACACGGTGCCCAGATCCGTGCAGCATCCCCTGATCCCTTTCTAGCTGTGGCACCTTAGGCACGTTAAGCCTTGCTGGCCTCATCTGTAACATGGGTTACAGAATGGGTTGTTTGAAAACCCAGCGAGTTCATTTTTTTTATATGTGTGTGTGCACAGAGTGTGTTTAGTACATGATTGTTGTTATATTCTTTATTTTCCCCCAAACCAGGAAAATGGTAGGGTTTTTTTTTTTACTTCAGAATATGAGATTCAAGAGGGTGGGCAACCCCCAGTTTGCTGACTTACCCGAGGGCCTCTGCCATCCTTGCATAGTTAGGGAGGCAGGAGACTCCTAGAGCAGGGGCTGGAGAAGCAGGCTGTGGACAGCTGGAGGGCAAAGGGAGATGAGTGGGCTTCACTTACCTTGCAGTGTTGCCTGTGAGTCATTGCAGTTGACTGACCCCTCTGGTGAGTTTGGAATAAAGACAGAATACAGGGTGAGAGGAAATTCACATCACTAAGAGGCTGTTAGAGCAGAGTGGTTGACAGGCTAGATTCTAGACAGTTTGTCTGGGTTTGAACCCTGTCCCTCCACTTCCTAGCTGTGGACACTTGGGCAGGTTACTTAACCTTCCTATGCGTCAGCTTCTTCATCTACTGAAAAGGGATGATAATTGGAAGTATTAAGTGTTCAAGGAGCACAATGTATACAACCTACTCTCAAAGGTTTAGAAAATAGATAAATAGATAAATGGTTACATAGATAGAATGACATGGCAAATGTGGCAAAATGTTAAAAGTTGGTGGATCTGGGTATCTGGGTCGGGGGTATGTTGGAGTTCTCTCCATGGGTTTTGTATTATTTTTGCAAATGTCCTGTACATTTGAAATTATTTCAAAATAAAAAGTTAAAACACACTCACACACACACACATACACACAAAAGGGTGATGATGATGACAGTACCTACTACCTTACAGGGTTGTTTTGAAGATTAAATGAGTTTTATATGTAAAGCATTAGAACTGTGTCTGGCACGTGGCAAGGGCTTGCTCTTATCATTAGTCACACTTGGTGAGGATGAACGGAATAGACTGCTCTTGTCGGAAACGGTGTTGGAGACTGCATATTTGCACCACCTTATGGTTCACCCTGTGGACAGGCAGCAGAGAGCTTCAAAGAGAGCCCTGTATAAGCTCACATGTCAGGTGGGGGCAGGGAGGCCAAGAACCTTGGCGCTGGCCCTTCAGTCCTTTGTGCCCCCGGTATAGTCACACTCGTGGGCTCAAGCAAAGGTCTCTCCTCGACCTCAGATGTCAGCTCCTCTGCCGGACCCAGGAATCTGTAAGGTCCCTACCTAGGCCAGAACAAGGACTGGAATAAGGCAGGTAAAAGGATCAGCAGAGTTACCCCCAGTGGTATGGGACTCCAAATAAGCTTAAAGGCTGGTTACTCATTTGGTGCCAAGAGCCCTCACCCAGCTAAAGATACTACCCTGCCCTGGAGGTGGGGAACGGCAGCCACCAGGTTCAGTCAGCTGTGGCATTCCGGGGATGCAAGCACCCTGAGAACCGGCGCTCTGGGGGAATAACAGCAGAGGAGGGGGCCTTGGGATTACTGCTGCTAAAAGCCAAGAGTAAACATCAGAGAAAGCAATTGGATTTTCTATAGGAAAAAAAACATTCCAATAGGTGTTAGGGTCCTGATCTTTCATATATTGCTATTTAATATAAAAAATGCCAAAATTGAAAAAAGTAAAAATGCTTATCATAAATTATTTAGTAAAGACAGAAAATATAACAAAGAAAAGTAAGTCAACATTTTTGTGTGCTTCTTGGCCATTTGATTATGCATATATATACTATTATGCAATTTAATATCATTGAAATTATAAAGTATATTGAATTTTATATCCTGTTTTTCACATACTATACCATGGATACTTTTCCATATCATTAAATATTCCTCAAAATATCTTTTAAAAATAGCTATAAAGCATCCTATTAGATGACTGGACCATAATTCTTTGAACCATTGTTAGACATTTAGGCTATTTCTAATTTTTTTTTTTTTTTTACGGCTATGAGTACTGCAGCCCTCGCTTGTACACTAATATATGTGTGTACATCTCTGATTGTGTCCTGAGGTTGAAGTCCTAGACATCAGCTTACAGAGGTTCTTCAGTCTCCTACTGTTAGGTTGAACTCAAAGGTCGCCTTCCAGGATCCTTTGGGGATGAGGAGGAGGAAGGGCAGGGACAGCAAAACCACTACTGGGATGTTGTGCTAAAAGCTGAGGATCTCAATGGGGATAGGCTGAAAACTCTGGTGTCTGCTTTTGGTGGATTCTGCTCTCTTACTTGGTGGCCTGTTACATTAGAAACCTAACTCAAATTACCTTAAGCAAAAGAGGAATCAATGGAAGAATATTGGGGTATCTTATGTAATCAAAAGAAGGACATGTAACCAACCACGGGAGGAGCAGGGATACAGCTGGGCCTCTGAGGAAATGCGGACCAGGGACTCGACTCAGAGATGCTAGAACATCCTCCATCTCTCTCAAACCAGCTTCTCTCTGCCTAAGCTTCATTCTCTTTCAGTGCAAACCAGCTTCACCCACCAGGGGCACACTGCTACAGCCTGCTTCTGAGCAAACACATAAACGCATATCCCTCAGCTTTCACCACCTAGAGAGTGATGAAAGTGCTGATTTGCATTTTCTAGTTCTGAGTTTAAAAGTCCCAGGACCCAAGGAGTTGAAGGAACTAGGAACTAGGATGGGAGGTATTGGGCACCGGTTTTTTTTGTTTGTTTGTTTGTTCGTTTTTTACTGTTAAACTCTTGGTAAAATTATATGACAAAAAGGGACTTCTAGGAAGATGGCAGACTAGAAAGACACAGGACTCTCTTCTCTCCCAGAAAAATCGTTAGAGGATAGGCAGAAAAGCCCTGGGAAAAAATCTTCTAGGGTTTAGGATACCAGGGGAAGGCTGGACACTGCCCAGAGGAGAAAGGGGCAAAGGAAAAGAATTGAGATGGCAAAACTGTGAGTTAAAAACTGCAGCTGCTGGGAAGCGGCTGTGGCTCAATCAGTAGGGCTCCCGTTTACCATATGGGAGGCCCCGGGTTCGGTTCCCAGGGCCTCCTGGTGAAGGCAAGCCTGCCCGCACGGCGTGGTTAGCTGACCCAGCGAGCACAAGCAGCAAGGGGGGGATAAATGAATAAATAAAAAAAAAAAAAAAAAAAAACTGCAGCTGCAACTGCTGGCATCTTTCTGCACCCTATAGACACTTTTGAATTCTCAGGCCTCGGGGCCAGCAGCTACAGATAAAGGGGGCCCCAGGGGTCAATGCCCCTCCCCCAGGAAGGGGAGAGAGAGGGACATAGCCTAAGGCTGACTCAGTTTTGATCCACAAATTTGCTGTGTCCCACGAGCATTTCTACTTCTCTACTGACCAGGACTGGATGTTGAGGACACAGAGGGGAGTAGAATTATTTTCTACCCAGGAAAAGGGATGGGGCTGCCAGCAGAGGTTGGAGAACTGCCTGAGAAAATTTGAATTATGATGCTCTTAGCCACTAGGCAGGAAACTCTATCACACTGACCTGGTCTATGTTGCAGCAAACACATTCTGACTAGGCACTGAACTGCCAAAGAGTGTAATCTCCTAGTGGACCAAGGAAGTACACATGAGGAAATGAAAAGTAAATAAGTAAGAGAGGCTTTTTCCAGCCTTTCCAGCCTTCCTCCCCAAGGCCCTAGGAAGTGGGTCTGCAACCCATTACTGGGTCCAGAATCCAGATTTGAGCAACTAATAGGGACAATCCTAACAATCCAGGTTGAACCAAGAATCAAAGAGCAGCAGTAACACACAGCCTCCCACCACTAAATACCCACAAAAGAGAAAGAAATTGAGCAACTGAGTAATCTCACCACTCTAATCAGATGCTGAGACATCAGCAAAAAATTACAAGCCCTACTAAAAAATGGAAGAAATGGCCCAAGGAAAGAAATATATCAAAGCTCCAGAAGAGACGCAGGATTTGAGACAACTAATCAACAAAATGCACACAAATTTCCAAAATCAAATTAATGAATTGAAAGACAATATGACTAAAGAGATAAAGGACATCAAGAAAACACTGAGGGGGAAGCGGCTGTGGCTCAATCAGTAGGGCTCCCGTTTACCATATGGGAGGCCCCGGGTTCGGTTCCCGGGGCCTCCTGGTGAAGGCAAGCCTGCCCGCACGGCGTGGTTAGCTGACCCAGTGAGCACAAGCAGCAAGGGGGGTAAAAAAAAAAAAAAAAAAAAAAAAAAAAAAAAAAAAAAAAAAAAAAAAGAAAACACTGAGTGATCACAAAAAAGAATTTGAAAACCTGTATAGAAAAGTAACAGAGCTCACGGGAATGAAAGACACAATAGGTGAGATAAAAAACACATTACAGGCATTCAACAGCAGACTCAAAATGATAGAAGAAAAGTATAAGTGATATAGAAGACAGAACAGCTGAAATAGAAGAGAGAGAAAGAATGGAAAAAATTGAGCAGGGGATCAGGGAGTTGGATGATAACACAAAACACAATAATATACATGTCATGAGAGTTCCAGAAGAAGAGAAGGAAAAAGGGGCAGAAAGAGTATTTGAGGAAATAATAGCTGAAAACTTCCCAACTCTCATGAAAGAATAATGTGAATAGACAACTCCAAGACACATACTATTCAGAATGTCAAACATCAAACATAAAGAGAAAATTCTGAGAGCAGAAAGGGAGAAGCAAACCATCATAAACAAAGGATGTCTAGTAAGACTTACTGTGGATTTCTCACCAGACACCATGGAGGTGAGAAGACAGTGGTATGATACAATTCCGATACTGAAAGAGAAAAACTGTCACCCAAGAATCTTTATCAAGCAAAATTGTCCTTCAAATATGACAGAGAGTTTAAAATATTTAAAAACAAACAGAAATTAAGAGAGTTCATAAAAAAGAATCCACCTTTGCAGGAAATATTAAAGGAAGCCTTACAACCTGAAAGAAAAAGACAAGAGTGAGAGGTTTGGAGGAGAGTATAGAAGAAAGAGTAACAGAAAGGATAACCAAAAGAATAATAATAATTTAAAAAACAGATGAAAATAAGATATGACATATGAAAACCAAAATATAAAATGGTGGAAGTAAATAAAGCAATTATAGTATATCATTGAATGTGAATGGATTAACTCCCCAATCAAAATATATAGGCTGACAGAATGGATGAAAAAACATGAGCCATCCATGTGCTGCCTACAAGAGACTCACTTTAGGCCAGGGATACAAGTGGGCTAAAAGTGAAAGGTTGGAAAAAAGATACTTCACACAAACACTAACCAAAAAAGATCAGCAGTAGCTATACTATAATATTGGACAAAACACACTTTAAATGCAAAAAATTTTTTAAAGATACAGAAGGCCTTTATATATTAAAAAGAGGGATAATCCACCAGGAAGAAATAACAGTCATAAATATCTATGCACCTAACTAGGGTGTCCCAAAATACATGAGGCAAATTCTGGCAAAACTGAAGGGAGAAATAGACATGTCTACAATGATAGACTTCAACACACAACTCACATCATTATATAGAACAACTAGATAGAAGATCATCAAGGAAACAGACTTTAAACAATATGATAAATGAGCTAGACCTAACTGACATGTACAGAACATTGCACCCAAACTCAGCAGTTTATACATTCTTCTCAAGTGCTCATGGATCTTTCTCCAGTATAGAGCACATGCTAGGTCACAATGCAGGTCTCAATAAATATAAAAAGATTGAAATTATACAAAGTACCTTCTCAGAGCATAATGGAATGAAACTGGAAATCAATAATAGACAAGAAAGAAAGAAATTCACAAATGTGGGGAGGCTGAACAACACACTCCTAAACAATTAGTGGACCGAAGAAAAAATTGTAAGTGAAATTATTAAATGCAACTTATCAAAACATATGGGGGTGGGAAGCAGCTGTGGCTCGGTCAGTGGGGCTCCCGTTTACCATATGGGAGACCCCGGGTTCGGTTCCCGGGGCCTCCTGGTTGGGGCAGGCCCGCCCGCACGGCGTGGTTGGCTGACCCGGCGAGCACAGGCAGCAAGGGGGGGATAAATGAATAAATAAATAAAATCTTAAAAAAAAAAAAAAAAAATATGGGGGGAGGGAAGCGACTGTGGCTCAATCAGTAGGGCTCCCGTTTACCATATGGGAGGCCCCGGGTTCGGTTCTCGGGGCCTCCTGGTGAAGGCAAGCCCACCCGCATGGCGTGGTTAGCTGACCCGGCGAGCACAAGCAGCAAGGGGGGGATAAATGAATAAATAAATAAAATCTTTAAAAAAAATAGTTAATTCTTTAAAAAACAAAACAAAACATATGGGGGGATGGATGTGGCTCAAATGTTTGGGTGTCTGTCTCCCATATGGAGGGACCTGGGTTCGATTCCTGGGACCTCCCAGTAAAAAAAAAAAAAAAAAAAAAAGAACCCAGGGAACTAGCCCATGTAACACTCCCACACTCCTAGATAAAACATTAAAACATATGGGATACAGTGAAGGCAGTCCTGAGAGGGAAATGTATAGCTATAAATTTAAAAAGGAGAAAAAGCTAAAATCAAAGCTCTAACTGAACAACTGGAGAAACTAGAAAAAGAACAGCAAACGATTCCCAAAGTAAGCAGAAGGAAAGAAATAATAAAGATTAGAGCACAAATAAATGAAATTGAGAACAAAAAAACAATAGAGAAAATCAACAAAATCAAAAGCTGGTTCTTTGAAAAGTTCAATAAAATGGACAAACTCCTAGCTAGACTAACAGATAAAAAAAAAGAGAAAAGATGCAAATAAATACAATCAGAAATGGAAGGGGTGAATTTATGACTGACTCCACAGAAATAAAAAGGATCACAAGAAGATATTATGAGAATCTGTATGCCAACAAACTAGACAATCTTGATGAAATGGACAAATTCACAAACAGCCTATACTTGCGTTACAAGAAATAAAAGAACTTAACAAATCAATCACATTTAAAGAGATTGAATTAATCATCAAAAATCTCCCAACAAAGAAAAGTCCAGGACCAGATGGCTTCACAGGTGAATTCTATCAAGCATTTTGAAAAGAATTAACACCAATCCTGGTTTAAACTCTTTTAAAAAATCAAAGAAGAGGGAAATTGATCCAACACATTTTATTTATTTATTTATTTTTTAAGATTTTATTTTATTTATTCATTTATCCCCCCCTTGCTGCTTGTGCTCGCTGGGTCAGCTAACCACGCCGTGCGGGCGGGCTTGCCTTCACCAGGAGGCCCCGGGAACCGAACCCGGGGCCTCCCATATGGTAAACGGGAGCCCTACTGATTGAGCCACAGCTGCTTCCCTCCAACACATTTTATGAAGCCAACATTACCCTAATAACAAAGCCAGATAAAGATACTACAAGAAAAGAAAATTACAAAGCAATCTCTCCAATGAACATAGATGCAAAAATTCTCAACAAAATATTTGCAAATAGAATACAACAGCACGTAAAAAGACTTATACATCATGACCAAGTGGGATTTATTCCTGGTATGCAAGGATGTTTCAACATAAGAAAATCAATTAATGTAATATACAACACTAACAAATTGAAGGGCAAAAAAAACACATGATGATCTTGATCGATGTAGAAAAGGCATTTGACAAAATCCAGCATCCTTTCTTTGCGTGTGTGTGTGTGTGTGTGTGTGTGTGTGTGTCTGGCTTCTTTTTTTTTTTTAACTTTATTTTGTACATTTAATAATTGAAAATATAAACAATTAAAAACTAAAAAGTAAACACAGATGAATAAATACATACATTTCTAAATTAAATGTACTGGATACATATAAATTTTTTTTGAATCAAACAATATGTTACACAATATATTTGGTTCATAGTAACACAATCATACAGTATTTGTCCTTTTGTATCTGGCTTGCTTCACTCAACATAATGTCCTCCAGGCTCATCCATGTTGTCATATGCTTTACAACTTCATTTCTTCTTACAGCTGCATAATAGTCCATTGTGTGAATACACAACAGTTTATCCATTCATTTGTTGATGGACACCTGGGTTGTTTCCAACTTTTGGCAATCATGAATAATGTTGCTATGAACATCGGTGTGCAGATGTCTGTTCATGTCACTGCTCTCAGTTCTTCTGGGCATATACCCAGTAGTGGTATTGCTAGGTCACGTGGCAAGTCTATATTTTATATTCAGCTTCTTTAGGAACTGCCAAACAGTCCTCCACAGTGGCTGTACCATTCTGCATTCCCACCAACAGTGAAGTGTTCCTATCTCTCCACATCCTTTCCAACACTTGTAGTTCTCTGTCTTTTTAATAGTTGTGTGAAATGATATCTCGTAGTTTTGATTCAGCATCCCTTCTTGACAAAAACACTTTGAAAGATAGGAATAGAAGGATAACTCCTCAATATGATAAAAGGCATATATAAAAAACCCACAGCCAACATCATACTCAATGGGGAAAGGTTGAAAGCTTTCCCTCTAAAAATGGGAACAAGACAAGAATGCCCACTGTCACCATTGTTATCAACATTGTGCTAGAAGTTCTAGCTAGAGCAATTAGATAAGATAAATAAATAAATAAAAGGCATCCAAATAGGAAAGAAGGAAGTAAAACTCACTATTCATGGATGACATGATCCTATATTTAGAAAATTCTGAAATGTCTACAACAAAATTACTTGAGCTAATAAACAAGTTCAGCAAAGTGGCAGGACATAAAATCAACATGCAAAAGTCAGTAATGTTTCTGTACACTAGTATTAAAAATCTGAGGAGAAAATCAGGGGAAAAATTCCATTTACGATAGCAGCAAAAAGATGCAAATACCTAGGCATCAATTTAACCAAAGAAGTACAAAACCTATATGCAGAAAACTACAAAACAATGCTAAAAGAAATCAGTGAAGACCTAAGCAAATGAAAAGACATTCTGTGTTCATGGAATGAAAGCCTAAATATCATGAAGATGTCAATCCTACCCAAATTGATTTATAGATTCAATGCAATACCAATCAAAATTCCAAAAGCCTACTTCACAGAAATAGACAAGGCAATTACCAAATGCATTTGGAAGGGAAAGTGCACCTGTATAGATAAAAGTATTCTTAAAAAGAACAGTGATGTGGAAGGAATTTCATTGCCCAACTTGAAACATATTACAAAGCTACAGTGGTCAAAACAGCATGGTATTGGCATAAAGATAGACACATCAACCAGTGGACTGGAATTGAGAATCCAGAATTAAACCTTCACCTCTCCAGTCAACTGGTTTTTGACAAATTTACCAAAGCCATGTTAACAGGACAAAAGAGTCTCTTCAACAAGTGGTGCTGGGAGAATTGTATATCCATAACCAAAAGAATCAAAGACCTAAATATAAAAGTGAGGTCCAAAGAACTACTAGAAGAAGGTATAGGAAAACATCTTAAAGATCTTGTGGTAGGTGGTGGTTTCTTGGACCTTACACCCAAAGCACAAGCAACAAAAGAAAAAATAGATAAATTGGGGACCTCCTCAAAATTAAACACTTTTGTATCTCACAGAACTTTGTCAAAAGGGTGAAAAAGTAGCCGACCCCTGGATCAAACAACCCACCCCCGGAGGGCAAGTTCTATAAGAGGGTAAGTTGTATAAGAATATAATAATTCCTACATATACCTCATGGAATTGAGGAGAAGGGTTTGGGTCTCTTTTTTCCAAGAAGCTGAGGTGATAAGAGAGACTGGGGCTGCCTTTGGAAAATCTGGGAGTAGAGGCTCTAGTGGATTGAATAGTGTATCCCAGGAATACATGTTCACCTCTTTGAAACCACAGAATGTGACCTTATTTAGAAATAAAGTCTTTGAAGATGTAATTAATTACTTAAATATCTCTAGAGAACATCCCGGATTTAGGGTGGGCCCTAAATACAATGACTGGTACTTTTATAAGAAAAAAGAGAGAGAGATTTATAAGAAAAAAGAGAGAGAGGGAGATAGAGGAGAAGGTTATGTGAAGACGGGGGCAGAAATTGGAGGGATACTGCCACAAGCCAAGGAATGTCTGAGGCCACCAGAAGCTGGAAAAAGCAAGGAAAGATTCTTCCCTAGAAACTCCTGAGGGAACATGGCTCTGCTGACCCTGATTTCAGACATCTATCCTCCAGAACTTTCAGCCACCCAGTTTGTGGTAATTTCTTACAGCAGCCCTAGGAAACTAAGGCAGGGGCTTAGGCCAGTTTTGCCCAAGGCCTTAGGGAAGAGCATTCTCTTTTCTTCTGGATTGTCTTTCCCTGTTTCTTTCTGCTCTCATGATGGTGAGTCCTCTAGAACCAAGATTAGGACATGGACACTGGGAACAGATGGGAAGACAACCTCCTGAGGGTCTAGACCTTAGCTCAAAGGTATAAAATTAGTGCTCCGGGCTCCCATGAGGTCCAGCCCAGCTCAATAGAGCTGCACATCCCACACAGGGTCTGGAAGCAAAAACTATTCAATAGTAAATGCTGTGCATTTGCCTGTGCTGTCCCCAGTGCATATCTCCCTCATGTACTGGTGATAGCAGAAGGCTGCGGATTTGGGGACTGGGAGCCCTGGATAAATCTCTCTCCATCTCTTCCTGACTACCAAAAGGGAAGCACATTTTTAGGGCGTTTGAGAAATGGTGCCAATTCACACTGTGTCTGATAGTATGCAAGAGAGTCCAACCCAGGGGGTTCTCGCTAATCTTGGACACAGTATCTTCTCAGTCAGTTACAAACAGCATGCCCATATTCTGCACTGGGTGGTTTTCCTTAGACTCAATCAATCAAATATAAAAGTCATAGTCATACAATGCTTCTTGACCAAATATCATTATTGATGCTTTCTGTGAAAAGCTCATATAACATTTTTCTACAGGTGGGCTTCTAGGGCTTCTGCTGATAGCCAACATCGCAGAGAACTCCGTCCTCTTTATGTGCTAGGGCTTCTGCCACCAGGTCGTGAGGAAGGCATTTGGATCGGACAAGCGGGCAAAGCTGAGTAACCCACAGAACGTCACCCCTGGCTCCTTTGTGTTTGCCTTTGCAGCGCTGGTGTTCTGTTTCACTGAGCTCCTGAAGTGCCGCCTACAGACCATGTTCGAAATGGAGATGTCGGGAAAGAGCACCAAAAGCCATAATACAGTTTGGTCTATTGTGAAGAGCATCCTTAGAAAGGATGGCCCCTCAGGCTTCTACCAGGGTCTCTCCAGCACTTTACTTCCAGAAATGCTAGGCTATTTCTTCTCCTCTTGTGGCTATAAATTGAGCTGATTTTTTTCCCCCCCGCATCAGCAAGATCAAAAGATGAACTAGGCCCTGCCCCTTTGATGTTTTAAGTGGTGGAGCTGGTGGAATTTGCCTCTGGCTGGCTGTATATCCAGCAGATTTTTATCAAAACCAGAATTCAGTTTCTTTTCCTGGCTGGAAAACAGGCAGAATTTATGGGAACTTTGGAAGTGTTGTGAAAAATGATGGAATAACAGTCATATTCTAGACTGAAGCCTCCTATGATTCACACATTCCCTGCCAATGGGGCACTGTTTTTAGTCTATCAATATAGCAGAAAGTTGATGATGAGCCAGTTTGAAGCATGCTGAAATGTCCTGGTGAACCTGGATCCAAGTACATTTGTTTAGGGACTACAGATCATCTCAGGGTTTCACAGAGTTCAAGATCAATATGGACTTATTTTGGCTTCATGAGAATTTTATGTTTTTGTCTTCTCTTCTTCTAAATCTTAAACAAAGGAAGGACTTCTATTTTACATTGTATTAGTCAGCCGAAGGGCTATTGGCTTTTATAAAGGGTATTTATTTGGGGTAAAATCTTTCAGTTTCAAGGCCATGAAAAGTCCAACTCAAGGTACCATAAGAGGTGCTTTCTCACCAAAGTCAGCTGCCACGTATTGAAGCAAGATGGCAGGCATTCTGTGCCTGGTCTCTCCTTCCCTTCTAGGAGTCCTCTCTCAGGCCCAGCTGGCTCCACCTTCTTCCTGATTTCAGCTGCAGGCTGGCATAGGGCTTGTCTCTTAGGACCTCCTATATCAGTCTAGGCTGTTCCATGCTCTTCCCAAATTCAGCTGTAAGCTATCAGGCAAATGGCTCCTCTCTCCCCAGGGCCTCAGCAGTTTGAGCCTTCTCCTTTCTGTCACACAGCAGAATCAGAAATGACAGAGCTCTTTCTTCTTATGTCTGACTCAGTCTTTCTCTGTGTTTCCATTTATATCAGACCCAGCAAGGGGGTGGAGACCCAACCTGAGTTATGCCTTACTGATGTAGCCCAATCAAAAGCCCGTCAATCTTATCAAGTAATCTAATTAAAGGACCCTTGGCTTAATTTAATGCAGTCAAAGGGTATCACACCCAGAAGAATAGATTAGTTTACAAACATAATCTTTCTCTCTATGAGGATTAATAAAATAATCTCAAACTGCCACATACATCATATAATTTCTGCCCATAATTGTACTGAAAGAGAAAAGTTGCTGCTTTTGTCCTTCGTGGAATATACAGGCTGAGCCAGTGGCCCTAAGTACCTTCTTTGAAAGGTCAAATACAGGTATATCAGGGCTTTTGCATAAATCTGTAACTGTACATGCAGTTTGAATGGTTATGTGTTGAGTGAAACACAATTTGGTTCAATGTTTAACCTCAGATATCACAGAAAAACTCAGCATTGACCATGTTCTATGAAGATGGTTATAAATGATTGCTTAACCTATGTAAGATGTAGAGTGTCTTTTAAGTCTGCTTAACATGTGCATTGTACTAAACAGTTAAAGTTTTTAAAAAGTTTTTAAGCTGAGCTTGAGAACCAAAATATCCATCTAGATTTTTAAGAGGGGAATATACGTGCATTCTGATGTGTCTTCCATATTCTTGAGTTAAAGTTTCAGAGTAGGCATCCTGGATTTTCCCAAGATGCTCCAATCTTACCTCAAATAGTGCCAATTCAATTCCCAAGTGGGATCATATTCCTCACTCTCATTATAATGTTAGAGCATCAGGCCTTTGGGAAGCAGCATGGCCTTCACCTTTGTCTGTTTCCCCTCTTCCCTCTCCAAAAGAACTTCTACTCTGCTGAACTTTAGATTGAGGAAGGGGTGGAGGTGATGGGGATGTGCTGCCATGCTTTGATGGAGGCTCAGTGGCTGACAGCAGCTCTTAGCTTCTGGCTTCTGGGTCCTGGCCTGAACAGGATTCCTGTTGGTCCATCTAAGAACTGTTGATCCACCTTGAACCACTCACTGTCCTCTGCCTCTACCAATCAGAAACTCTTTCAGGGAACAGAGAGGGTCAAAACCTTCAAGAGAAGCCTTTGTTTCCTGTTTAGATATTGAGTGACAGTAATCATAGGTGAAGTCCTCTCCTCCAGACAGGACTAAATAGAACTTAGTGCTTGTACTAGGCAGTGGTTGTACTTGGGCAGTGACTAATGTTAGGCTTAACCCATCCTGAAGTTTCCCTTAAGGTCTGTAACTCCTTGCCATGCTTTAAATGTGCTGGAGCCTTATAAAATTGGGTACTGGAAGTCAGTGAATCTTAATGGTGGTTATACATAAGGTGTGACTTTATAAAAGTAATGAAAGCAATTTTATTAAGCTTCCCCATATGTATGTATATGTGCACTGACAGAAAAACTCCACAGTTCACCTAGTCCTCACAGATTTGGGGATGGGCATCTGTTCTTTGGCTACATGGTATAAGAGGGTTGTTCTTGTCACCACTTCAGTAAGCCTCATCATTCCATGCTGCTCCAAAACCAGCAGGATCTCTCTCAATAAAAACTGTTCTTAAGAGCCGGTACCGCTGAAAGCAAGCAGGCCAACAATGTCAATAATGGCCATACCGCATGTGTCTCACTCTCAGCTTGTCTCAGACCTCCAGTTTTCCTTGCTCTCCATGATGCCTTTTTGGTAGCTACATTCACAGTGACAGGGGCAAGAGGTTCAGGGAAGCGAGCTGCTGCAGACATGTAGACATGGCATATGGACATCCAGGAGGGTCTGCTGGCCTGGCACCTGAAGTGCTCCAGAGCTGTATACTGGCCTTCCATTTGTCTTCTCTCTAACAGAAAACAGTTTTCTGCTTACTTTACTTTTCTCTCCACACTCAAACGGTCAGTAGCTACTGAGTGCCACTTCATCTGAGACAAATGGATTAAAACAGAAGAGAAAACAGACTGGCTTCTAGAGAAGGCAAGTGGCTCCAAGGACACAATGCCTTGCTCAGGCCTGTGGCAAGTGTCACCCTTTTGTCATCAGACCTTTTGCTCCCACATTGTCTGTTAAAGATTTAACTAGGGCTCTTCAATAGAAATAATTTCAGGAGAATAAGTGGAATGGAGCTAAATCAGGAGAATATTTTTTCACTCAACTTGCTTAATTCATGTTTAATATTGGGGTACAATTTGTACCATTTCAGATCTGTACTTCAGACAAAAATATGGTCACTTGAAAAATTGTGTTTAAAGGAATTTGGGCATTCTTTCATTAAATTATTTACCTAACAATAGTAAAAAGAATTAAGTTCTGTGTTGCTTATGTCCAAATATCTTAATATCCATGTATTTCTTGGATGGAAAGACCTGTGTGCAAATATTTTGTAATTTCAGAACTCCAACTCTTAATGAGGAAAAGTGAAGCTTGAGGAGTTTTCACTACAGAGCAATGTCAACCATACAAGTGTAAACAGAGCTCTGATTACAGTGTTAATGACTGCCCTTTGTTAGTGGCTGTTGGCCCAAAGTCATCTGGTATAAGGTAAGTATACTGAATTTGAAGTCAGAAGAGTAAGTTCTGTTCTGGGCTCTACTTTTTACTAATTGCAGGACCTTAGGTAATGACCTCTCTGAGCCTCGATTTTCTCATTTTCAATGTGGGGTTAATAATACTTACCACAATGGTCATTGAGTGGGATGAAGAGTAATGGATTTAAATGTATATAGTCTTGGTGGGAAGATGGCAGAGTAGGGAGCTCCAGAACTCTGTACTTCCACCAGAACAACTATTAAACAGGCAGGAACTGTTTCCAACTATTTGGAAACTCTGGAGGTCCAAAGAACTCTGTACAGCATTTAGGGAGGAGCAGGAGGAAAAGGCTCATAAATTATGGCAAAGAACATAAATTACTCTCTCTGCATGGTGACTACCAGCTAGGCCCTGGCTAGGTCACTGGTGAAATAAAGGGACATAAAGGACCAGGGGTAGGCATGGTCAATCATTGATCATGGTTTTTGATTTCATATTGCTGGTGGCCCATCTCTGAGTGTGGTCTTTGTTTCAACCCACCTGACAGGGGCCACCTGCAAAGGAGACTTAAGGAAACTGCAATTCCTCAGGTCTGCGGGGCACAGTTAGTTGAAGGGTTGTATTTGCTGGGCAGACCAAGAGAGCTCGGCTTTGGGGAGCCATGGAAGGGGCTTTTGGTGCCCTTCCCAGTTCCCCTTCCCAGGGCACTTTGGAGCCAGTCTGTACCCCTGGGAAAGACTGACTTGGGAAAGTCCTTTCCAGGGAGACCCTCCTTCCAGAGTATATGCCCTCCAGACAAAAGCAGCTTTAGACAACAAAAGGAGTTTAAGGAACTACAGAGGTGCACAAACCAGTAAAGTCTTGCTGGCTTCAAACACCTGGGGAATGTCTGTGTCCTGGGAAGTAAATAAAGGGGGTAATCAAACTATTGTAAACTGGAGAAGTATTGTTGTAAACAACTAACAAGCAAAAGACCAGTAAAAGACAATGGCCCAGAAAGACAGGGAAAACCCTGAACATTGCATTGGTTATCAGCAGACCCTCCTGATAGGAGGAATGGAGCTCAGGAAAATCTGTCTTATCACCAGTTGGTTACAAAAGCAAGAAACAAATGTCTCATGGAATAAATCTCAGATTTAATATTTAAAAATATTAAAATATACAGTGTTCCCATGGGATACAAGGCCCCTTTTAACTGAAGGTAGAGTGGATGTCACCATCCCAGAATCCTCGGGATTGGGGGAAGAGCTATGGACTAGAGTGGACTTACTGGTATTCTACTATAGACATATTGTGATTTTAGCAATGGAAGAAATTATAGCATTGATATGGAGGCAGTGGCCACTGGAGGCTCTGGGGGCAGAGAGCGGGAAAAACAGGTATAATACAGGGGCTTTTTCGGGAC
Source organism: Tolypeutes matacus (assembly GCA_026826555.1). Classification (NCBI taxonomy): domain Eukaryota; kingdom Metazoa; phylum Chordata; class Mammalia; order Cingulata; family Chlamyphoridae; genus Tolypeutes; species Tolypeutes matacus. Next base: position 16,225,333 of record JAKSZT010053764.1, on the reverse strand, counting down.
TTGGGAATCGCCTTGAGTGACGTTGCAATGACAGATATAGGCCATTTTATATCATCACATAACATGCAGAACTGTGTGGGAGAGAATGTAGACTACATGTGAACTATGGTCCATGCTGAATGGCAAAGCCCCAGGATGTGTTTATGAACTGCAATGAATGTGCCTCACTAATGAAGGATGTTTACGTGGGAGAGTGTGGGAGGTGTGGGGAGTGGGGCATATGGGAATCCCTATATTTTTTATGTAAAATTTATGCAATCTAAGTATCTTTTAAAAAATAAATAAACAAACAAATAAAATATACAGTGTACAACAAAATAGTACAATGAAAGAAAGAAACAGGAAATGATGGCTCATCCAATGGAAGAGGATAAAAATCCAGAAAACACCAACAGAGAAGACCAAAATGTGGACAGACTGAACAAAGCCTTTTTTAAAAAAAAGATCTTAAAAATGCTCAAAGTGGGGTGGATGTGGCTTAAATGGTTGGGTGTCTGTTTCCCATATGGAGAGACCTGGGTTCGATTCCCAGGACCTCCTGGTAAAATAAAAGAAAAATATAGAAAGTGTGCAGGTGCGCTATCAGGCCCTACAAGCAGGTGAGCCCCCAGACCCTGCAAGTGGATGAGCCATCAGGCTCCGTGAATGGGTGACCCCCTAGGCCCCATGAGTGGGTGAGCCCATAGGTCCCGCAAGCGGGTGAGCCACCAGGCCCCAATGAACCATGCAGCAAGATGATGATGTAACAGGAGAAGATGCAGGGGAGAGCCAAGACGAGATGCACCAAAAAAACAGGAACTGAGGTGGCGCAGGTGGCAGAACGCCTCTCTCCCACATCAGAGGTTCCCAGGATTGACTCTCGGTGAAGACAGGAGGAGACGGATGAGAGGAGAGGGCAGAAAACAGACACAGAGAATTGCCCAACGAATGGACACAAAAACGGCAAAAACGGGGGGTCCGGGGAGGGGGAGTTAAAATGGATTTTTAAAAAGTAAATAAATAATTAAATCTTTTAAAAAATGCTCAAGGAAGGAGTAGATGTGGCTAAAGCAGTTGAGGGCCCACCTCCCACATGGGAGGTCCCAGGTTTAGTTCCTGGTGCCTCCTAAAGAAATACAAACAGAAAACAAACAAAAACAACAAGCAGACAATGAGCAGACAACAAGCAAACAGACAAGGGAGCCAGCTCAGGGGAGCTGATGTGGCTCAGTGGTTGAGTGCTGGCCTCCCATATATGAAGTCCTTATTTCAATTCCTGGTCCCAGTACCTTAAAAAAAATTGCTCAAGGAGATGAAGGAAAAATACAGAGAAAGAACTAAAGGATATCAGGAAAACAATGACTGAGCAATATGAGAATCTTAGCAAAGAAATAGAAATTTCAAAAAGGAACCAAATAGAACCACTGGAGTTGAAGACCACAATAATTGAAACCCAAGAGGGTTTCAAGAACAGATTGGAGCTGGCAGAAGAAAGAATCAGTGAATTTGAATACATTTGAAATGAGTCAGGCTGAGGAACAGAAAGAAAAAAGAATTATAAAAAGTGAAAATAGTGTAAGACACCTCTGGGACACCATCAAGTGTAACAATATATACATTAGGTGAGTCAAAGAAGGGGAATAAAGAGAGAAAGGGGCAGTAGGAATACTCAAAGAAATAATGACAGAGAACTTCCCAAACTTAGCAAAAGACGTGAATATGTACATCCAAGAAGCCCAGAGAACACCAAGTAGGATAAAAATGGAAAAAAAAAATTATATATATATATAAATATATATATACACCCATCATATATTGATCACACTAGCAAATGCAAAGGACAAGGAGAGAGTTCTGAAAGCTGCAATAGAAAAGCAACATGTTATGTACAAGGGGGTCCCAATTAGATTGTGTGTCAATTTCTCATCAGAAACCATGGAGGCAGAGAGTGTAGGATTGAAATACTTAAAGTGTGGAAAGAAAAAAAAAACCTGTTAACTAAGAATTTTATATCTGGTGAGAATTTCTTTCAAAAATGAGGGAAAGGTAAGCAGATGTGGTTCAAGCAGTTGGGCATCTGCCTACCACACAGGAGGTTCCGGCTTCGGTTCCCAGTGCCTCCTAAAGAAGATGAACAAGACAGTGAGCTGACACAATGGGCTGGCACAGCGAGCTGACACAACAAGATGATGCAATGAGATAATGCAATGAGATAGTGCAGCAAGAAAACACAACTAGAGACACAACAAGAAGGGAGTGGAGGTGGCTCAAGCCATTGGGTGCCTCCCTCCCACATGGAAAGTCCCAGGTTGGTTCCTGGTGCCTTCTAAAAAGAAGATGAGCAGAGACAGAGAGCAGATAGCAAGTGCAAACAACAAGGGGTGGTGGGGTGGTGGTGGAGAAATAAATAAATACATAAACGAAATCTTTTTAAAATTTTTTTTAAAAAGGAAAGGATTAAGACAGTCCCAAAGAAACAAAAGCTGGGCAAGTTAATCACCTCTAGACCTGCCCTATAGCAATGCTAAAGGGAGTTCTTCAGACTGAAAGGAAAGGACATTCGACTGAAAGGAAAGGACATTAGACAGTGGTTCAAAGTGGCTTAAAAGAAATAAAGACCTGTGTTAAAGGTAACCATTTGGATAATTGTAAATGCCAGTATTATTGTAGTGTATTGTTTGGTATGTAACTCCACTAGTTCCTACATGTGCTAAAATGCAAATGCATAAAAAGTAATGATAAATCTATGGTTTTGGACATACAGTGTACAAAGATATAAGTGGTAACAAGTACAAAAAATGGTGGCGGGACCGAAGGGTATAGCAAAAGTTTGCATATGCCATTGAAATTAAGTTGGTATCAAACAAAATATGATTGTTATATATTTAGGATGTTAAATTTTCACCCCATGGTAACCACAAGGAAAAGAGATGAAAAATATATACTGATAGAAAAGAGAAGTCATTCAATATGATAAAACAAAAAATCAAATTAATATAAAAGTAGTCATTAATGGAAGAATTGAAAGACAAAAATGGTACAAGATATACAAAGGCTAAAGAGCAAAATGGCAGAAGAAAGTCCTGCATTGGTGTTAATTACTTTAGTCAAAGGGTAGAGATTGGTAGAATGGATTTAAAAAGCAGGACCCAACTATATACTATTTACAAGGGAGTCATCTTAAATTCAAAGACATAAGTAGTTTAAAAATGAAAGGATATGAGGGCTCTAGAGATATCAGAAACTGTAAGCAGGGTAGTCAGCTCAGGAATTTGGCACCTTGTCAATAGGCCTTATTTTGGAGTTTATGGTCCCCAGTGGAACAGAGTTAGACTCATTTATAGGTTCTCTACACATGGCTCTTCTGCCCCTTTTATTTGAACCCATAATTAGCACTATACTTGATAACTATATGTCCCAGAGACTTAAATCTTTGATCCATCCATATGCCACCTGAGCCCTGAATTTCAGCAGAGTTGCAACACCTACTCTCCAGTTCATTGGACTCACCCAGGATAACCAACAAGGAGACGAAATGGACAACGTCCATCCCAAGGAATAGAGAGTGTCAGCAACCAAGGAAAATATTGCCATCCTTCTGCCCCATGGGATCTAAGCCCCTCTCAATTAGAAGCAGAGTGGGCATCACCATCCCCAAATCCTCAAAACTGGGGAATGAACAATGGACTAAAGTAGACTTATTATTATTCTACTATAGACTTATTATTCTAGCAACTCTTATCATTGATGTAAAGGCAGTGGCCACCAGAGGTTCTGAGGGATGATGGGAGAGGAAGAATAGGCGTTAGTAATATGGGGGCATTTTCAGGATATTGGATTTGTCCTACATGACATTGCAGTGATGGATACAGGTCATTGTATATTTTGTCATAACTTAAAAAATTCTGTGGGACAAAGTGTAAATTATAATGTAAACTGTAATTCATGGTTAGTAGCAATGCTTCAATATGGGTTCATCAATTGTAACAAATGTACCATACTAATGAGGGATGTTGTTAATGTGGGAAAGTGTGGGAGGGGGACATATGGGAATCCCTTATATTTTTTTGTGTAACATTTATGTAATCTAAATCATCTTTAAAAATAAAAAAAATTATTTAAAAAATTTGAAAGGATAGAAAAATATACTATGCAAGTAATAACCAAAAGAGAGCTTGGGTAGTTATATTAAAATCACATAAAATAGACTTTAAGTCTAAAACATTTAGGAAGGACAAAGACAGTTAATACATACTGATAAAGCGGACAATTAAACAAGAAGATGTAACAATTATAAACATATATGCCCCTAATAGCAGAGCCCCAAAATATATGAAGTAAATACTGACAGATTTGAAGGGGAAATTGACAGTCCTACATTAATAGTAGGAGACTTTAATACATCAATTTCAATAATGGATAGAAAAACTAGTCAGAAGATCAATAAGAAAATATAAGACTTCACCAATAATCTAAACCAACTAGACCTAACAGGCATATATAGAACACTTCACTCACCAAAAATAGAATACACATTTTTCTTAAGTGCACATGGATCATTCTCCAGGATAGAACATAAGTTGAGTCACGAAACAAGTCTTGGGGAAGTGGATGTGGCTCAAGGGGTTGGGCTCCCGTTTACCATATGGGAGGCCCAGATTCGATTTCAGGGCTGCCTGGTGAAGGTAAGCTGGCCTGCGTGGCGTGGTGAGCTGATGCAGCAAGGTGACGCAACAAAGGGAGACAAGCAGACACAGAAAAATGCACAGTGAATGGACACAGCAAGCATAAGCAGCAAGGGGGAGGGGGATAAATAAATAAAATAAAATCTTTTTTTAAAAATGTCTCAATAAATTTTTAAAAATACTGAAACCATAAATTTTATGTTCTCCAACCACAACAGAATCAGGCTAGAAATCAGTAATAGAGAGAGAGATGGAAAATTCACAAATAAGTGGAAATTGAACAACATACTCTTAAACAACTAATGGGTTAAAGAGAAAATCACAAGCAAAATTAGGAAATATCTTGAGGCTAATAAAAATGAAAATACAACATATCAAAACTTATGGGATGCAGCAAAGGCAGTGCTGAGAGGGGAATTTATAGCTCTAAATGCTTACATTAAAATGAAGAAAGACTTTAAATCGGAGACCTAACCTCAAAACAGGGAGAACTAGAAAAAGAAGAGCAAACTAAACCTAAAGTGAGCAGAAGGAAGGAAATAACAAAGATTAGAGTGGAAATAAATTAAATAGGGAATTTTAAAAAACAATAGAAGGAATTTAAAGAAACAAAATTTGGTTCTTTGAAAAGATCAAAACAACTGACAAACCTTTAGCTAGACTGACAAAGAAAAATAAGAGAGGATACAAATAAAAAAATAAGAAATGAAAAAGGGGACATTACCTCACTGAAATAAAAAGGATTATAATAGGATACTAGGAACAACTGTATGGCAACATATTAGGGAACCTAGATAGAAACAGACACATTTCTAGAAACACACAAACTACCTACACTGACTCAAGAAGAAATAGATCTCAACAAACAAATTACTAGTAAAGAGATGGAATCAGTAATCAAAAACGTCCCAGCAAAGAAAAGCCCGGGACCACATGGCTTAATAGGGGGAATTTTAACAAACATTCCAAGAAGACTTAACTTCAATTCTGCTCAAACTCTTCCAAAAAGTTGAAGGTGGGTAACACTCCTAATTTATTATAAGAGGCCAGATCACCCTCATAACAAAGCCAGATAAAGACACCACAATAAAGAGAAAAATAGCTAGAGGACAAGGAGAAATGGCCTGGAATAAAAATCTTCTGGGATTTAATAACCAGGGGAAGGCTGGACATTGCCCAGAAGAAAGGGGGCAAAGGAAAATAATCATGATGGCAAAACTGTGAGTTAAAAGCCGAAGCTGCACCTGCTGGCATCTTCCCCCACCCTACAGACACTTTTGAATTTTCAGGCCTTGGGGCCAGTGGCTACAGACCATGGGGACTCAGGGATCCACCGCCCTAGGAAAGGGGAAAGAGAGGGACACAGCCTAAACAGCTTAAAGCTGACTCAGCTTTTGATCCACAAATTTAGTCTGCTGTGTCCCATGAGCCCTTCCAGGCCAGGTGGGGCCAGACCATTGTTTGCCTTGGAAGCCTGTAAGGGAAGAAATAGATCTGACCCTCTCAATCTCCCTCTCTACTGACCAGGACTGGTTGTGAAGATAGAGAGAGGAGTAGAATTATTTCCTACCCAGGAAAAGGGAGCAGACTGCCAGTATAGGTTAGAAAACTGCCTCTGAGAAAGTTTGAATTATGAGGCTCTTAGCCTCCAAGCAGGATCCTCTATCACATTGCTCTGGTCTGTGTTGCAGCAAACACACTCCAACCAGGCACTGAAATAAGAGGGTTGCCAAAGATCACCATCTGCTGGAAGACTAAGGAAGTGCAAGTGAGGAAATTAAAAGTAAATAAATAAGTGAGGCTTTTTCCGGCCTTTATGGCCTCCCTCACCAAGGCCCTAGGAAGCAGGTCTGCAACCCATTACTGAGTTCAGGGCCCAGATTTGAGAACTAACATGGACAATTCTAAACACCCAGAACAGGTTGAACCAAGAATCAAAGAACAGCAGTAACAAACCCCCACCACCACAAAATTCCTATGAAAGAGAAATTGAGCATCTGAGTAAATTCACCATCCTAATCAGATGTCTAAATATCAGCAAAAAGTTACAAGCCATAATAAGAAAATGGGAGAATGGTTCAAGAAAAGGAATATATCAAAGCCCCAGAAGAGACAGGATTTGAGACAATTAATCAAGAAGATGCACACAAATTTCCAAAATCAAATTAATGAGTAGAAAGACAATATGGCTAAAGAAAGAAAGGACATCAAGAAGACACTGAGCAAGCACAAAGAAGAATTAGCAAATCTGAATAGAAAAGTAACAGAGCTCATGGGAATGAAGGACACAATAGGTGAAAACAAAAAATATATTAGAGGCATACAACAATAGGCTCGAAATGATAGAAGAAAGAATAAGTGATACAGAACAGCTGAAATTGAAGAGAGAAAAGAACAGACAGAAAAGAATGGAAAAAGTTGAGCAGAGGCTCAGGGAGTTGAATGATAACACAAAACATAACAACATAAGTATCATGGGAATTCCAGAAGGAGAAGAGAAGGGAAAAGGGTCAGAAAGATTATTTGAGGAAATAATAGCCAAAAATGTCCCCATTTTCATGAAATAAATGAACTTACATGTCCAAGAAGCTCAGTGTACTCCAACTAGAAAAAATGTGAATAGACCTACTCCAAGACACATACTACTCAGAATGTCAAATGTCAAACATAAAGAGAAAATTCTGAGAGCAGCAAGGGAGAAGCAAAGCATCACATACAAGGGATGCCCAGCAAGACTTAGTGTAGTTTTCTCATCAGAAACCATGGAGATGAGAAGATGGTGGTATGATACAATTAGGATACTGAAAGAGAAAAACTGCCAGCCCAAAATTCTATATACAGCAAATTTGTCCTTCAAATATCACAGTGAGTTTTCAGTATTCCAAAACAAACAGAAATTAAGAGAGTTCATTTAAAAAGTATCCACCTTTGTAGGAAATATTAAAGGAAGCCTTAGAGCCTGAAAGAAAAAGATAGGAGAGAGAGGCTTGGAGGAGAATATAGAAGAAAGAATAGCAGAAAGGATAACAAAAAAGTAAAAAGACAGACAAAAATAAGAGATGACATATGAAAACCAAAGAATAAAATGGTGGAAGTTAATAATGCATTTACAGCAGGGATTCTTAGCCTTTTTTTTTTTTTATTTTTTATTTAAGATTTTATTTATTTATTCATTTATCCCCCCCTTGTTGCTTGCGCTCACCGGGTCAGCCAACCACACCGCGCCGGCATGTCTGCCCTCACCAGGAGGCCCCGGGAACCGAACCCAGGGCCTCCCACATGGTAAACGGGAGCCCCACTGACTGAGCCACAGCCGCTTCCCTCTTAGCCTTTTTTGTTCCACAGACCCCCTTGCCAGTCAGGTGAAAACCACGGACTCCTTACTAAGTCCTCACTACACTGTGTATTATTTAATAAATATAAAACACCCGCACCAACATGTCCCCACAAGAATAATGTTTTTTCGAATTTCAATTCAAGCTCAAGGACCCCTGGTTAAGAAGCCCTGATTTACAGTAATATCATTGAATGTGAATGGATTAAACTCCCCAATCAAAAGATATGGACTGACAGAATGGATTAAAAAACATGAATCATCCATGTGCTGCCTACAAGAGACTCACCTTAGACCAGAGATACAAACTGACTGAAAGTGAAAGGTTGGAAAAAAGATATTCCACACAAACAGTAACCCAAAAAAGATCAGGGATAGATATAATATCAGACAAAACAGATTTTTAAATAAGAGATACAAAAGACCACCATATATTAATAAAATGGGCAATCCATTTTATTTAGCACTATAAACATCTATGTACCTAACCAGGGTGCCCCAAAATACATGAGGCAAATTCTGGCAAAGTTGAAGGGAGAAATAGACATCTCTATAATAATAGCTGGAGACTTCAACACCCCACTCACATCATTAGATAGAACGAGACAGAAGATCAACAAGGAAACAGAGAACTTGAACAATATGATAAACAAGCTAGAACTAACAGACATATACAGAATGTTGCATCCCAAATCAGTGGATTATACTTCCTCTCAAGTGCTCATGGATCTTTCTCCAGGATAGACCACATATTAGATAACAATGCAGCTCTCAATAAATATAAAAAGATTGAAATTATACAAAGCACCTTCTTAGATCATAATGGAATGAAACTGGAAATCAATAATAGACAGGAAAGAAGTAAATTTGGAAATATGGGGAGGCTGAACAACACACTCCTATATAATCAGTGGGACAAAGAAGAAATTACAAGTGAAATTAGTAAATATATTGAGATGAACAATGAGAACACAGCTTATCAAAAGTTATGGGATGTAAGCTTATCATACTTGTTTCTTTTTCCTAGTAAGTGTATTTGATTATTTTATGAACTACATGTTCATGGAGGATTTGGATCACAGAAGGGTTACAATGGGTACTTCAGGGGATTATTGGTGGGGGGTGTCTGGGAGGGGGGTTTCATGGGAATTAGTTCATCCGAATATACATGAAAGATATACAAAATCGTTCAAAAGATCAAAAGATGGGGCATGGTCACGATGGGTGGACAATCACACAATAAATGAGGGAATCTGAATTCCTAACCTGGAGAACTCTGCCACAGTCTCCAAGGGAGCAGCAATAGTCCTCTGAGTGCAGGGACAGTGTCTGTCAAAAGAGGATGACCCACTGATGTGTTCTTTTTATTGATGACTACCCTTGTGAGTCTTTGCTCTTGTAAATGAGACTTAGCCTGCAGTTGTGGGGTGCCTAAGGGTTGCCACCTGGGAGCCTCCTTGTTGCTCAAATGTGGCCTCTCTCTAAGCCAAACTCAGCATATGATTGCATTACCTTCCCCCCAACGTGGGACATGACTCCTGGGGATGAGCCTCCCTGGCAACGAGGGATTAATACCAAGTGCCAACTGGCAACACAACTGGAAAAAGACCTTGAATTAAAGGGGGAAAAGGTAAAGACAAATGAGTTCAAGTGGCTAAGATGACTTCAAAGAGGTCATCCCAGAGGTAACTCTTACACACACCTCAGTAGGAGCTCATAGAACATCTAAGTGCCTATCACCCCACACAGAGGGGCTCCTGAGACCTCTGGAGACACCCAGGTCCTATATAAGTGGGGATAGACCCAGAGACTGATGCCTTATCAGTGGGCTCTATTTTTGAATCTGTGCTCCTGAGAGTGACAGAATTGGACTCAAATAAGTCCTCCCTGCACATGGTTCATCAGTCCCTTCTATTCAAACCTATATGTGATGCTGAAGTTTTTAGGTATACTTCCAGAGACTGGAGCCTCTGGCCTACCTATGTGCCAGGTGTGCATGAAATCTAGGTGGAGCTGCAACTCCTACCCTACAGCTCAATGGACTCATCCAAGTCACCTGGCGAGGAGACAATGATGGGCAATGGCCATCCCAGGGAATGGAGAGGGCCTGCATCTGCAGGCAGGATCATCCCACCCACCATATCCATGGGATATAAGCCCTCTCTCACTTGGAGTTGGAGTGGACATCACCATCCCAGTCCCCTCAGGATTGGGGGAAGAACTATGGACTAGAGTGGACTTGATGGTATTCTGTTGTTCACATATGGTGATTCTAGCAATGGAAGAAATTATAACAATGAGGTGGAGCCAGTGGCCACTAGACACTTTTGGGGCAGGGAGGGGACGAACAGTTGAAATACAGGCGCTTCTTTGGGATTTGGAGGTTGTCCTGAGTACCTTTGTGGCAACGGATGTAGGCCATTTCAAATCAGCACACACCACTCAGACCTGTGTGGGAGAGATTGTGGTCTACGGTGTGAACTGTGGTCTATGGTTGGTGGCAAGTCCCCAGGATGTGTAAGTCCATTGAGGGTGGTGGGCCACACTTGTGGGAGATGTTTGTGTGGGATGTGGTGGGAGGTGTGGGAGGTGGGCAACATGGGAATCCCAGTGGGTCCCGTGTAATATTTTGGGTATCTAAGCACCTCTTAAAATATATTTATATATATACATAAATGACATTTTTGTAAGCAAATGCACATATATGCATATATATTTATATATCATTTTGCAAATGTTGGTATGTATTGTGAAAATTTTGATTTTTACCCGCAATTAAAAAAAACACACACAAAAACAAACAAACAAAAAAAAACTTATGGGATACAGCAGAGGCAGTCCTGAGAGGAAAATTTATAGCCCTAAATGCCTATATTTAAAAAGAAGAAAGAGCTAAATTCAAAGATCTAAGTGAACAACTGGAGAAGCTAGGAAAAGAACAGCAAACCATTCCCAAAGCAAACAGAAGGAAAGAAATAATAAAGATTAGAGCACAAATAAATGAAATTGAGAACAAAAAAACCCCAATAGAGAATATCAAGAAAACCAAAAGCTAGTTCTTTAAGAAGATCAATAAAATTGACAACCCCCTAGCTAGACTAACAAAAAGACAGAGAAGAGAAAGAGAGAGAGAGAGAGAGAGAGAGAGAGAGAGAGAGAGAGAAGATGCAAATAAATAAAATCAGAAATGAAAGGAGTGAAGTTACAACTGATACCAAAGAAATGAAAAGAATCATAAGAGGATATTATGAGAAACTGTATGCCAACAAACTAGACAACTGGGACAAATTCCTAGAAATGTACAAACTACCTAATTGACACTACGAGAAATACAAGAACTTAATAAGTGTATCACATTTAAAGAGATTAAATCACTCATGAAAAATCTCCCAACAAAGAAAACTCCAGGATCAGATGGCTTCACAGGTGAATTCTACCAAGCATTTCAAGAACACTTAACACCAATCCTGTTTATTTATTTATTTATTTATTTATTTATTTATTTATTTATTTATCTATTTATTTATTTTAAAGATTTTATTTATTTATTCATTTATCCCCCCCTTGCTGCTTGTGCTCGCTGGGTCAGCTAACCACGCCGTGCGGGCGGGCTTGCCTTCACCAGGAGGCCCTGGGAACCGAACCCGGGGCCTCCCATATGGTAAACGGGAGCCCTACTGATTGAGCCACAGCCGCTTCCCCCAATCCTGTTTAAACTCTCTCAAAAAATGGAAGAGGAAGGAAAATTACCCAACATGTTTTATGAAGCCAACATCACCCTAATACCAAAGCCAGATAAAGACACTACAAGAAAAGAAAATTACAGACCAATCTCTCTAATGAACATAGATGCAAAAATTCTAAACAAAATACCTGCAAATAGAATCCAACAGCATATCAAAAGACTTATACATCATGACCAAGTGGGATTTATTCCTTGTATGCAAGGGTGGTTCAACATAAGAAAATCAATTAATGGAATACACCACATTAACAAATTGAAGGAAAAAAAGCACATGATCATCTTGATTGATGAAAAAAAGTCATTTGGCAAAATCCAGCATTCTTTCTTGATAAAAACACTTCAAAAGATAGGAATAGAAGGAAAATTCTTCAATATGTTGAAAGGCATACATGAAAAACCCATAGTCAACATTGTATTCAATAGGGAAAGTTTGAAAGCTTTCCCTCTAAGGTCGGGAACAAGACAAGGAGGCCCACTGTCACCATTGTTATTCAACATTGTGCTAGAAGTTCTAGCCAGGGTAATTAGACAAGGGGGGGAAAGAAAAAAAAAAAGACAAACAAATAGGAAAAGAGGAAGAAACACTTTTGTTATTTGTGAATGGCGTGATCCTATATTTAGAAAATTGTGAAATGTCTACAACAAGGTTACTCGAACTAATAAATGAGTTCAGCAAATTGGCAAGATACAAGATTAACAGTAATGTCTCTGTATACTAGTATTGAACAATCTGAGGTGGAAATCATTGAAAAAATTCCGTTTACAATAGCAACAAAAGGACTCAAATACCTAGGAATCAATTTAACCAAAGAAATACAGAACCTATATTCAGAAAACTACAAAACAATGCTAAAAGAAATCAACGAACACCTAAACAAATGGAAAGACATTCTGTGTTCATGAAATGAAAGCCTAAATATCATGAAGATGTCAACCCTACCCAATTGATTTATAGATTCAATGTAATGCTAATCAAAATTCCAACAGCCTACTTTATAGAAATAGAAAAGGCAATTACCAAATTCATCTGGAAGGGAAAGTGCACCTGACTAGCCAGAAGTATTCTTAAAAAGAACAGTGGTGTGGAAGGAATTTCACTGCCTGACCTTGAAATATATTACAAAGCTACAGTGGTCAAAACAGCATGGTATTGGCATAAAGATAGACACATCAATCAATGGACTAGAATTGAGAATCCAGAATTAAACCATCACCTCTCTAGTCAACTGGTTTTCGACAAACCTACCAAAGCCATGGGACAAAACAGTCTCTTCAACAAATAGTGCTGGGAGAACTGGATATCCATAACCAAAAGAATTAAAGAGGACCCTTATCTCACTCCCTATATAAGAATCAACTCAATATGGATCAAAGACCTAAATATAAAAGCCAGGAACACAAAACTACTAGAAGAAAATATAGGGAAACATCTTAAAGACCTTGTGGCAGGTGGTAGTTTCTTGGACCTTACACCCAAAGCATGAGCAACAAAAGAAAAAATAGATAAATTGGACCTCCTCAAAATTAACACTTTTGCATCTCACAGGACTTTGTCAAATGGGTGAAAAGGCAGCTGACTCAATGGGAAAAAATATTTAGAAATCACATATCCAATAAGGGTTGATGTCCTTGATATTAAAGAGATGCTACAACTCAACAATAAAATGACAAATGACCCAATTAAAAAATGGGCAAAAGACTTGAATAGACATTTGCCCAAAGAAGAAATACAAATGTGAAAGAAAAGAAAAAAAAAACACAGAAAAAATGTTCAACATCACTAGTGATTAGGCAAATGCAAATCAAAGTTACAGTAAGATATCATTTCACACCTATTAGACTGGACCCTATTAAAAAGAGAACTACAAATGTTGGAGAAGATGTGGAGAGATAGGTACACTTATTCACTGCTGGTGGAACTGTAGAATGGTACAGCCACTGGAGGACTGTTTGGTAGTTCCTAAAGAGTTGAATATAGATTTGTCACATGACCCAGTAATACCATTACTGGGTATATACCCAGAAGAACTTAGAGCAGTCACACAGACATCTGCACACCGAAGTCTATAGTGGCATTATTCATGATTGCCAAAAGTTGGAAACAACCCAGGTGTTTATCAACCAATGAATGGATAAACAAACTGTGCTGTATTTACATGATGGAATATTATGTAGCTGTAAGAAGAAATGAAGTCATAAAGCACAGGACAACATGGATGAATCTGGAGAGCATTATTTTGAATGAAGCAAGCTAGACACAAAAGGACAAATACTACATGATTATGCAATTATGAACTAAATATATTGTGAATCTCACGGAGTTAATAACTTGAATATGGGTCACCAGAAAATAGTATGTATTTAGAGAATGGAAAACTGAGGTTTAACTTGTGCAGAATTGATAAAAAAGGGTGTGTGTTAATATTTGGAAATGAAAGTTTGTAACTAGCAATACTATTATGTGGGTATGAAAGTGGTTTAAAGGGAAAGTCTAAGGTCATGTATATTACTAAAAGAAAAGCTAAAAAAATGTAACATGGAACTGTATAGCATAGTAAAACTGCATGTGAAATATAAATATGGGTAAAATTGTATATATGACTGTTTTTCTTTGAAACTGAACAAATATATGTTAATATCATAAGTTGTTAATATCAGACAAAAAATCATTATATGGAATGAAAGAAACCAGACACAAATACTACATATTGTATGATTCCATTTATATAAAATGTAAATATAAATCAATTTATAAAGATGAAAGTAGGTTGGTTATGTAGGGCTGGGAAAGGATTGCTAAGGGGTGTGGAGTTTTTCTTTTTTTTTTTTTTTTTTTTTTTTAAACAATTTATTGAAGTATATCATTCATACATGAATATACATAAACTATAAGTGTTCAGTAAACATCGTGATCTTACAAAACAAACATGCATAACATCATACAGGGCTCCCACACATCACCCCCCCCCACAAACATCCTGCATTATTGTGAAAATTTGTTAGCAAATCATGAAAGAGCATCGTCAAAGTATTACTACTAACTATAGTCCGAATCTTTCTCCCCTATACATTAAGGATTTATCGATTGATTGATTTACTTTTATCCATTTTTACACACACCCCCACCCCCGTTTTTACTGTTTCTGTGTCCATTCACTGGGCAATTCTCTGTGTCCATTTCCTGCCCTCTCTTCTCATCCTTCTCCTGTCTTCACTAGGATTTGATCCTTGGAACCTCTGATGTGGGAGAGAGGCGTCCTACTACCACCTGCACCACCATAGTTTCTGGTTTTTCAGTGCATCTCGTCTTGGCTCTCCCTTGTGTCACTCTTCTGTTATGTCATCATCTTGCTGTGTGGCTTGTGGGGCCTGGCAGCTCACCCACTCACAGAGCCTGGTGGCACACCTGCATACAGGGCCTGATGGCTCACCTGCTCACAGGGCCTGGCAGCGCACCTGTGCACGGGGCCTGGTGGCCCATACGTCTTCTATATTTTTCTCTTTTTCCTTTTTACCGGGAGGTCCCAGGGGTCGAACCCAGATCCCTCCATATGGGAGACAGATGCCCAACCACCTGAGCCACATCCGTCCCCCTGCTATATCTCTTAAGGTTGACCAAAGTTACTCAAAGTTACAGTCTTTTCCCATCTAGGATGGTCATATAATAAATCAGGCTTTGTTTATCACCAGCATTCTAAAAACCAGACCTAGGGAGAAAAACTAGGTCTGGGGACACATGCATGGTTTCTAACATAGCGAATGTTTAGCCTATCCTGATTATCACAAAATCAGGACAGCGAGAATATTCGCATGGGGTTTTTCTTTTTGGAGTAATGAAATTGTTCTAAAATTTTTTGTTGTGATGAATGTACAACATTGTGATTATTCTAAAAGCCATTGATTATACACTTTGTATAGTTGGTATAGTAAATGAATATATTTCAATAAAACTGCTTAATAAATAAATAATTGTGCAATAGCCAGATATAGCAATTTTGTAGAGCAGGGGAAGCATAGAGAGGTTGAGAAGTGAAGAATTTTCTTGTTCATTTGTTTGTCTGTTTTTGTTTATTATTATTATTGAAATAATGAAAATGCTGTAATGATAATTGAAGTGATGAATGCACAACTATGCATTTATAGCAAATACCATTGATTGCACACTTTGGATAAATTGTATATTTTATTTTTTGTTGTTTTTAATTTTTTTTTTTAAAGATTTTATTTATTTACTTTATCCATTTTAAACCCCCCCTTCCCCATTTGCTGTTTTTGTGTCCATTTGCTGGGCAATTCTCTGTGTGTGTTTCCTGCCATCTCTTCTCATCCTCCTCCTCTAGTCTTCACCAGGATTCGATCCTGGAGATCTCCGATGTAGGAGAGAGGTATTCTGCTGCCTGCGCCACCTCAGCTCCTGGCTTCTGGAGCTTTCGGAGCATCTCGTCTTGTCTCTCCTCTGTTACGTCATCATCCTGCTGCATGGCTCCCAGGGCCCGACAGCTCAGCGGCACACAGAGCCTGGCAGCCCATGCGCCTTCTATATATATGTTTTTTATTTTACCGGGAGGTCCCGGGGATCGAACCCAGGTCCCTCCATATGGCAGACGGACGCCCAACCATCCGAGCCACATCCGCCCCCCTGTTGTTTTTAATTTAATTTAGTTTATTTCTTAAGAGTTTAAACTGGATTTTGTTTGTTTGTTTTGTTTTGTTTTTTAAGTTGGTACTAGGGATTGAACCTGGGACCTTGTACATGGGAAGCAGACACTCAACCTGAGCTACATCTGCTCCCAGTATGCTTTATAATGTGTATTGATAAAACTAACTTGTCTAAAAAAAAAAAAAAAAAACTAAAAAAAAAAAGATAACAGAAGAAAAGAAAACTACATATAACAAAATCTCTCTCTCTATCTCTCTCTCTCTTTTGAATTGGAATCATCTTAAAGAGTTAAATACAAAAGGTGAGCACTGACTTTTTTTTTTAAACACACAAAGGTCTAACAGCCAAAATGCACAGAGGAAATGAGCTTCTGCCTTGTCTTCTACAGACTCCATCAAGGGCTTCTGCCAGGCCTCCCTCCTCTTCCCCAACACACCTAGAGATTCAGAGTGGTTGCTTCACACTACAGCTATAGTGCATTTTGTCTGTTTCATAAACTGTGTTCATGACCTTCCCCAACATTTCCAGTCTAAAAAAATAGTCCAGTCAGAGGTACCTCCCTCCTATTGGCATCAGTTCTTACTCACAACGGGATAGTGAGGGATCTTTACTTAGGAGTAATTTAGTGAAAACAGTGGGGTGGCCAGAGTGGTGTAACCATCTCATTGCTGTACTCTAGTATCAGAATGAGGACAGAAATAAGTCAGAACATTGTGAAGGGCATAGTTGCAAGTTGGCAGTCTCTGAGAAAGTAGGAAGAATTCTCCCAACTGGGTTTAGATAGATCAATGTGCCAAAATTAAAAAAAGAAAAAAGAAAAGAAAGAAAGAAAGAAAGAAAGAAAGAAAGAAAGAAAGAAAGAAA
>JAKSZT010053764.1:16125371-16208056 GCA_026826555.1 Tolypeutes matacus | reverse complement strand
AAAGAAAGAAAGAAAGAAAGAAAGAAAGAAAGAAAGAAAGAAAGAAAGAAAGAAAGAAAGAAAGAAAGAAAGAAAGAAAGAAAGAAACACTATTGAATTTCAAATTCCTCCTACCAAGACAGTTCAAATATAGTAGTAAAAATCTAGATCTTTCCAGGGAGTGAAGGTAGAGGCCCTAGCATTCCTCCTGACAGCCCTGTGTTGGGCCCTAGAAATATCTGCCTCTGCTCCAGTTGCTGCTGTTGCTCCATTTGCAACTTTTTGGTCTCAAAAACAACAGGAAGAAGCAGGTTCATAAAGGAAGTGGTCCCAATCCACAAGGCTGCCCTGGAAAACCTGTACATTTTTTTGAACCACAAAGAGAAAGAGATCAAAAGTGGCTCCAGCTGTGACCTGGATGCTTTCCGGGTACATCTCCATCAGACCCCACAGACTCTCCAACAGGGTCTTATCTTCTACTTATTGTCGTCCTCTTCCAGCTCTTCTTCAGTCTCCTCAGTGTCGCCCTTTGGGCGTAATTCAGCAGGGGACAGTGGCGCCCAGACCAATATTTCTCGTGAATATAGATGCAAAAATCCTCAACAAAATAATAGCAAACCAAATCCAACAGCATATTTAAAAAATTATGAACTATGATCAAGTGGGATTTATCCCTGGGTAAAGTTGGTTCAACATAATAAAATCAATTAATGTAATACATCACATTAACACAATGGAAGAAAAAGCCACATGATCATCTCAATTGATCCAGAAAAGGCAATTGACAATATCCAGCACCTCTTCTTGATAAAAATATTGAGAACACTAGGAATAAAAGAAAACTTCTTCAACCTGATAAAGGGCATATATGAAAATCCCACAGCTAGCATCCTACTTAATGGTGAAAGACTGAAAGCTGTCCCTGTAAGATCAGGGTCAAGACAAGGATGTCCACTGTCACCACTGTTATTCAACATTCTACTGGAAGTTCTTGCCAGAGCAAGAAAAAGAAATAAAAGGGATCCAAGTTTGAAAGAAGAAGTAAAATTTTTCTTATTTGCAGATGATATGATCCTACATACAGAAAATCCTGAAAAAGTCACACAAAGGGCCTAGTGTTAATAAATGAATTCAGCAAAGTAGAAGAGTACAAAATCAACAGCCAAAAATCAGTAGTGTTTCTATATACAAGCAATGAACATTGGAACAAGAAATTAAGGGAAAAAATCCATTTACAATAGCAACTAAAAGAATCAAATATCTAGGAATAAATCTAACCAAGTTTGAAAGGTATTATACATAGAAAACTATAAAACATGACTAAAAGAAATCAAAGACAACTCAAATAAATGGAAGGATATTCCATGTTCTTATATTCGAAGACTAAATATCATTAAGATGTCAATCCTACCTAAACTAATTTATAGAGTCAATGCAATCCCAATAAAAATTCCAACAACCTTCTTTGCAGAAATGGAAAAGCCAATCATCAAATTTATATGAAAGTGTATGGGGTACCAAATAGCCAAAGGCATCTTGAAAAAGAAGAATGAAGTTGGAGTACTTAGACTTCCCAATCTTAAAACTTATTACAAAGACATAGTAATCAAAACAGAATGGTACTGGCACAAGGACAGACATATAGACCAATGAAATAGAATTGAGTGCTCAGAAATCAACCCTCACATTTATGGCCAACTGATTTGACAAGAAGGCAAAGACCATTCAATTGTGAAAAAATAGTCTCTTCAACAAATGGTGCTCGGACAACTGGATTACCATTTCCAAAAAAAAAAAAAAAAAAAAGGAGGACCCCTACCTCACATCTTATGTAAAAATCAACTCAGAATTGATCAAAGACCTAAGTTTAAGAGCCAATTTTAAAAATGGGCAAAAGAGTTGAATAGACATCTCTCCAAAAAAGATATACAAATGGGCAGAAAGCACACGAAAAGATGCTCAGCATCATTAATCATTAGGTAAATGCAAATCAAAACTACAATAAGAAACCATTCCACATCCATCAGAATGGCTGCTATTAAAAAAGAAAACAGGAAAAAAAAAATTGTTGGAGAGGATGCTGAGAAATAGGAATCTTATTCATTGCTGGTAGCAGTGTAAAATTGTGCAGCCTCTGTGGAGGACAATTTGATGGTTCCTCAAAAAGCTAAGTATAGAACTACCATATGACCTGGCAATCCCACTACTAGGTACATACCCCAAAAAATTGAAAACAGAAACTCGAATAGATATTTGCGCACCAATGTTCATAATGGCAGTATTCACAATTGCCAAAAGATGGAAGCAACCCAAGTGTCCATCTACCAATGAATGGATAAATAAAATGTGATATGTACATAAAATGAAATATTATTCAGCATTAAAAAGGAATGAAGTTCTGATACATGTGACAACATGAATGAACCTTGAAAACATCATATCAGGTAAAATAAACCAGACACAAGAGGAAAAATATTGTTTGATCTCACTGGTTTGAAATAATTAGAATAAGCAAACTCATAGAGTCAGAATCTGGGATACAGGTTACCAGGGGATGAGGTGGAGATAGGAAAAGGGAAGTTAAGACTTAAAATGTATAGAGTTCCTATTTGGAATGATGGAAAAGTTTTGGTAATGGATGGTGGTGATGGTAGCACAACATTGTGAACATAATTAGCAGCACCCAAATATATATGGGAATGTGATTAAAAAGAAAAATGTTAGATTGTATATATGGTAATAGAATAAAAATTGCTTTAAAAAATCCATGAAACTACCCCATATAAACCATGGACTACAGTTAATAGTACAATTATAAAAATGTGCTATCATCAGTTATAACAAATGTTTCACATCAATGCAAGCTATTAATAATAGGGTGGTATATGGGAAACCTATATTTTATGCATGATTATTCTGTAAACCCACAACTTCCCTAATAATGAAAAAAAAAAAAAAGACTAAAAAATTTATTTGGTCTTGTGGTAGGCAGAATAATGGCCTCCAAAATTATCCAGGTCCTAATATCTGGAATCTGTGAATGTTAACTTATCTGGAAAAAGGGTCTGAGCAAATGTGATTAAGTTAAAGATCTTGAGATGGAGAGACTATCCTGGGTTATCAGGGAGGGTCCTAAATGGAATCACAACTATCCTTATTAAGAGAGAAGCAGAGGGAGATTTTGCTATAGAAAGAAGATAGAAGGCAATGTGACCTAGGAGGCAGAGATTTGAGTGATCTGGGCACAAGCCAAGAATATGCTGGCAGCCACCAGAGGCTGGATGAGACAAGGAAGAAATTCTCCTCCACCCCCGCCCGAGCCTCTGGAGGGAATGTGGCCCTGCTGACACCTTGATTTCAGCCCATTGACATTGATTTCAGATGTCTGGACTCCAGAACTGTGAGAGGATACATTTCTCTTGTTTTAAGCCACCTAGTTTGAAGCAGCCTGGGGAAAGACAAAATTAATGGCTTTCCTCCATACTTGTGTGACTTGTATGTGAAAGACGGTGAAAACTCAGGCTAGAGATATGAACATCAGATTCCCATGCTCAAGAGAACTGACATGGAACAAGAGGGTCCCATTGTGGTGGGTTGGGAAATGGAACCAGGAAAGCCCTGTTGGATTTACCTTTTAGAGACCACTTTCCCTCAGAACTGAATATGCCTGCAGAAACTAAGACAAAACAGGATCCCTCTTGCCAGAGACTCTGGTACCCAAAGCACAATCTCCCCCTGTTGAGTCATATCCTGTCAAAGATGGTGGGACTGCTTACTTCATAATCAATATGTTGGTTTAGGTATTTGCCGAATTATGTCACAGGAGCAGCAAATCCACTGCCAGGGAATGAACCCACCAACCCTAGAGGAAAGAACTCTTGAGTAAGCAACAGGTACTTTGGGTGCTAGGCCTGGCTCTGCCATGAGGCTTGTCTGTGTTTGTGACTGTCCTAGGAAGAGACATTCATCACCTTAAATTCATTTAGACCTGTCTATAAGCACTGCTTGCTTTCTTTGCAGAGGGAAATACAAGGGAGGAGGCAGAATCGGGCTGGGTGCTGGGTGGAAGAGCAGGGGATGCCCCTGTCCTCAGAGCCACCCCCCCACCCCCCAGATTGTGAGGTCTAGAATGTTCTTACAAAGAACAACAGGCCTTGCTGATGGGGCTGGTTCAGGGCCAGGAAGGGGCAGCTTAAAGGACACCCACTAGCCTACAAGGAACAGAAGGCTTGGGCACAGGGTCTTTCAGACAGCTTTCTTGGGAAGTTGGGTGTGGCTCGCCAATTGGAATGGGATTTTCAGGGGCATTTCTCTAACAGCCTGCACTCCTGCCCAGGCCAGAGACTGAATAAGGCCAAAGGTTCCCAAAATTTAGTGCGCTAAAATTTCCTGCAGGACTTATTAAATACACAGATGGCTGGCACCACCCTCAGAATTTCTGATTCAGTACTAACTAAAATATTACAAAGATTTTACTAAACACTAGGGGGACCTCTAGAAAAATATACAGAAATATCAAGTAACACACCAACAATCTGGCTTTGAGGGTGCAAGTCCCTGACTAGACATCTGCTCTCAGGCATTGTCCCCTTGAGACTCTGGCTGAGCTTCCTCTATTTGATCCCCAAAGGGCTGTAGTGAGCCTTTAGGCACAGTACCTGGCTAAGGGAAATCTGCTGGTTCTCTCGATCAAATCCCACTGTAACTCCCCAGAAGCTGGCAGCCCTGACTGTAGTCCTCCAAAGGAACCTTTACTCTGGGGTTTCCCATATTGGTCTTTAAGATTCTGTGTCAGGCTTGGCCCCAGAAGCTTCCCTGAATTAACAGAGAAGAAGACACTGAAATAAGCTCAGGGATAACGCAGAGGAAAGAAACACAGATAAGGCAAACAGATGATCTGACTCACAAGGTCAGTCTCTCCAGGTTTCAGCTTGTTTATTACCAGTAGAATGTAAGAGATGATGAATTTATCTAATCCATGACTTTATAATTCTAGAAAATCCCATGACTGAGATCTCCCCTTCAGCAATTTAAGTAAACTGAATTATTTTTTTAACATAAAGAAAGCCAAGATGATATATGGAACATTCTTTTTCTTGAAGAAAAAAAAAAAATAAAGGGGGGAGGTGGTGTGGGGCATGAGTTCTTTTAACTCTTAGTAACCCATCAGATTTTCTTCCCAATCATCTCCACAGGAAAAAAATTATAACCCATGACTCTGACCTTGGGCAATTTCGATTTCCGTCTCTTCCCCTTCTCCCCAGCATTACTCTTGAAATCACAAGCTCTCACCCCAGAGGGATGAAAATGCCTAAATCCTCATTGCAGGGACAAGGAGTTCTCTGTCAAAGGGTTGAGTTTGTCCTTTTCTCCATATACAGAAATGATTCTTTTTTTATCCTTTTTCTTTTTTGCATAGAGATTGTTGGTATTTTCATCTGTTTAAGGTCTGGGGGCTATTTATTTCCAAGCACTTTGGCATGCGAGCAAGAAGGCAGAACTGAGCAGGGTTTACGGAAGAGCCAAATGCTCCTCTCTTATTGAAATTAAAAAGCCTCAGTTATAAATGGCCACTCACCCTAAATGCAAAAACTACAGGAACCTCAAAATGTCAGCTGTTAGAAACCAGGCCCGTGAGGTTGCAAATTTGATGGCCTTAGAGGAAGGCTGGAAAAAGTGCCCCCTAAATGGCAGGGGAGTCAGAAACCTAATACTTAAAATGTTTATGACCTTACACTTTCCTAATCCCCTTTAGCTCTTTTATGCTAAAGGGGGAAGAGGAAGTCTTGGCCTTCATGGTTATCTCCCCAGTGTATTGGGACCCAAGTAATTGTCAGGACTGCTCCCAGGAGCCCTTCTCCTCTCTGAATACTGTGCTCGGAAGGTACCAAGAAAGATAGCATACTTTGGATGATGGTGGCTGGAGGGGAGGGAAATTTCTTTCAAAATCAAAAACAGAAAAATACACTGAAGCTGACAATTGTCTTTGTTGTTGAAATATCCCACTTCCTTTGACAATGAAGACGAGATTTAAGCACCTTAGTTTACTGAAGTTCTAGCCCCTTTGAGGGCACTTTAAGCTCCAACCTTGTGGAACTACTTGAAGTTCTCCAAACCCACCAGACTGTTCCATACCTCTGAGCCCTCCTTCACTTTGGAATGTCACCTTCCCACCCCTACCCTACTTATCCTCTACCTGGAATGTACTCTGCCTCTATCTCATACCTGGTGAAACACTCCATATCATTCTAGGCTCTCAGAAATGTTTCTAGTGGCTCCTGTCCCCACATGGAACAAATACCCTGCTGTATCCTGGACAGAATTCTGGGATGGCTCCAACATTATCTGATATTGTAGTAGACATTGAGGTTGAGCTCTCAACATCTTTCCACCCCAAAGATAATCCAGTCCTATAATTCCATCTGTTTTAGTTTCCTTGGCTGCTCAAGCAAATACCATACAATGGGTTGGCTTAATGGGAATTTATTAGCTCACAGTTTTGAGGCTAAAAGAAAGTCCAAATCAAGGCATCATCAAGGCAATGCTTTCTTCCTGAAGACTGGAGTCCTGAGGCTAGCTTTTGGTGATCCTTGGTCCTTAGCTTGTCACATGGCAAGGCACAAGGCAGCCTCTCCTGGACTCTCCGTTCTGTTCCAGATTCCGCTAGATTTCAGCTTCTGGCTGCAACCTGTGGCTTTCCCTCTCTCTGCCTGAATTTCTTTCTGCTTATAAAGGACTCCAGTAATAGGATTAAAGCCCATCCAGACTGAGGTGGGTCATACCTTAACTGAAGTAACTTCATCAAAAGATCCTAATGGGCCCCGTGAGCAGGTGAGCCGCCAGGCCCCGTGCACGGGTGTGCCGGACAGGTGTGAGCCATGCAGCAAGGAGAGTGACACAAGGGAGAGTCAAGACGAGATGCACTGAAAAACCAGGAACTAAGGTGGCGCAGGTGGTAGGACACCTCTCTCCCACATCAGAGATTCTGAGGATTGAATCCTGATGAAGACAGGAGGAGAAGGATGAGAAGAGAGGGCAGGAAACAGACACAGAGAGTTGCCCAGTGAATGGACACAGAAATAGCAAAAACAGGGGGGCGGTAAAAATGGAGAAAAGTAAGTAAATAAATAAATAAATAAATTCTTTAAAAAAAAAGGATAGGGGAGGAAGATACCGACTATAGTTAGCAGTAATACTTTGATGATGCTCTTTCATGATTTGTTAACAAATGTTTCACAACAATACAGGGTGTTTGTGTGTGTGTGTGTGTGGGGGGTGATGTGTGGGAGCCCTGTATGATGTTATGCATGTTTGTTTTGTAAGTTCATAATGTTTATTGAACACTTATAGTTTATGGATGTTCATGTATGAATGATATACTTCAATAAATTGTTTTTTTAAAAAAAAGATTCTAATGATAGTGGGTTTACACCCACAGGAAGGGATTAAGTTGAAGACTATGTTTTTCTGGGGTACATACAGCTCCAAACGATTGCACCATTCTTCTTGATAGTGACTGGGGTTCAGAAATGGGCATGGATTTAACATATTTCCAATTTATTGGTACTCTTCTTTGCCCACCAGAGCAGCCTTGAGAACTGGGCCATTGTTTTCACATTGTTTGGTCAGCTTCTGTGCACAAGCAGGGGGCTAATGTTAGTTCTCCAGGAACAGGTCCCCTCATGGAGTAAGGAACTGACCGATTCCTCCCCCATGCCTTCCTGAGAGGGGTGCCAATACTTAAGTCCAGCATGAGGCCAGCAGGAGGTGACTCTTGCTTTTGGTGTCTGAGGGAGGAGGAGGGGTCCTGCTGTCCTCTAGTTGCCCCCAGGCTGCTAGGGCTGCACCTTTAGGCCTCCACCTAGAAGTACCTTCATTCTATTCCATTTTCTACCTCACCACTGCCTTCCACCATCAGAACTTCTCATTCTTAGATCCCTTTACTTTACAGCAATAACTTGCTAACTAATTATCACGTTTAGCAGATATCAGGCCACAGCAGATGTGAATTCATAGGGCTACCTGCTATTCCTCGCAAGGCTATTTGCACATTCCCAAAGACATTAGCCCTTCTCAAGTTTCAATAGCTTGCTAGACACTGCACTAGACAAGTTTTATAATCTCATTTAATTCTCACATCAATTTTGTAATGATTTGTTACTCTATTTTGCAGCATCTCTGATGTTGATGCTCAGAGAGGTTAAGTAACTTGCCCAAGGTCATAAAAGGTAATAAGTATAATAGCTGGAATTCAAGGCCATTCCATCTGGTTTCAGGCCCCACAGGATGTGGGGCGGGAAGTACTGTCTGCAGCCTGCCTCAATCAATACAGGGACCTTCTCTGCCTTCTGAAGAGCCAGTTCTGTTTAATCAGCTCCTCCTACAAATGGGCAGCAGCAACTCCCATTTACAGCAATGCTTTTTACAAAGTTCTAGCACTTTCTACGGGGGTGTGTTTGAGGGAAAGCACAGGTTCACAAGCTTGTGGAGAGCACTGGGGAAGGAGGAGGATGAATAAAAGGGGATTCTGTCCCCTGAGCACTGCAAGTAGTCCCTCTGTGGCAGAAGGGTTTGAAAAGACCAAAGAAGCATCTCCAGCAATCAGTCCCCAACCCTTTTATCAGGTGGGTCTGTGGTGCAAGCGGGCCAAAGTCCACAAAGTGGTGGCAGAGAACCAGTCAGTGCCACTGTACCCCTTACCCGCTTACCTTCATCCACTACCACCCCCTCCCCCTGATAAAATTTAGGTACAAGTTCCAACCCTGGGACTAGGGCAGAGGAAGAAAAGGTCCCACATCCTAACTCTTCAGGTGGGTCTGGGCTGGGTCAGTGGAATACTAGGTGGGGTAGCCTCATAGTAACAGTTCACACTGCTGTTGCTTATTCTGTGCCAGATACTGCATTAAACATTGAAAACATTATCTCCTTAAACCCTCACAGCTAACCCACGAAGCAGATACTACTATTGGCCCTATCATATACACATAGGCACTGAGGCTTTAAGAGGTTTTACGATTTGCTCAAGATCACATAGATTGAAGAGATAAGTGCAAGCAGTTTGGACTCTCCAGTCCCTGCTTTTATCCTCAGGGCTATACTGCCAGGGAAGAAAAGGAAGTCATTTGGAAGTGTTGGTCTGTCCCCAGGGTGGAGCGTGAGGTGGTGAGGCGGATCCAAGGACAGTGGCTGGGAGCCCAGACAGTCTGTGGGTGTAATAGTTTTGTAGGGCTGCCATAACGAAGTACCACAAACTAGGTGCTTTTAAAAATGGAAATTTGCTCTCTCACAGTTCTGGAGGCTTGAGATCTGGAGTCACGTGTCAGCAGTGCCATTTCTGAAGGCTCTAGAGGAGGATCCTTCCTTGCCTCTTCCTAACTTCTGGTGGTGGCCAGCAATCCTTGGCATACCTTGGCTTCTAGCAGCATCACTCCAATCTCTCCTTCCTCTTCATATGGCCTTCTTCCTTTCCCTTGTCTTCTCTTCTTATGAAGGACACCAGTCCTTAGATTAGGACCCACCCAATTCCAGTATGGCCTCATTTTATTTTAACTAATTATACCTACAAAGATCCTATTTCCAAATAAGGTCACATTGTGAGGTTCTAGGTAGACATGAATATTGGGGGGGCTCCATCTAACCCAGTATAGGAGTCTTATAGGAAGAAGGATGTGGTAGAATTTTCAGGCTGAAGATAAATTGTCCCTCCCAGGGAACCCTTATTTGAAGAGGCCACTCCCAGCTTCCCTGGTTACTTAACCTTGAAAGGACTGGATGCCTCAGAAGCTGCAAACCACTCAAAGACCTAAAGAGATGACTGTGTAAGATCTGATTAGGACTTTCCCATTGGGCTCCAAAAAGCTGGAGAGTATGTTCCTAGACAGGTTGTAGTACCCTCAGTGTGCTGGGTCTGGTCGTATAGCCCCTTCTAGGAGAGGGGATGATGTCAGCTGCTTTGTGGTCTCCACCCTGGAAGAAATTCCTGGGCACACCCAAGTCCCCTGGTGGTGTGACTAATTTAGGGGGCTAATTCAGCACACTGAGGGCATTACAATCTGTCTGGGAACATATTCTTCAGATTGTTTTTTGGAGATCCAGGCCAGTGCCTCTCTCCTTTGTGTTTGTTGCCAATCATCCCAGGGGCCCAGCTTAGTTGTACAGTCCAGTTTAATGCAAACCTTGGGCTTCTCAGCTCAGAACAGCCTTCTCTCTAGACTAGCACTCTGCCACTAGGACTTTCTGAGAGTTATCAGGCATAACCTAAGGTTCAGGTTGAAGTTGCTCTCCTCAAACCATTGACACCAGAGGCTTGAAACTTTACTGATTTTTGTACAAAATCTCCTGAGCCAGTCTCAGTTCTGAAAACCCAGACTAAGTCATGATCTATTGTTCCACCTCAGGGCCTCTGCACTGGCTCTTCTCTGTCCGGAATGCTCTTCCCTCATCTTTGCATCTTGTCATTTAGATCTCAGCTTAAATTTTCCCTCCTCAGAAAGGCTTTCCTTATCCATCCAATCCTTTCCAACCCATCACCCAACATATATGGTATTTGTATTGTTTATTACTCTGCTCCACTGGAATATAACCTGTGTAAGTTCAGGGACTTGTCTGTCTTGGACACCTTGGAATCCAGAGCCTAGTGCAGTCGGCATGTAGCTGGCACTAAAGAATATTTGTTGAATGAATGAGTGAATGGTTGCTAGCTGATGGTTCTATTCCTGGCTAATCCCCAACCTTTAGGGTTATTAATCACTTCTTATGTTCTTGCTTTCTATTCACACTCTTAAATCCTGCCTAATAAGGACCCTCTTTCTCTCTGTTTTGTGTCTTCTTTGCGATTTCCAGTGATCATTACTCATTATAAATGTACATTGATACTTCCATCAAAAAGGACAACTCTTGTCCACAGCCCAAAATGGAAATCAGAAAACCATAGGATCCAGAAGGAGCAGAGCCCTAGTATGGGGAAGGGAACCTGTGTGACCATTAATTTAACTCCCTAGCTGATGGGAATTCTTATATTCCTTTATTCTGGTGGGTCTTTTGTTTGTTTTGTTGGAGAGTTGATGAGCAAAGGTGAATATTGTGTCACAGTGAATTGCTTCTGGGTTACACATTTGACTTTCAGAGTAGATTAGTGGAATCAGCCCTAGTTTCAGCTAGTTTATATAGAGGTAATATTATACCTTCAAACAGCCTCTTGCAAATGCATAGAAACCCAGTCTCCAAAGAGGACAGTCATCCCCCAGACCATTACTGAGGGTAGTCACAAAGAACTCAGGATGCTCAGGTTAGGAGGTTTTAGGGAACTTCTGTTTCCTCTTCTTGACCATGAGGAGGTGTGACTAGATGATCACCAGGTCTGAGCCAAAAACTAATTATCTCCATTAGAGATAATGGAGGACACAGAATATTCAGTTACATTTGAATTTCAGATAAAAAAATTTTTTTTAGAATAAGTATGTCCCACATATTGCATGGGGGCATACTTATACTAAAAATTATTCATTGTTTATCTGAAATTTAAATTTAACTGGGCATCCTGTATTTTATCTGGCAACCCTAGGGAGGAGGGACCAGCATTTAAAATAAATGGCTTCTCTAGGGACAAACATTGGGATCTGGGGAAAACAGAGGTCATAGTGAGCTGTAACTTTTTGAGGGGGAAGAATGAGGTTGGTTTCTTTCATGCCAATTAAGCAATCACAGGCGACCCCATTAGAAATCCAAACTCATGACTATCATGGGACTGAAGATCAGGGAAAAAAAACTTAAAAAGATTATGAGCCAGAATAGCAATCTTCACACACACCACTAGCCAGCAGACAGAGGGACTATCTCACCAAGGAAGGTAAGAATGTTGATCTTTCAGCCATAATTGTACCACTCTTCTTTCAGAACGGGATTTCGGAGGTTCTGGTGGACTCTTCTACCCTCGTTCATTGCCTTTCTGATGCTTGGCTGTCAGCAGAATTTTGCCTTAAGTTTGTAATTCTCCAACTTCTGCCAGTCACAGTCTCCTTCTAGATTCTCTCTCAGCTCTCCTAGACTACAGGGACAAAAACCAGAGAACCAAGAAAAGTGATTTTTCAGGTTGGCAGGCTACTGGTGAGAAGCAGGCTCCCTGATTTAGAAGTATTTTCCTGCTACCTAAAAGACCGCTGCTCTTTGTTTGGGTGGGATACCAAAATAATTTAACTCAGAATTTTCATTGAGTTTTGTTTCTGCAATTTCAAACCCAGGGTTTGCCCCTACAGTAATTACCTGAGATGATCAGTGAGTTCAACTGTAATTTATCTTTCCTTTCCTTCCCTTTCTTTCTTCCTTTTTTCCTTCCTTCCTTCCTTCCTTTCCTTCCTTTCCTTCCTTTCCTTCCTTCCTTTCTTCCTTTCTTCTTTTCTTTCTTTCTTTCTTACAACTGGGAAGGGTAAATTACACATAAAATGCCCCTAAAGGGAAGGATTCACATGGTGAGTTCCCTTTTCCCCTGTTGTTTTTAACTGGGGCTCATTAATATAACTATGGGGATGAGACTTTTGAAATTCATGAGAACAATAAGAGAAGAAAAATGCACAATATCAAGAAAAGACGCTTCCATTATTGTTTTGAATGAACATACTTTGATCACAACTACAGCAATTCACAAGTGTTTTGCTTGCATGCTTTGTGGATTTTTTTTCCAAAATTCTTTCATTCTTTCTTTTTTTAATCCTCATCATTAGATTTGAACTAGGGAGAAGCAGAAATTGATTTAGGTAGGAGAGAAAACAATGATTAGACAAGTCAGGTCCTGGGCTTCATCAGCTCATCTTAAGTTGAGTGAAATGGTCAAGCCAAGGCACCTGTATGGTTCAGCTTCCTATGCTGAAAAGTAGGGCTGGAGCATGCCTGATCTGGCAATTCTGCTTCACACACCCATGGGAGACTCAGGTAGAGGGTGTTCTGGAAAACATATATTGTCACCAGAGATTCCTATTTGTCCAAGGATTGATATCATCCAATAACGCTGGAGAGAAATAATTCCTCTTATTTTTTTAACCACAGTTTTGGGCCAGGGAAGGTAAGGAATGAATAAAAATGTTTTTTCGTTTCTCTACAAGCTTATGTTACAGGGTTCAATTGAAGGCAAAGGTAGAACATGTTTCCACCAAATAAGAATTCAATTTGAATGCTTTTTGCTATTGTTTGTAGTTTCTTCTTTGAAATTAATTTTCAGTTAGTGAAAGCCCTCAATATCAAACCCTGAAAGAAGCAGGCACGGTCCTCTCATAGAGAGAAACCAGAGCTTTCTGGCTGTCGCTGTTGTTCAGCTAGAATGTCTTTGTGGGTCTTTATGAGATGACAGATGAGGATGCTTTGGATGCACTAAATGATGCTGTATGCCCCTTCTGTTAGGTGTCCTGGGTCCTGACCTCACAAGATGCCAAGAGAAGAGGCTCACTTCATATATGGCTACCCCAAGAAGGGACGTAGCCACTCCCACATTACAGCTGAAGAGTAAGTTCAAAACCAGTCCCAGGGGGGTTTCCAGTTTCCCATTTGCTGACACAGACTGCTGACTCCTACCTGCACATGCCTGCCCATACATCTCCCTCATGTTCATCTCCCCAGACAGTAAAAATCCTGGCAATGAGATGAAGAGAATTGGCAGTCCTACAAGGGCCCACTCAAGCTTCTTTGAGGCCAAACAGGCAGGGAGATAGGAATGGTAAAGAGTTAAGTCTCACCTTGTTGTCTTTTGCTACTGGGTCTTAGCCATAGGTTTCCAAATTGAAAGCCATCATTTTCTGTCTTGAATCAAGAGGACTTCTTCCTTAAGCCTTGGATAAAACCCAGTTCTGTCAACTCTAACCAGGCTCCTGAAGGTGGATTGCAGGCAGAATAAAAGTGAATGGCCAAAGAGCCAGTAAGAGTAAAAGGTGATTCAAACTGCAGACTTACTCCAAAGTGAAGATTTGTGGTTGTTTTACTTTCTTAGTCTGCTCAAGCAAATACCATGCAATCGTTCAGCTTAAACAATGGTAACTTATTTGCTCATGGTTTTGAGGTTAAGAGAACATCCAAATCAAGGTATCATCAAGGGGGAAGCGGCTGTGGCTCAATCAGTGGGGCTCCCGTTTGCCATATGGGAGGCCCCGGGTTCGGTTCCCGGGGCCTCCTGGTGGGGGCGGGCCCGCCCGCACGGCGTGGTTGGCTGACCCGGCGAGCGCGGGCAGCAAGGGGGGGATGGATGAATGGATAAATAAAATCTTTAAAAAAAAAAAAAAAAAAAAAAAAAAAAAGGTATCATCAAGGCAATGCTTTCTTCCTGAAGACTGGCATTCTGGGGCTAGCTGCCAGTGATGCTTGGTATTTAGCTTGTCACATAATAAGGCACATAGAGGCATCTCCTGATCTCTTCCTTCTCTTCCAAATTCCATTGATGTTCAGCTTCTTGTTTCCTATGGCTTTCTCTCTCTTTCTGTCTGAGTTTCATTCTGCTTATAAATGACTCCATCAATAGGATTAAGACCCATCCTGACTGAGGTGGATTTTACCTTAACTGAAGTAACCTACCTCATCAAAAGGTCTACATATAATGTGTTCGCACCTAGAGGAATAGATCAGGTTTAAGAATATGGTTTTCTGGGGTACATACAGCTTCAACCCACCACAGTGGTCATAACCTTTGCCATAACCTTATCCTAAGGAAATGCATTTGGTATTATGAATTAGTGAAAAATAATTATTTATGTGATTAAACATTTCTAAGTGCTATGCATTGTATACCAGCCCAAGACACTATTCTTGTTTTTGAAAAAAATCTCACAATTTAGTGAAAGAGTTAGGCATGAAAATAATCTTGTCAGATGTAAGTGCTCTAATGGGGAACATAGAGGCAGGGAGGACATTGTTTTAGTTTGTCAGGCTGCTATGACAAATAGCACATGATGGGTTAACTTAAACAACAGGAATTTATTAGCTCATGATTTTGAGGTTAGAAGAAGTTCAAAATCAGGATGTCGGCCAGGTTTGTTTTCTCTTGGAGTCTACAGTGTTCTGGTGCTGGCTGCCAGCAATTCTAGGGGTTCTTTGGCTTGTATCTCTGCCTCCCATCACATGGTGATGGCTTCTCCTTTCCTCTGCTCTTCTGGTTTTCCACTGGCTTCTGTCTGGCTCTGGTGCCTCTTGTGTTTCTCTCACTTCTGGCTTCCAGCTTCCTCTCTTTAAAAGGCCTCCAGTAATGTGAATTAAGATGCCCTCTGATTCAGCTGGCCACACCTTACCTAATAACATTTTCAAAAGGGTCCTATTTACAAATAAGTTCACACATACAAGAATGTGGGTTAAGGTTAAGAATATGTCTTCCATTGGTATACATAGTTCAACTTCACAGACACCGTCTGCAGGTACTGGGAGTGCGGAAGGGGATGGTGGTGGGAGGGAAGACTCTGCCCTCTGCATGGGGGCTCCAACAGGGTCAACAAGTAATCAGGTTTTTGTTTGTTTTCTTTCCCCCTGAGATGGCTCCCTCATCTGTTTGCTCATTGTTTTTGCTCATTGTCTGCTCGTTGTTCTTGCTTGTTGTTCCCACTTGATGTCTGCTCATTATCAGCTAGTTTGTTTGACTTCTTTAGGAGGCACCAGGAACTGAACCTGGGATCTCCCATGTGGGAGGTGGGTGCTCAACTGCTTGAGCCACATCCACTCCTCTGTAATCAGGTTTTTATCTGGACTATCTTTTATGCTATCTATTCAGAATTCCATGCAACCTTTCTCTCTTTTTGGAAAGAACTGTTGAAAAATCTTTAATAGTGTAAACTGGCAGGGACAAGCAAGCTGTAGAACCCACCAAAGGCACTAAGGAAGAATTCAGACTGTATTTCCTCAGAAGACCCTAGTAGATTCTCTAATCTTTCTGGATGGTCAGTTGGGATAGGGGCAAAGACATCTTCTGACAAATGTCTGAAGAACAAAAATATATTCTTTGGGGGTATTTTCCATTTGGTATTAGTTAGGAGATTGTTTCAACTGCTGTACAATGACTCAAAGGACTCAACAATACACCTTTTTTCAAAATGTAATTTTATGTATCTCTCATTCAGCAGCATGAGAGTAAAAAGTCCAAGACTCCTTCTCTCTGGTTAATCCCTTTGGACCTTGCCTTTTGATACCAAGCAAAAGCAGGCTCTTTTCTCCTGATGCATCTTTATAGCCAATCCTGAGATACCAAGGGTTCAAAGACAGAAAGAGTTTATTTGGTTGTGTAAGCAAAGGAGCACAGTGACTGCATGGCCCAAAACTGCCTCCCTTATCTGCAGAAATTCTAATATTTTATACCACCAGGGTACTAATGAGTAATTGGGGAGGAGTTGAACACAGGTTCCTTCATTAATAAACATTAAGGGGCTGAACAGGATGGGGAGGGGTACTGTAGCAAACTAGGGTCAATAACTAGGTTCTGGAATAGGGGTATACAGTACAAAGTCAGTTACAAGGTTTTTCATATGGATATAAAATAGAGATGGGTGGAGTGGTCGGATCTCTCTGGCTTCTTCATGCTGAAAAGGGGTGTTGACATTATGGGGTAGAAAAGTGAAGCTGGTTGTCATTTTGATCTCTGGGTTCCAGAGCTTGTCTGGCATAGGAATAATTCAGAAACTTTCCGAAAAATAAACTTAACATGCAAATTGAGAATTACTTCTGTTCTATGTCTTTTCCCCTTTTTGTTCTAATCCCACGTTGTCAGGAGACCCATCCCTGGGAATTGTCAAGTCCTGCATTGCCAGGAAAAATCTCTGGAAGTCCCACATTGCCAGGGAAAACTTTATCCCTGGAAGTCCTGTCCCATGTAGGTGGGGGGGAGATAGTGAGAGTTTGGTTTAGACAGGCTGGCCATATTTGAGTAACAAAGAGGTTCTCTAGAGGTGACTCTTAGGTTTAGCTTTGTCATTACAGAAGTAAATTTCATGAGCACAAGCCTTGAGACTGAGGACTCAACTTACTAGCAAGTTTCTTTTTCAAGGTAAACCTTGCAGAGTTCTACTGTTTCAAAAAATTGGGAGCTCCTATTTGAAAGAGTAGTAGGAATTTCCCAGGTGAAGAAGTTTAATATTTCTACATTTTCCCCAATCCCTTAGGGGACTCTGTAAATACCTTTCTATCTTATGCCCAGAACACTTTGAAATGCATCAGGGTATTACAACAATTTTGTACAGAATATCACAATCTCATTTGCTATTTTAGGTTCCATGTTAGCTATGCTGTTTAAATAAGCTGATGAGTCAGGTAAAATCAGATATAGAAATTTAAAGAATTTTTTTGACAAAAAATTTCTTCTTTCTTTTAATGTTTTAAAATACTGATCATATTACATTTTTTCCTTGTACTTCATTTCTCCTTCATCTTTAGATTAGCCCTATTTACCTTTTAATTGAAGTTTGATTCTTTTTAGCTTCTTAAATTGGGATGGTCTTTTAGAATTAATGCTGCTTTTTCAGCATGTTTAGAACTGGTTAACTTTAGGCCCTTAGCAATTCTAGGGAGTTATTAGGTTATACACAAAGAGTAAGCATTTTAGGACTTAAAAATAACAATTAGTGATCAGAGCTCAGGTACAGATATGACTGCTTCAAGAGCTTATAATCAAGGCCTTAATTTCCTTATGAGTATGTTAAATAAAGCTGTTTCTAGAGATCATGAAAATAGACCACAGTAAAAGTTTTGTTTGATTTTACTTTTACACTTTTACCAAGATCATGTTAATAAACAGGCAAAGCATAACTTATAGACTCTTGCCTTGCTTTTCCTTTAAAGTCCCTTTTTGTTGAATTTGTCTGTTCTTTTAGAGAAGCATCAGAGCAAAACAGTCTACCAATAAGAAATATATCGATAATGTTAATTTTCTTAAACATACATTTTAGCACCTCACTTTTTACAAGGTGAAAGAACAAATTCTTTTGTAACAGTTTGAAATGAAAGATATCCTTAAGGGTTTTATTAGAATATTAAAAGTGGTCAGGTCTGAACATTATATTTAAACAGGACTCTATTTATCACAGTGACAAATAAATTAGTAAAATAGTTTGGAAAAGACTTGCCTTCCAAAATAGCAGCAGCTTTATATATATATTTTAAACCATTAAGGATATGGTAAGGCCAACATGAAGTACATGAAGCCACCCTGATAAGGCACAGATTCTTTGTTCTTTATAAATTGCTCATTTTTAAAAAAGACTTTTCTATTTTTTTTTTTCTTCACTTAAAACAGATTAACAATTTAAGAAACTGGTGTTACCTTAGCAGAGAGAAAATCAAACTCTGGTTTTGCATCAGTACACTATTTGGCAAAGAAATCCTAGTTAGCATAGACCATAATAGATTAAGGTGGTGTCTGACAGGTTTCTCTGTTATGAAGTTACTTTAAGACAAATTTCACCTTTAAAGAATCTTATTGCTTAATTGATTAAGCATTTTTTCTCTTCTTCATTTTTTTCATTAATAAGATCTTGACTATGTTGTTTAACTAATCTGTGTTCATCTGTGTATCTTTCTGAACACTAGAGGAACAACTGGGTTAGCAGTTGGAATTAGATGAGATAAAAGTGCCTGAAAAAGAACTTTTTAGGAGTAATGTTTCCATATCTTGTTGAACTTCCTTTTTCTGTTCTTTTATTTTTGTGAATTTGAAATAAAGTTGTTAATTTAAAAATTAGCTTATTGAACTACAGACAGCAACAAGTGAAATTTACTTCCACTAACCCTTCTATAATTTTCCATATCCATTCAAATCTTGTCCTACATATTTTCACCTTGATTTTATGAAAACCGGTCATCTTATTTTAGGACAAAACACACTCCCTTAAACAAGCTTTTATAACCCTTCTACTTCTTTCCATATCCATTTAAGTTTTGTCTTATATCCCTCATTCTGTTCTCTGAAAAACTAGTCATTTCACTTTAGAGAAAACAATTTTTTTTTGAGCTACCGAGGACAGGGATTAAACCCCAGACCTTGTATGTGGGAAGCCAGTGTTCAACCACTGAGCCTCATTGGCTCCCTTGAGTTGGTTTTTTCATTTGTTTGCTTGTTTGTTTGTTTTTTGGGAGGCACTGGGGACCGAACCCAGGACTTCCCATGTGGGAAGCAGATGCTCAACCATTTGAACCACATTTGCCCCAAAACAATTATTTCTAAAAGATATTTTAAAAAATAAGTTCCTTAATTAAAAATTTACAATTTTATCATCTTAAAAATTTAACAGACTTGATGTAGTCGGAAGGTGCCAGATTCCTCTAGGTTCTTGGCTATGTCCATAAAAGAATTTAAGAACATGCCAATTTAGTTTGGCCAGTAAAAAAGTTTATTGAGAGATGACGGAAAAGAGAAAAGTATGAGGTAAGTCTCCAGGATCCGCTGCCATTGGGGTCCCGGGGCTCGCTTTGCGGATCGGAGTACGTCTGGGTGCGGTGAGCGAGCCGCCGGGAAGCCGGGGCACGGGATACCGTGTGGCGGGGACCAAGCCGGCAGTCAGCTCCATCCGCTCCCCATCCCTGTCGGCAGCCATGGCTCTGCGCTACCCCATGGCAGTGGGCCTCAACAAGGGCCACAAGGTGACCAAGAACATGAGCAAGCTGAGGCACAGCCGCCACTGCGGGCGCCTCACCAAGCCCACCAAGTTCGTTCGGGACATGATCCAAGAGGTGTGCAGCTTTGCCCCTTATGAGCGACGCAACATGGAGCTGCTCAAGGTCTCCAAGGACAAGCAGACCCTCAAGTTCATCAAGAAAAGGGTAGGGACACACATCTGTGCGAAAAGGAAGAGAGAGGAGCTGAACAATGTCCTGGCTGCCATGAGGAAAGCAGCTGCCAAAAAAAGACTGAGTTCCCTCTCTTTGTGTAATAAAAACTTGGAGGGAAAAAAAAAAAAAGACAAAAGTACGTAACCAAAACACGGATGCGGGCTACCACCAGGCAAAGAGGAGTGCCTGGGGTTGAGGGGTTGCCTTTATTAAAGCCATTCTTCACTCCTCCCCTTTCCTGATGTTGGGGAGGGGCCCCAGCTGTTTGATGTTCTGATTGGTTGCCTTACAATCCCCATCTTTTAGCTCTCAGGGGACCAATGATGAGGCCTTTTGTTTGGAGTTATCCAGGACTTCCAAATGGGACCTCATGGCCAGGGTCTTGGTGTGGTCTTTCTGGCTTTGTTCTTAGTAGTAACCTTCCCTAAGGGGGTTTCCAGGTGGGGTCTCACAGCCATGTTCTCTGCTGAGTCCCAGCTGTGACTCGTCTTTCCTCTTTCCCTATACTAACCTGTCTCAACTTCCCCCTCAGAGAGAGTTTACACCCTTATTCTTAAGGGGGAGTTGAAAGGCGATAGTCATTTTTCTGTAGCTGCTTCCAGCTGGTTAGGGGCACTAGTCCCTGCCTGACAGGATATAATACTCCCTGGCTATTCTGTTGAGGTTGAGGGAAAGTGGGTCTGGCACTGTGGTTGGGACTGGATGAAATCCCCACATGACTAATACCTTGTTCTGGAAGGCGATGATTCTGGAAAAAATAAACTTGGTTAGAATTTTGAAGATACATGGTCCCACTAAAAGGATAAAGAAGATGGTGGTGAATGGGCCCAAAAAAGGGACTGGCCATGACATACTGGACCATGAGAGTGAGAAAGACCAGGTGCCTCTAAGGCGGCATCCTCCTGAAGTTGATGGGCTTCATATTGTAGGTTTTGAATGTAGTCTAGGACTATTCTGAAGTGATTTACACAGAAACAGCATTCTTCCCTGAGGAACAGATAGGTTCCTCCCTGTGCTGCTATTAGCAAGTTTAGGGCTCTGTGATTTTGCAGCACCACAGCAGCAAGAGAGTCTATATGCTATCTAAGGGCTTCTAAGGCACAGCTAGTTTCTTCTATGCTGTTGGTTAACTCTAGGAAGAGATTGTGGTAGACCTGCTGGGTTTGGTATAAACTGCCAATCCCAGTTCCCATGGCAGTAGTTATGCCTAGGACAGCTAGTGGGGGGATAAGCAGAGGTACTGCCCTTTTAGTTATTGTAAGGTGATAAAATAAGGTAAATGGGATGGTGAGGTTTTCAGGACCATAGTAGAAAGAGGGAGTGATGTGTGCTAGTGAGCATATTCCAGTACAAAGGGGAGGCAAAGAGAGGTAGGCCTTGTCTCCACAAAGAAAGAAAATTCCCTTTAAAAAAAAAAAAAATTATTTATTTATCCCCGCCTACCCTGCTTGCTGCTTGTGCTTGCTGTGTCCATTTGCTGTGCGTTTTTCTGTGTCTGCTTGTCTCCCTTTGTTGCGTAACCTTGCTGCGCCAGCTCACCGCACCACGCGGGCTATCAGCTCACCATGACGCACGGGTCCTCAGCTTACTGCGCCACGTGGGCTGGCTTGCCTTCACCAGGAGGCCCCGGGAATTGAACCTGGGGCCTCCCATATGGTAAACGGGAGCCCAACCACTTGAGCCACATCTGTTTCCCAGAAAATTCCATCTTGATAGTTTAAAAGTAGCAGCAAATGTGAGATTAGTTATTGGTGAGCTGGAGCCCTCTTCAGAGCTTAAAGTTACCAGCTCACTGGTTAACCTGCTAGCAGATAGTACCAACATACACCCATTGGGTCCTGAGTCATGAAATAGGATGCTTCTCTGGGTGTCCCAGATAAGGTTAGCTTCTCCTCCCAGGCCATAGGGGTCTAATTTATGACATACTCATGGCATCTTTGGTGGGGTGTTTGGCTTGCATAAGTTAGTTTAGAAGTATAGCATCACAAGAACTAGCAGGGTATCCCCGACAGTACTGGGTTGTGTTTGAGTCCCTTACTATCCCTTCCCTAGGTTGCTGAGCCTTGAGTGGATCTTTGGTGCTGGTAAGCATTGTGGCATTGATAGGGTACCAAGTTAAGCAGACATCTGGCTTGCCTTCCCCTAGCAATAGGATAATGTAGTAGACTACATGAAGCTTCATTTGGGCTAGAGTTAAAGGGAATAGCACACAATTTATGTACTGGCTTTGACCCAGACACTACTAAACTTTGTTTCTTGAAGAGGTACTTCAGGACATCCAGTGGCTGGCACTCGAACCTCTCATCAGGTGCTTCTGGAAAGTTGGCACTTCAAGGAAGTACACTTGGAATAAGTGTACCCAGCTGGCAATTCCTTTAACTTTAACAGCTGTGGGAGTGATCAGACCCACAGAGTAAGCTCTCTTCCACATTGGGAGTGAGGCCTGTTCTCCTGCCAGGTTTTGATCAGAACCTGGTTTCCAGTTTAAATTTAGGTAGAGGTAACTCATGGTTGGGGCTAGGGAGAATTTTGTTCTGTGCTCCTGGATGATTTGTTAAGTTTTTTCCTAGGTTTATAAAATATTTGGTGAGTTCCTGGGTCTCCTGATCTAGTACCAGGTCCTGGATGAGGAAAGGTTGTCCATAGACCATCTCAAAGGGGCTATGCTGAAGCAGGTCTTTTGGAGCTACAGGAGGCCTCAGCAAAGCAATGGGTAAACTGGTGACCCAAGGTGATATAGTTTCCTGTCAAAGTTTGGCCAGAATTTGTTTCAGGGTTCAGTTTGCTCTTTCTACTTTCCCTGAGGATTAGAGTCTCCAGGAAATATGAAGATAATATTTAATCTGAGGGCAGCTGACAGACCCTGGGTTATTTTGCTAGTAAAGGCTGGCCCATTATCACTTTGGAGTGACTTAGGCAGTCCAAACCTGGGGATGATTTCCTTTAGGAGGGCCTTAGCCACTTTGTTTGCTGTTTCCTTTCTAGTGGGAAAAGCTTCCACCCATCCAGCAAAAGTAGCTACCAGTACTACAAGGTACTTATGTCCCTGGAAATATGGCATATGGGTAAAGTCTGTCAGTCCTCCCCAGGGTATGATCCCCACTGCTGGACAGGGGTGTTTAAGAGAGGAGGTTTGTTAAGCCTCCTGTTGTTTGGGTCATTAATTGGACCTAAGGAGCAACTCCCGGTAACCTCCTAAATTGTTTTTGCCAGGCCCTGGCCCTCAAAAACTTATTTGGCTAAGCTTGTCCATGAAGGACTTTCCACTGCACTGCTCCCAGCAGGTAGACTTGAGCTTCCTTAACAAGCCACCCACTAGCTTTTGGGATGAGCCCTAGGCTAGCTGTTTAAGTTTGCTCTTCCTGGGTATATTGAGTCTTAGGTAGTGGGACAGATTCTGGGATGAGGGCTAGGAGGGAGACTTGGGTTTGCGCTGTGGCTTTAGCTGCTGCATCTGCGTGGGCAATTCCCCTAGCTATAGCAGTGTCTGTTTTCTGGTGCCCTGGGCACTGCATAACTGCTATTTCTTGGGGCAACAGAACAGCCTCCAGTAAGTCCAGGATTTCTTGCCTGTGCTTAATAGGTGACCCACTCACTGTTAGTAAGCAAGCCTTGTTCTGGCCACACAGCAGAGTGGGTATGGAATGTTAGCTCTTTTCTCAGTGGCTAGTATTAAGCCTTGGGTTAGGACAATTAGCCTGCCCTCTGGGCTGACATCTTTAGGGGAAGGGCTTGGGCTTCTATAGTTCTAAATTGAGAGAACACTGCATAGCCTGCCCTTTAAATTCCTTCCATTATGAAACTGCTTCCATCTGTGAACTACTCAAAGTCTGCGTTTGTTAGAGACTCCTCTTTTAAATCTGGCCTGTTTGAGTAGTTTTGGTTGAGAATTTCAAGGCAGGCATGGAGGAGGGGACCCTCAGGATCTGACCTTGGGCCTTCTCCTTCTGCCAATAGCAGAATAGCTGGGTTGAGGGTTTGACACACCCTTAGCTGCACCTCAGGGGTCTCTAGTAATTGAGCCTGGTATTTAATTAACGGGCTACCTGTAAGCCATTGATAGCTCCAGGCTTCAAGTACTTTCACCTGATGTGGGATGAAGACTGTGAGAGGTTGCCCCCAGCTTAATCTGGTGGCTTGTTTAATTAAAAAGGCAGTTGCCGGGAGGCGGCTGTGGCTCAATCAGTGGGGCTCCCGTTTGCCATGTGGGAGGCC
This sequence comes from Tolypeutes matacus, assembly GCA_026826555.1. NCBI lineage: Eukaryota > Metazoa > Chordata > Mammalia > Cingulata > Chlamyphoridae > Tolypeutes > Tolypeutes matacus. The sequence continues at coordinate 16,184,083 of JAKSZT010053764.1, read as the reverse complement.
CCGGGTTCGGTTCCCGGGGCCTCCTGGTGGGGGCGGGCCCGCACGGCGTGGTTGGCTGACCCAGCGAGCACAAGCACCAGGGGGGGATAAATGAATAAATAAAATCTTTAAAAAATAAAAAAAAATTAAAAAAAAAAAAAGGCAGTTGCCTCCACTGCTCTTAGTCAAGGTGGGTATCCCTGTGCTGTGTTATCCAGGGTTTTGGAGAAATAAGCTACTGGTCAAGAAATTTTGCCCAGTTTCTGGACTAATATTTCCAGAGACACTCCCTTCCTCTCAGTTACATACAGAAAGAAAGGCTGTTTAGGTTAGGAATTCCTAAGGCTAGAGGGCTAATTGAGGCCTGTTTTAAGGCCTGCAAGGCAGCTTCCTGGTCTGTTCCATTCTAAGGGATAGTTATCAGCCCCTGCAATAGCACTGTACAGTGGCCAGGCTATTTCGCCAAATCTGGGTATCCACAGTCTACAGTAACCAGCCATCCCTAGGAAAGCCCGCAGTTGTTTCTTTGTTTGGGGCTCAGGAATACTAGTGATGGCTTGAACTCTTTCTGGGGAGAAAGCCCTTTCCCCCAGGTGAGAAGAAACCCTAAATAGGAGACTTTCTGCCGAGAGATTTGTGCCTTAGATGCCGGCACTCTGTAGCCCCTATCAGCTAGGAAATTAAGGACTAAAATTGTGTTGGCATCGTAAATTTCCTTTGTCGGATTACAAAGCAACAGATCATCCACATATTGTAAGAGGGAGCTCTGAGGCAAGCGGAGATCAGCTAGGTCCTGAGCTAAGGCAATCCCAAAAATATGGGGGTGTCACGGAACCCTTGCATCAACACAGTCCATATAAGCTGGAGAGGAGGTTTAACGTTGGACTCCTGCCATTTAAAGGCAAAAAGACCTGGGAGTCTGAGTGGAATGGAATGCAGAAAAAGGCATCCTTTAAGTCAAGACCAGTAAACCAAGCTGTGGTTTCTGGGACCTGGTTTAGCAGAGTATAAGTGTTGGGCATGACCAGGTGGATCGGTATAGCAAAGCCATTAACTACTCTTAAGTCTTGAACCAGCCGGTAAGTGACATTGGGCTTTTTAACAAGAAGGCCATTCTCCAAGAACTTTTTAATCATGGGCCAGAGGCCTTTAACAGCTTCCTCCTTAAGGGGGTACTGCTTTCTATGAGGGTAGGGCTGGTTGGTATTATAAGCAATAGAAACTGAGGGAACCTGGAGGACCTGACCTGGAATTCCTGCAGCCCATACTAAGGGATTTATTTGGTCAGCTATCTCTTGGGAGATTTTGCTTAGTTGGGTCCCCAGGTCTGCAGCCAGACAGATGGTTCCAAATCCAGACTCACCAGCTCTCGTTTCTGAGGCATTATACCCCTGGGGGCTCAGGCTGGGATCTACTAATAAAATGCTAACCCCCAGTGAATGGAGAAGGTCCCGTCCCTTTAACCAGTTGGACATTCTGGAATAACTAGGAAAGAATGGCTTATTAGGAGGTTTCCTAGTCTATAGGATGAGGTTTAGTAAATTGTCTAGATCTTGATTTTCCATCAACTCCTACTATAGGGCACTACTGAGATGAAAGAGGTCCAGAGTGGCAGGTCAGGACCGAGCAGGTGGCTCTCATATTAATTAAGAAAGTAACAATCTTACCTGCCACATCAAGGGTCACTTGAAGCTCTTCCTGGTTGATGGTTTGCAGTGTTGTCCAGCGAGCCATGCTTGGCCTCAGGCCTGCTCAATCATCCTCAGCAGGGCTTGCAGGGGAGCCCCATTCCCTCTCTGGGGAGTGGTGCACTCCTGGGCCCAGTGCTCAGTCTTCCCGCACCTGGGCAAGGTCCTGGGGGATGCTTGCGGTGAGACAGCTTGAAACAGCCATATTTCCAGTGGCCAGGCTCTCCACACTTGAAGCATGTTCCTGCTAACTTAAAGCCTGAATTTGGGTGGCCCTGAGGTGACAGGGTGCCTTTAACGGCAACTGCTAAAAGGTGAGCCTATCTGGACCCCATGCCTGCTGCTCCTTACCTTTTCCATCTTGGTGGTATGGTCTTGATTGTTGAAGACAGAGAAGGCTGTTTCTAAATGGGTGTTTATGGGAGTTTGGGGACCCATGGAAAGCTTTTACAGCTTCCTACAGATATCCAGAGCAGACTGGCTAATGAAGTAAGTTGCTATGAGGATCTGTCCTTCATTAGAGTTAGGATCTACCAGAGTATATTTCTTCATTACCTCTACCAGCCTTCCTTGAAATAAGGCTGGATTTTCATCTTGCTCCTGAGTAGTTTCCTTGAACTTACTATAATTGATTGTTTAGGTAATGCACTTCCTCATTCCTTTGAGGAGTCAGGTCTCTAGCCTTCAGATCTGCCTGTCCCCTCTGATAGTTCCACCTGGGATGTGTATTAGGAATTGCTACTGCTCCTACCACATCCAGGTTAGGCTGTTATGCAGCGTGTCCTTGTGCCTCAGTACAGATGCGGTGTTTTTCCTACTGGGTGCAGCAAGTTACAAGAATAATGTGCATGTCACCCCATGTTAGTTCAAAGGTCCTTGTGAGGTGCAGGAACCCCTCAGTAAATTTGGTGGAGTCCTCAGAAAACCGACCTAACTTTTCTTTGCACTGTGCCAGGCTGGCCATAGAGAAAGGGACATGCACCCTAGTATCCCCATTAGCTATTTCTCTTAAAGGGTAGAGACCTTCAGTCTTCTGGCTGGGTGGAATGAGGCTCCACTTCAGGTATGACCTGCTGGACTAGACCTTGAAGCATATGGGGGTGGTGCTGATGCCCTTGCTGGAGGTGAGTCTAAAGGGGCTTTCAGGTCCAGGGCTGGGTCATAACAAGGAGGGCTACTAAGAAGGGGGTCATCTAAGATATCGTCTTCCTTCTCAGAGGGTGCTTACTCTGTGCTCTGGAGTTTCCCTCTGCACAGCACAACCGACAAGAACCCCTTAGACTCTTATTCTGATACAGGGATATAAAAAGCTGGATATAGGGAAATTCTACCCATTTTCCTTCCCTTCTATGCAGTAGGGATAGCTGGAGAATAGGGTTGAAATTGAGGGTCCCATTTAGTGGCCAGTTTTGGCTGTTCTCTAACTTGTACTGTGGCCATGTGGTGTCGCACAGAGAGATTGTCCTCTTCATTTTTTATCGGTAGGCAGATCATCCCAGTTTCTGACAAGACACACCAAAAGGGAGTCTGCTGGAATGCTGGAAGAACTGCTCATTATCCTAGGGGAGGATAAAGGCATTCGTCAGTCTTGGTGGCATCCCACTGCTAGACCTGACTGAATGAATTGCTCCCCAACCCAGCGTCTTGGAGACTGGGGCGCCCTACTCCGACGTCCCTGTTTTGCAGGACTTGGGAGTCTCTAGTCTCTGGACATCCCCAGAGGCTTAGAGATCTTGGGAGACCCTGGGTCCAGTTCCCAGACCAAAGCTCTCAAGCCTGGCTTTCTCCCTAGGAAAGGGACTGGCTAGGGACCTTTCCTTCAGCCTACTTTTGCAGAGGTCTTAGGAAATAACCGTGGGAGAGCTCATCTTTTGGCCACTCCCAGGAACCAAGTTTCACAAACAGACATTAAAAGCCCATTACAAGATTGGAGAGTAATTGTTCTGCAGCTTGCCAGGAAACTGCTTCAAGGCCCTGGAGGTAATCCCAGGGCCTCGCAGGACTGAGGAGGAACAAAACCTCAGGAGGCTACCAAGGGTGGGACCAATGCCTCACTAAAAACAGCATTTTCAGTTTCTAAGACACTCCAATGCATCTCACAGACCCAACAATGGGGACAGCAGTAGTGGAAGATTGAAGATTAAAGGCACTTCTAATTAAAAGGAGTTAATTACTGGCCTCAGGAAATGCTACAACAGGTGACAGCCATTCTGAACTCACAGAGAGGGCCTGGTACACTCCCTGCAGACTCCTGCATGACTCAGGCCATGTGCCTAGTCAAGTCTCAAGAACAGTTTCACCGACCCCTCAGAGCTTCCTTAGATCTACATAGCGTGAAGATCCAAGGCTCAACCATGCCATCTCTGAAGATGGACCCGGAAATCAGGGTAGCCTGACCTTATATCCTGTGGGAACCTACCAGGAACTCATTTAAAATGGCAGAAGGGGAAGGTGGACAACCAAGAGAGGGCACCGACAGGCTATAATTAAAAGTTTAGACTCACCAGTCCTCATTGGGGGTCGGGGAGAGTTACTTGCCTCTAGAACTCCTGGCTGGCTCACCAGATGTAGTCGGAAGATGCTAGATTCTTCTAGGTTCTTGGTTATGTTGCATAAAAGAATTTAAGAACATGCCAATTTAGTTTGGCCAGTAAAAAAGAGTTTATGAGAAATGAGAGAAAAGAGAAAAGTACACACTGCAGACAAGGATGTGAGCTACTTCCAGGCAAAGAGGAGTGCCTGGGGTTGGGGGGTTGCCTTATTAAAGTCGTTCTTCACTCCTCCCCTTTCCTGATGTTGGGGAGGGGCCCCAGCTGTTTGATGTTCTGATTGGTTGCCTTACAATCCCCATCTTTTAGCTCTCAGGGGACCAATGATGAGGCCTTTTGTTTGGAGTTATCCAGGACTTCCAAATGGGACCTCATGGCCAGGGTCTTGGTGTGGTCTTTCTGGTTTTGTTCTTAGTAGCAACCTTCCCTCAGGGGGTTTCCAGGTGGGGTCTCACAGCCATAGTCTCTGCTGGGTCCCAGCTGTGACTAGTCTTCCCTGCCTCATTATTGTTAACTTATTAGTATTTGTATAAACCTAGGGAGATTACACCAAAGTAGAATAAAACTAATGATGTTTTACATAAGAAATGTTTTCTTTTTTTATTTTCCTTCATAGGAGGTTAAAACTTCTTTGTTTTCGTAATACCTTAAAATTATAAATAACCTCAAGAGCACATTGACTATCAGGCTCTGGAGAATATATTACAATTTAGAAAAACTTTTTCTTCTCTTTCAAGGAGTTTCTCTTTACTAACTGAAATTTGGCTATTGGATTATTAATTACTTTCATCTCAAGGCTGTTAAAATTTAATTTGGAAATTACAGGACAAATTATGCAAAACAAGGTTTATTCTGTAATATCACCTCTGTCCTTATCATTTTTTATTTCCAGGCCTAGTAGACAGGATTCTAAGCCAAACTTACATCTCCCCCATCTTCCCACACCTAGCCCATCCCCTATAGTTTCCTAATCCAGTTTTAATTCAGTGAAGGTTAGGAGAAGACCTTGGGTATCGGATGGATTATAGAAAGATTGTGGGGGAATTCAGGATAACCTTTTTAGTTTTTTCTTCAAATAGTTTCTTTAGTCAGATATCTATGACATTTCCATCCTGTTCCGCTTTTCTAATTTGGGCTCCAGGAATATTCTTCTTACATATCTATCTATCTATATAAATGCTTATTTAATTTTTAGCAATTTTAATAGAGCTCTTTTAAGAATTTTCATTTGTTAATTTGATTTTACCATCCAGAGGTATGAAGATATACTTTGAAGAAAGAGACAGACAAAAATAGATGCATACACAAAACAGAAACATAACTCACCAATTTGGCTCATCAATCTCACTCTTTTGGTTTGGTTGTCTTTGGGTTTTTCCATCATTCCATGCCTCTGGTTTTCTTACAGCTTTTAAGATCTCCTCTGGGATCAGTGTTGCCTGTAATAAGCAAACTTATTCTTGGAAACACTTTTATATATATATAAATTGGAGAAAAAGTTATTTGGGTGTTATTTGGTTAACAGGTCTTTAGCAAGGAAAGTATATTTAGGAAGCTATGCTTTAAATATCTGCGTCCCCCTGGGCCTTTTCATTCCAGGTTTCTGTCCATTCCCACCTAGCTGTTCTTGGGTTTTCCCCCGGGGGCATCTATGGCAATACCTTTTCCAGTGTCCTTCTTTGCAATATGCACATTAATTGGTTCTTAGTTTTTAAATATCTTCTGTTCCTGAAGTGGTGGCGGTTGGTCCCAGGGGTCTAACCTTTTTGTGGTAGTCTTGTTCTGATTGTTTTTGGTTTATTAGAGCTTTGAGTAGTGTCATTTGCCTTCTGAAATGCAGGTTTTCATTAACTCAGTTCCTATTATAATAAACTTCATAGGCAATGCTAATTAAACAAGAAACAGGTAATTTTAGCCCCCCAGCAATTTTCTGTAGTTCCCTTCTTATATCTGGAGAACTTAGAGTAATAAAGGTTATATTTAAAAGTCTAGGATTTTCTGGACTTTCCAGATCTTTTTTAATGTATTGCTGATAAGCAGTATACATCCTTTCTAGGAAAGTGGAGGAACTTCTGTTCTTGTGTTACTTCACTTATCCTTTGTAAGCTTATAGCTTTAGGGACCTCTTTCTGTTTTAAATTAGCCCAGTCCTCAGCACCATTAGCATTCCATTTAAGATTCTTTACTGGTGCTGCTAATTTCTCTCTAACATGCCCTGGCTTGTCAGGATTTTTTTTTCTCTGTTTTTTTTTTTTTTTTTTTTTTTTTCTGTTTCTTGCTCTATTCCTTCATTTACTATTTTCCCTTCATCTCCTGTTATCTGCAAGTCCTCAATACCAGTCCATTGCCAAGCTTTAAGACCAAGAGGGTCTAGCAGCTGCAGAAAGTTTGATTATTGTGCTTACCTCTCTTGCTAGGGCACCAGAACCTCGGGTGGGCAGACTCCTTCTAGGACCCCTTTGTCCTTAGTACCATCTGGGATGCCAAACTGACACTGAACAAAAGTGGGTTCTTTTTTCTCGATGCATCTTTAAAGTCAATTCCTGAAACACTAGGGTTTCAATGAGAGAAAGAGTTTATTTGGTTGCACACAAGCAAAGGAGCTCAGTGGCCTCATGGCCCAAATCTGCCTCCCTGATCTGCAGAAATTATAATATTTTATAACATTGGGGTGCTAATGAATAATTAGGGTAGAGCTGAACACAGGTTCCTTCATTAATAAACATTAAGGGGCTGAACAGTATGGGGGGGTATAGTAGTAAACCAGGGCCAGTCACAAGGATCAGGGATAGGGGTATACAGAACAAAAGTCAGTTACAAGGTTTTTCATATGGATATTAAACACAGGTGGGTGGAGTTGTTACCATCCCAATAGTAAGCATACACAAAGGTGAGCCTAATCCATAAACAAGTGTAAGGTCAATCTAGAATTATCATCACAAATGTAAGCATACACAGAGTGAGGTTAAGTCTAGAGTAACCATAAACAGGGGTGAGGCCACTCTAGCTTCAGTAATTTCAGATATTAACTTTTGGCTATTTTAGAATATAAAGGGATCTATATAATGATTTAGTAATCATAATTTGTTCATTCTTAACCCTTGGTTACACTTTGGCCACCTGGTTAAAGATGGTGCACCACCATCTCCATGTCTTAGCCAGCAGGAACAGGGATAGGGAGAGGCTAGGCCCATTTCTTTTAAGTGACACACATCACTTCTGCTCATCCCCCCATAGGCCAGAACATAAGTCATATGGCCACATCTACCTGGAAGGGAAACTGGGACATATACTCTTTATTATGTAAGGTCATGTGTCCAGGGCAACTCCCTTACTGTGGAGGAAGTAGAGAATAGACATGGAGACAATTAGTAGTCTCTGAGGTCACATGCCTTCTCTTTCTTGTTTTTGCCCCTTGTTTTGGCAGAGCACATCCTTCAGTGGCTTCCTCAGAAAAGGTGTTCAGGAGGTAAACATTTTTGAGACCTTGTACATCTGAAGATGTCTTTATTCTACCCTCAGACTTAATTGAAACTTTGGATGTATATAGAATTCTAGGTGGAAAAGTATCTTCCTTTCAGAATTTTGAAAGCATGGATCCATTGCCTTCCAGCACTGTGATTGAGAAATCCAAATCCATGACGTTTTTGCCTTGGTTTGAGCTTATTTTCATCTTTGTGCTCGGCACTTCAATCAGAAACCTCCTGTCCTACAGTCCTGGAAAATTAAAAAAAAAAAAAAATTGTTGGTGATTTATCCCCCTCAGTTTTCTCTATTCTTTCTTTTTTTTTTTTTTTTTAAGATTTATTTTATTTATTCCCCCTACCCACCACTGTTTTGTGCTTGCTGTCTGCTGTGTCTGTTCATCATCTTTTTTTTAGGAGGCACTGGGAACCGAACCCAGGGCCTCTCATGTGAGGAGATGCCCTATCACTTGAGCCACCTCCACTCCCTGCTTTTTGTGTATCTCATTGTGTTTCCTTGTTGTGTCTCCTTGTTGCATCGTCATCGTGTTGCATCATCATCTTGTTGCATCATTTTGTTGCATTGTCATCTTGCGTCAGCTTGCTGCGCCAGTCCATCTCGTCAGCTCACTGTCTTGCTCATCTTCTTTAGGAGGCACCAGGAACTGAACCCAGGACCTCTCATGTGTAGGCAGGCACCCAACTTCTTGAGCCACATCTGCTTCCCTGTTCTTTCTTTATGGAATTCCTATAATATTATAATATAGATGTTGGGCTTCTTGGACTGGTTCTGTCGATTTTTTTTTCCCTATTTTCTTTGACTCTCTGTTTTACTTTTTGGCAAATTCTCCAACTTCAGCTGAGTTGTTTTTTTTTTTTTTTTTTTTAATTTCTGATATCATATTTTTAATTTCCAAAGACTTCTAAATTTATGGAATTGTTCCCATTTGTAGCTTCCTTGTCCCCTGCTTTGTTTCTGGGAAGCAGATTTTTCTGTTTTGGTTGGTTATTCTCCATCCTTCATATTAGAGGCTTCTCTTCAAGACGTTGAACAGTCCCATGGTTTTTTCATGTACACAAGTGGAGTTAAAAAGATGATTTCAAACTCTGATTGTCTGATAGTGTGTATTGACTGGGAGCATCTTTGTAGGTGCTCTGATGACCCATTTACTTGGGGAACCACTAATGTCATATCTTTGGGTCTTCAGTCTGGGCTTGAGGAGACTCTTCCAACCTCCTGCCTGACCACTCTCTTTCTGGGAGCCACTGGAGGAAGAGAGCTGCAGGTGGGGAGTGGATATGAATTTGTGAATTTAATCTTCCTATTCTCAGAATGTCTCAAAAAAAAAAAAAAAAAAAAAGAATGTCTCCCTACTCTGAATTGTGTCTGGGGTCTCAGAAGCCAAATATTTTTCCTTTTGCACATGTGGGGAGGGACAGTCATTGGCAATGAATGGAGAGGGAGAGGATTTAATTGTTTCTTAAACAGGCTTTTAATCAATCTTCATTTTAGCATTCCTCTCATTTCCACTTCAGAGTACTGCCAAACCCAGAGCTTTGGGAAATTCTGTGATGGGAATTGGATTCTTAATATTTCCTTCTGACAGTTGTCCTTCTTTCTTTGTCTTTTCTTTCCCTCCCTTAAACAACAAACAGACAAACAAACAAAAAGCAAACAAACTACTCATCCATTTGTTCTCTAGTGTATTATGGTTGCTGTCGCCTCTCCTGCTAACATACTTAGAGGTTAATGCCTCTTTAAAAAGTCTTCATTGTCATACTGGCAGGGTTTTGGGAGGAAGTAAAATTAAATGGGTATGTTTAATCTGCTACCTTTTCTTGCAAGCCACCTCATTGAATTTTTTTTTTAAATTATTTTGAAATAATTTCAATCTTACAGGACAGTTGCAAAAATAACACAAAACCCACACAGAAAATTCTGATATATCCTCTACCCAGATACCCAGAGTCACCAACTTTTACCATTTTGCTGCATTTTGCCTTATCATTCTATCTATCTAGCCATCACCTATCTATCTATCATCCATCTATCTATCTATCTATCTATCTATCTATCTATCTATCTATCTATCTATCTATCTAATTTTCTAAACATTTGAGAGTTTTTATACAAGTTCCTTAAATACTTAATACTTACATGTACATTTCCTTAAAACAAAGATATTGACTTACGTAAACCACCTTAAGTACAGTTATTAAGTTCAAGCAATTTAACATTGATATAAAGCTTATAGTCTATATTCTAGTTTTTCCTTATGTCCCAATAATGTCCTTTGGGCACTTTTCTCCTCCATTACTATTTGCAGTCCAGGATTATGTGTTGCATTTCATTGTCATTCTCTCTCTCTTTTTAATTTAATTTTAGTAACATATATATAACCTAAAATTTCCCCTTTTAACTACATTCAGATACATAATTCAGTGGTGTTAATTACATTCAGAATGTTATGCTACCATCACCATCATCTATTACCAAAGGTTTTGCATCACCCCAAACAGAAATTCTACACCAATTAAACATTAACTCCCCATTCCCTACCCCTCCCCAACTCCTCATTTAATCTTTTGATACCCGCCAATAATGGGTATCATCATCACTGTTTTATAAATGAGGAAAACCTTAGAGAAACTAGTATATGCACAGCTGTATGTGGCAGTGTTGGGACTAGAATCGGGGACTGTCTCCAGATTCGTGCTGTTAAGCACCATGCCACAGGACAATGAAGGCAAATATTTGCACAATCCTGTCTGATAAAAGGGCAAAAATCAGTTTCTCTTAGTCTGAAGCAGAAGGCTGAACAACTTCTTGCTGGAGGAAGAAGAAGTTCAGTAGAGCAAAAAAGTAAAAATAAAAATAAAAAAATAAAACAAAACTGAGTTGTCCTTTACCATTTAGTGCCATCAGCCTAAACAACATTACTTTCAGAATTCAAAATGTTCCATCTCCAGCCATTATCCTTGAATACTTCTGAGACCTGATTCTTTCCTCTGTCTTCTTCATGACAAAAGCTGTCTCTTGCTCATTGCCTGGTATTTCAGGTCTTCAGTTTTAATTGTAAATGGAAAAAAAATTATGTTGAGGCTAATGTTATACCACAAACCCACTTACTTGTAAATATTTATTTCAAGGAAGATATTAAATGGCTCATTGATTTTGCAGAGACTTGTGCTTTGGTGGAAAGGATGTGATTTTGTAATCATTCCTAATTCTTTTTCATTTGTTTGGACATCTATCTAACCATCCACTTATCTATTCATTTATCTATCCACCCATCCATATTCAGGAAATATTCTTGAAACACCTATGTGCCTGGCTCTGTCTAGGCACTGAAGGCACAAATTAAAACAAACACATAAAAAGCTCTTCTAGGAGCTGTTCTTTTAGAAGAGACATGCAAGCACACGGCTGATTGCCACCACAAGGCCACCTGTTAGAGAAGCCTGCATGGGTTGCCACCATACAGGGAGGGGTGGGGCTTCAGATAAGAGTTGAGTCTAGAAGCTTAAGTATAGGGGGCAGATGTGGCTCAACTGGTTGGGCATCCGTCTCCCATATGGAGGGACCTGGGTTCGATCCCCAGGACCTCCCGGTAAAATAAAAAAAAAAAAAAAATAGAAGCTTAAGTATAAGTTAGCCAGGGCAGGAGCTGAGAGAGGGTTGAGGGAGGGAGTTTTGGGCAGAGTGTACAAACACAGTTGAGACAGACTCAGCTTCAAGTCCTAGCCCTGTCATGTGCTATCTCTGTATGACCACGGGCAAGTCAATTAACCTCTGCATTTATTTCCTAATCTTTGAAATGGGTTAATCTTTGCATATAGAATTAGTCCAGCATTTGGCTTCCTGTAGATGTTCAGCCAATGTTAATTTACATTTCCTTTTTGTGAACTGGTAGTCAGGGAAAACTAGCCATGATAAGAAGAAAATTCAGTCCTAACAAATAAATTATCCACATAAGGATCAGTTGCTACAGCACCTCTTGTGCCTGAAACTTGAGTGCTTGGGCCATGCCAGTTAGCATTGCTCTTGTGAATGCACATCTGAGAGGCTCCTAGAGAAGGAATGCCCCTAGAACCAGGGGCTGGAGGGCAGGAAGGGTGCCCAATGTGGCGTAGGGTGGGAAACTGCAATGGGGATGGTGAGGTACTGCTCTGCACTGTCCAAGTCCTTATGGAAAGAGAAGAGGGTTGATATCCATTTCATTGTAGTCTGGAACAATGTTTTTGTGCCAAGCTGGATTTATCTGTCTCTTGGGCCAGGGCTGCCGGGATTGGCATTCTGACTATGATCCTGGGAATTTTGCTGCTCATCAGTTGCTGGTATTGTAGAAGACGAAGCGGATACAAAACCTTGAAGGTTGGTATAGTTTTCATTGTTGGGTTTTTCTTCCCCCTATGGACACAGATCCCTCCAGATCCAGGACTCCTTTTCTACTTCTTTCTGTGAAGTTCCAGGGAGTAGGGTAACATGCTTATGATCATCTCTAGCTCTGATTCCTGCTTCTGATTAATCTTTCCCTACACCATATTTCTTGCAACTCTTTATGGGGATGACTCTGGCATCCACCCCAACCAGGAACATGGCCTTGTCTCTTTGATTCCACTCATAGCAAACCTGAGTTCCTGGCTATTGTGTGTAGCTGAGAACTGCTGCCTTGTGGGTCACAGGAGTAGGGTTTCACGGTCCTTTTACAGAGCAAACAGCATATTAGACACCCCAGGTCTTACCAATTCTTCTGGGTATTCTCACCGATTCCGTTACTCTCCTGCTGCTGCTCCAACTTTGTCTCTTTACCTCTTTCCTCCCAGAGGTTGCCTGGGAATTCCAAGTTCTCTAACTCTGTTCCACTGAGCAACTCAGCATACCCAGAACCCATCCAAGCATCAAAGCAACAAGAAAAGCATCTACCCCTCCAGTAGCAAAAAAGACCATTTGATTTTTTAACAGGTTCCACCTTCCTTAGAAGACCATTGTGGTTTAATAGTATTTTTATCTCTTTACCCATATGAGTGGGAAGCTGACACAATGAACCAGTCCAGTTTTCTGGCAGTGGGATCTTTCAAAATGGCAAACATAAACTTAGTCTAAAAATTATAAAAACTAGACAAGGTTTCAGCAAACTTGCTTCAAAGCCGGGGAGCATTTAAAGCACCCAAAGGCATTCTCCATAGTGAGCAACTGAAAGAAAACTGCAATTCCTTCTTCCCTCCCTTCTCCTCTCTCTCTCCCTCACACTTTCTTTCCCTCTCCCTCCCTTCCTTCCTTTTCTTTTTCTTTCTCTCTATTTATTTCTTGATTCTTCCCCTCATTCTCTCTCTCTCTCTTTTTTTTTTTTTTTTAATAATAGAATCATACTTTATTTAGCAATCTGAAAATCTGTTCCTTTGGCTTTAAATTTTGCAAAATTAGCAGTAAATCAAAGACAGATTTGTTCACCATCCTCTATGTGTCTCTATGTGGACAACTGCCTGCGTCTACAGATGCTTCTGCTTTTTATAGTCATTTTAACTGCAATTTATGTGTATATATATAACAGTCTTATTATTCTAACAATTCTAAAAACGTGAATTAAATATTCATCGAGGCTAACACTCTCTTCTCCCAAGCTGTAGTCCTGCCTCCCTCCCAAAGGGCTGCTCCTCAGCTTCCATTAATGCTGGGTTTTTAGAGACCACCAGCAGCATTGATACTGTCTGAGAACCTAGAAATGAATGCTGGATCTAATGTCCCTCTGATTTACAGTCTCTGGCCACCGTCTACCCCCAAAGTCCTGGTTAGGAGCTTCTCTGGATAGGTGGTAAGAGGTTGGGTGGAGGTATCCCAGCAATTTCTCTTCAGAATGGTGTATTTTGACTTGTAGATACCTCTTCTTGAGGCTCAGGTGCTCTGAGTCTGCTCTCTCCTGCAACAGCAGACATCTGAAGCTGAAGGCTTTGGCCCTCAGAAGAATCTGCTGGGATAAGCTCATTGTTCTCTTCCTTGTCTTCCATCTTCCCTGCCTCATCAGGCTCCAAAGAAACCTGAGAGATCATCAAGGATGGGGAAGTACAAAGTTCTTCTGGGTTCACATTATGGATGCTTTCCTTTTCTCTGGCCTCATGAGTTCTTACTGGCTTCTCTGGTGGATCCAGATCAGTAGAGGCCTCTAAGGAGGCCCTAGGACTGGAAGATTCAGTCCCCGAGAAGGCCCTGGGGCTTTTGGGTGAACCCCCTTCAGAGGCTGTAGGGCTGGGGGGTATGTTCCCTGTGGAGGACCTGGGGCTGGGAGTGGCTCTGGGTGGAGGAGGCCTACTGGGGGGCATTGAGGTCCTTGGAATAGAAGCTCTCTTCTTTGGTTGGTCAGCTCCTTCACTTGAGGTGCGGGTTCGGAGGACTACTTCTGGAAGAGATGATGAAGGCTGCTCTGAAGGGATCAGGGTTCTGCCTGGTGATGGAGCTGGGGAGCAAAGGAAAACTTCCTCCTGGGACTCGCCACCCTCAAGGGTGAGAGAGGACTGGGCTTGAGCTGGGCCATTGCAGACTAGCAGAGGCTCTTCTTCCTCAGAGGAACTTGCTTTGGCCTCTTCCCTTTCTATTGTTTCCTCTTTTAAGGACTCTTCTTTGATCTCAGAGTTGTCTTCTCCCTGAGCTGAAGCAGGTGTCAACTCTTCTTCGGTTGCTGAGATGGATTCCCTATCACTCTTCAGAGAGAGTGCAGAGGGACTGGTAGGTGAGGTGAGAGGGCTGGAGACCCCAGATGTTCGAACTGGGGAAGAGATGACTAAAGAGCGTCTGCTGCTGCTTGACAGTCCCTTCACCACAAAGACTTTGTCGGAATGTTGCTTCTCCAGTTTGCTCATCACCTCGTAGAGATTATGGTTCAGCTTGCTCATCTCCCTGAAGAAAACGTCCCTTAAGTTGGAAATGTTTTGGAAGATGGTCACATAACAGCCAATACGACTGTTGTAAAGAATAGGCAGCTCCTCCAGTAGTTCCTGGTTCAGATCTTCAAACACGATCTGGGCTTTGTTGAACTCTTCCTCTGCCTTGGCAGTCTTGGCTTCATCTTTCTTCTTGGCATTCTGCACCGCCTCCAGGTGGTGTCGGGCACTGTCATAGTCAATGAGTTTTCGACCCCGCTTGGCGATTCTCTCCTTAATCTCACTAAACTGGGCTACATAGTTTTCCATGGTCCTCACAGCCTGATCAGCCAGTTTCTCTTCATAGTCTTCCCAAAGGAGATGATTATTCCCTATAATGGCCTTCAGCTCCTCATGACCATCCCACTCGCTGCTGTAGATCTCCTGCAGGGTTTCTGATACTCTCTCTTTTTTTTTTTTTTTTAGTCAAACAACTTTGTGATATTTATATTCCATTGCACAGATATGGTTATACAAATTAGTAACACAAGTTATTTCTTAAATTCCAAACATTTTCTAAATTATTACAGATGCCTAGGATATTAAAACATTAAAGTGGTACTCTCTTTGAACTTTCATGCATCACTTTTACTGCACTAAGGAAGTTCTTCAGGTCCTTGTATAGCTTGTGGCCTTCTGCCTGTTGCTGGTAGAAGTTGTTAGCACTTAGTTCAAACCGTTCATCTTTGGTTTCAACAGTTTTCCCCAACTTCTGCAGTACCTTCTCCTGGGCCCTGATGAACTTCTTCTGCACTTGTTTGGCGAAGAGGCCGGCGCGCCGCCCGCCCTGCCCTCGGCCATCCTGCCGGCTCCCCGGGGACAGCCTGACCTGGCCCGCGACCTGCGGTTTTCTCTAGGCCCCCGAAGAGGAAGTGCGGGCTCCTGGCATGCCTCGCACTTCCCGCCCGACCCGAGCGGCTCGGGGGCCCGGCGCACCCCGAGGCTGTCCCCATGACCCCCCTTCGCCCACGGCCCAGGGTGGGGGGCCGAGAGCACCCCGAGGCCCGGAGCAGCGGGCCGGGCCCGAGTGGCTTCATGCGGGTCTCCAGCTCTCATTCTCTCTTTCTAACTCTGTCTCCCTCCCTTTCTTGTCCTTTCTTCCCTCCTTGCCTCCCTGCCTCCCTGTTTCCCTTTCTCTCTTATTACAGATATTAAAGCTTCTCAGGTTGATAAATAATGGGAAAAAATTTATCCTTACAATATAACACACATTGTAAGTCTCATTTCTCATTTAGCAAGCACTTCATTCAGAGGAAAAGGTTCTGTGAAGGAGAGAGGAGGGTGGTGAGAACACAGGGTTGGAGCTTGGAAGTCTGAGGAGAAGGAAAAGGGGAGAGACACAGTTTTGAATTCTTCCTTTCCTTGCCAGGAAGCTTGGACAGTTTCATTGTGTCCTTTTCCCTAATGCCCTTCTTGCTAAAGTATCCAATACAAACTGTGGAAGGCAGGCAAGATGGGAGACAATTTGGGAGCTGACACACCCACCAAGCAGCAGCCCCCAATATGTTGACATTTAGTGGGAATGGGGAGGAGCTGCTGAGTCTGTACAAGAAAACTCCAAACCAAATGCTGTAGGAAAGCCCGGGGTTAAGAATTAGAGATTGAACTCCTGCTCATATGACACCTCCTCTTTGGAGCCATCCACAACAGGTTAGTTGGGAAGGGACTTTGCTCTCTGCCATAGAACTCCATTTGTACCTCTAGCATGGTGTCATGACATTGCCTTGTAATTGGTTATTTTCCTGCCTCTTCCACCCCTTCTCTTTGCCCCACTTGTAATCTGAGACAAAGAATATTTCTTACTCCTCTTTTTACCTCCACTTCCTAGCGCAGCACCTTACACATAGCAGCTACTCAATCATATGGTATTAGGATTTAGTTTCTATACCTGCTTGGTGACCTTGGTGACGTTAGACTTTAACTTCTCCAAGCTTCATTTGCTCTTTTCTATACCTAGACATGGTGGAAACACATGTGGCATAATACAATATATGTAAGTTTTTGTTTAATATATGTATTTTCTATATGTTCATTCCATTATATGTTTGTGTATAAAAAACACAATGCTTTTAGTCATTCAAGGAGTAAGAACTATGCAAAGTCAATTATGTTGGTACCCATTTCCTAACTCTCAACTACTACTAGCTTGAAGCTATTGAACACAACGACAATGATTTTTTTCCTCCTTTCTGCTTCAATGTTCTCACCTGAAACTCATTCAATTGAAGACAGAGTCTTACATCATATGCTCAGGCATTGTGAACAATTTTTTCAGTAAGGTTCAAGTTCAACCTGCCATGTTTGCATTCCTCTAGGCCTAAATCAATGATTTGGGCAGTTTCTGGGATATTTATGAGATAAAATGTTTGCTTAAATTCTCTAGTTCCCCTAGTACCTAAAAGTGCTCTCTGTCTTATTTTTTAAATTAACATTACTATCTTGTTTGGAGACTTTCATATCTCTAGAAAAGCAAGGTCAGGAATCAGCAGTCTATGAAGTATAGGCAAAAGCATGTAAACTAGTGCATTAAGTACTGTATTTAATTACATAATTACCATTCAGCCCCTCTTTTGTGATTCTATTTTCATTTTAAAGCACAAGAACATAACTAAACTACATGCACATTTTGAATTCCTGAGCTCCTCCTCTGTAAGCAACCGTCAGTAAGCTATAAAATGTTCACTTTTCCACATTCAATGACCATAAATTGGTAAGGAGGGTGGTTGGAGTTTAGATCTCCTAAAATTACTCCCTTGGCTAGCAATACCCTCAATCTGAAAAGTATTTTTTGGAAGAAAAGACCGCATTATGCAGCAACATATTTCTTTTTTTTTTTTTAAGATTTTATTTATTTATTCATTTATCCCCCCCTTGCTGCTTGTGCTCGCTGGGTCAGCTAACCACGCCGTGCGGGCGGGCCTGCCTTCACCAGGAGGCCCTGGGAACCGAACCCGGGGCCTCCCACATGGTAAATGGGAGCCCCAACGATTGAGCCACAGCCGCTTCCCAGCAACATATTTCTGAAGCAGAGAGTGGGAAATGATTTGTAAGGGATTGGAAATTGGTGTTTATATTTACCAATTTTACTCCTTCACTTGGAAGTTTAGGTCATAAAATACTTTTGGTTTTTGGAAAAGAATGTCAAGGTACCTGCTGACAGCTCAGTTTACACACTCATGCATTCTGTTTCTCAAGGCATGGCCAAGGTATGCACTGGAATACCCTAGGGTTCTAGCTGAAATGTAGATTCTGGGACTGTCTCTGAGGGCAGTATCCAGGAATCTGCATTTTAGCAAGTTCTCTGAAATATGAATGCAAATGCAGAGGATTGTCAGTGAGTGAGGATAATGGATCATGCGCCTTTAAAAAAGGAAAAGAAAATGAAAAAAGAAAAGAAAAAAGTAATAATTGAGGTAAAAGGGGAGAGCACATTAACTACCCTTCTGGAGGTTTAATGCTGGAAGTAGGGGAGAGGAGCAGAACCTCCTGGGTTCTGACGTCAAGATTAGCGTCCTTGTGCATATATCCTTCCATTGAGTAGGGTCAACAGCAATATAATTTCAGTCTAGAATTCAAGAAAACTACTTCCTTAAACACTACAGACTCTCTAAATACCATCCCATTCCACATCCAGACTCATTCAATCAATGGTCCAACCTCTTACATGTCTCCTCTGCCTTAAGGTCCTGCTCCCCCAACTAGTAGAACCCAGTGAACAAAGTCTTGGTGTGAAGACAAACCTGAAGAGCAGCTGAACAACCATACAGCTTCCCTTTTCCAGCCCCTCTTGGCTAATACCACAGAGAGCATGCTGCTAATGCCCCACTGGCTGGATTTGGCTCACAGAGGTATTTTGACTGCATTTTAAAAAGCTGAATTAGGTGTCAACATTAAAATGTAATATTTTACATAAAAATCTCAATTTCTAATTTCTTTTCAAGAAAATAAAAAAAAAAATGCTGGCAAAAACTGGCAGCTAGGCAGTGGACTATCCCTTAGGAATTTATACTCTCTCCCTGTCTATAGACACACCTGTTTGAGCAGCAGTCCTCAAAGTGTGATCCTAGACCAGCAGCATCAGCCTCACCTGGAACTTGTGAGAAATGCTAGTTCTTGGGCCTTATCCCAGACCTACTAAATCAGAATCTGGGAATGGGACCAGAAATCTGTGTTTAACAAGTTCTCCCGCTGATTCTGATGCATGCCGTGAAGAATTTAAAAGCAATAATAAAAGTGACTAAAAGTCTGCTTTTTATCTTCATGATGTGACAGCAATTCCAATATCAGTGGTAAAATAGCCTCTTCACTAGGGTAGATTGCTTCTACCATCCCCACTTCAGTGTGACTCTGCCTTGAATACACTGTTGTCATTCTATTGTATGGATGGATAGTATCAACCTCTAAAACCCTAAACTGATGCAAAACACCAAACTATGCTTTTACCCACCCCACTCCCCAATAACTCAGGGTATATAACAGCGTTAGACTGACTTGTCAACATGGTTGCAGAGTTACCGCAGCATTTCTACCTTTAGTTACCTTTAGTTAATTCCCACAACTCCAAGAGGTAGGTGATATAATTTTCATATACAGATGTAAAAACTGAAATTCAGAGAGGTAAAGTGACCAGCCAGAGAACAAACAGCTAGTAAATGGCAGAACCAAGGTTAGAACCCTTTTTAAAACCTCTGTTTCCTTCTCTTTTCTTGAATGAACTCAATTATTCTCACATTCTGACCCCCATCAATCAACATTTCAGGACAAAAGCCTTCAAACTGGTACTCAAAGTACCTTGCGGGTAAGATGCCAGCCTGAGGGGCTTACTCACCAGGACAGCAAACCTTTTCAAAAGCACTATTTTGAACCTCAGGTAGATTGAGATCCTGCATCTTGGTGGTTTTGTGGACAGCAGTTTTTAACTCAGTTAATATAATTATTCTCATTAATAAAATATGGAAATCATAGATATTTTCTTAAATTGTGTCCTCTAATACCTAGATTTTTAGGAGTCAATAATGAGAGCCCCACATGTAATATCCAAAGGAAGAACTTGGTTCTGGATACAATATCCTTTTCTGTTTCCACTTCATTTGTCTTTTTCCTGAAATTTTATCTGAAGGAGGAAAAAAGTACCTATTATTAACTGTATAGAGCTGTGCTGTCCAACACAGAAGCCACTACCACCTTGGCTATTGAACACTTGAAATACAAGTAGTCTGAATTAAGATGTGCTGTAATACATACCAGATTTAAAGGACTTTGAGAAAAAGATGATAAATAACTCATTAATGATTTTATTTTGAGTATATGTTGAAATGAGAATATTTTGGTATATTGGGTTAAATAAAATATATCATTAAATTAATCTTGGACGCAACCCCAATCAAGATGGTGGAGTGAGATATTTCGGGGCTCCATTCTCCCATTGAATCTCTGAACAACCAGCAAATACTGGCAGAAACATCTTTCTCAAAGCTCCAGCAAACAGTTAAAGGACTGTTCTAACAGGGAGAACACCAAGTCAAGAAAAAGGCTACTTAAAAGTGGTAGGATCGGGGAAATGGATGTGGCTCAAGCAATTGGGCTCCTTTCTACCATATAGGAGGTCCAGGGTTTGATTCCCGGGACCTCCTGCTGAAAGGCAAGCTGGCCCAAGTGGAGAGCTGGCCTACGTGGAGCACTGGCCCGAGCGGAGTGCTGGTCTACACAGACAGCTGGCACAGCAAGATGACGCAACAAAAAGAGACACAAAGGAGAAACAATAAGAGATGCAGCAGACCAGGGAGCTGAGGTGGCACAAAAGATTGAGTGCCTCCCTCCCACTCCAGAAAGGCCCAGGATCGGTTCCTGGTACCACCTAAAGTGAAGACAAGCAGACACAGAAGAACACACAGAAAGCAGACAGTGAGTGCAAAACAATGGGGGGTGGGGGGAAATAAATAGATAAATCTTTTTTTAAAAAGTGGTAGGATCTTGTGGAGCTCTGGCTGGTCCCTCCCCACCAGCCTTGTGCTCCCTCCTATTGCATGCATCCCTGGTCCCAGTTTCAAAGGGAGCAGAATAACCTTTGTGCACATACTGGGAGAATAAATGTTTGGCCCAGTCTGTCTGGTGTTGGCCTGAGGGACTCACCATCCCAGAGTTTTCCCGGCTTACGGAAGGCAGCTTACAAAGCTTTTAAAAGGAATGTTGTTCTGCTTTTTTGTAGCCCTCTAACAAGCCCTGAACCAAGTGTAAACAATAAAGCTTTTTGCAGCAAAAAAAAAAAAAAAAAAAGGGAATGTTGTAGGAGAGCAGTTAAGTGGTTGCCTGGGGGAAGGGATTACAGTGCAGTGCCTAGGACCAGGAGGAAACTGTTTTCTAATGAAGGGGGCAGATTCATATCTTTGAAATGGGGGAATTTCCAGGGCAAGACAAGATGCTTGCACAGTAAGGATCAGGGCAGCTTCTACAATTTGGCCTGGAGCTGTTCTCTGAACTTACTGTATGGATAAGTCCTAAAGGAGAGCACTCACACATATGAATCTGCAAGGACTGGGAAAGGTGTTTTCTTCCCCCTCTGGCCCCAGCTTTTTGTTGTTGTTGTTAGCTTCTGGCATTCAAGGAAAGCTCTGTCATAACATTAGCTGGATATAAGCTGAAGGAACAGATGCCTCAGAGTCTAAATTCCAGTGACAAAACATTAAAATATCAAAATGTCCAAGTTTCAACAAACATACAAAGAAATAGGAAATGATTGCCCAGGAAAAGAAGAGAATTAAAGCATTAGAAACCATCAATGAGGAGGACAAGACCTGGGACATACCAGACAAAGACTTTTTAAAAATGGTCCTAAATATACTCAAAGAACTAAAGGAAAACAAGGACAAAGAGCTAAAGGAAATCAGGAAAATTATAGATGAACACAAAAAGACTATCAATAGAGAAATGGAAATTATAAAAAGGAAGTAAACAGAGCTGAAGACCACAGTGACAGAAATTAAAAATTCCCTAGAGGGGTTCAATAGCAGATTGGAGCTGGCAGAAAAAAGAATCAATGAAGCCACACGAAAAAAATAAACATTTCCAGTAAGCATAAAGGCAGGGGTAACTATAAATGCCAGTACTATTGTATTTTTTATTTGTAACTCTGCTTTTTACTTCTTACCGGATCTAAAGGGCAAATGCATAAAATGTAATTATAAATCAGTGGTTTTGGACTCTTAATGTAAAACATGTAATTTGTGAGAAGAACTGCATAAAGGTGAGAGGACAGCAGGGTAATGAACATGTAAGATGGTATCAAAGCAAACAAACTGTTATAGATTTAGGATGTTAAATTTAAGCCCCATGCATCCATATCAGAGAATATGCAAGTTTATAGAAACAGAAATTAGAGTACAGGATGTTGGGAGGCAGAGGAAATAGGGAGGTAATGCATAATGGGCATAGGGTTTCTGTTTGGGGAGATGGGAAAGTTTTAGTAATGGAGGGTAGTGAGGGTACTGTAATATTGTGAATGTGTTAATCCCATTGAATAGTATGCTTGGGAATGGTTGAGATGGGAAAGTATATTTAGTATATATGTATTCCCATTTCTTTAAAAAAGCAGCGAAAGAGACAAAGAGTCAGTCCTGTATACTGACTCTGGAGTCAAATTACTGTTGGAATCTTAGCTTTACCACTTACTGTCATCTTGGGCAACAGACTTAATTTCTGTGCCTCTACTTCCTGATCTATAACATGAAAATATCTCCTAGAATTTTTGTGAGCATTAAATGAAAGCTGGACACATAAGTGCTCAACAGATAGTAGCAATATGCCTTTAGCCACCACAAGGATCTTATGTCATAAAGATGCAAGGCATATTAGTGTCTGTAATAGGGTACAAGAATTCATTAGTTAGGGCTTGGTATTTCTATTGACAGGGATCATCCAAGTATAAATAAACTTTTGAAATTTTAGGTAACTTTCCTGGCCCCTATTTTTCTCTATTCTTTCTGCCAACAATGTTTCAAAATACATAAATTTGATATTTAATAATTGTTACAGGATTGGGCAGAAATTAGAAGTAAACACCTAGAAGTTTCAGTCCACTGCAAAAGTATCAGCATGACACAAAGTGCAGGCAAGGAGACGAATTATTTGGACTTAATCCCTCTCCCAGTAACATATGCACTGATGCCAAACCCTTTCTCATTCCCTTTCTCATTCTCACAGGTCCCAAATGCTCCACCTGTCTATGAAAAACTCTCTGCAGAACAGTCACCACCACCTTATTCACCTTGATAGGGAGCAAGTCACCTGAAGGATGCTGAAATGATTTTCTTTACACTTTTGCTTGGATTTAATACAGATGTCTAATATTCTGCTTTGGAATGCTACAAGAACATCATCTGTAATAATACATTTAGTGTTAAAATCTTATTACAGCAACAATCAGTACTAATCAAGTTAGGAAATAATGAGAAATACTAAAATGGGAAAAACTGCCAATAAACTTTTTAATGCATGATATTATCTGTGCCAGTAGTAATTGCTAGACAGAAATTAGACATAAAACTATGGTGTTGTTTTCAGAGGTGAATGTTCTGGGACCATCCAACTTCTTTTCAGTTGAAATTTGGTGAATAAATAACAAACTAATATGCAGATTTTTGAAGAAACAGTCTCCTGACCAACATGAACTATACACAGAATTGTTATGGGTAGAGTTTGCATTATGGAGTATGCACAAAATGCAGCTTTACAGATTTCAGAAAAAGAGATTATTGACCTACTTAATTATAGTCATATTTATCTGATCAGGGAAACCTCAGTGATATCTCTTTGGGTTCTAAAATCCTCTAATTCTACAATAATATACTGTACTGAGAAGACTTTATATTTTAAATAAAATTTACATGCAATGCAGTTTTAATCACATTTCACTTCAAGGCTCAACGCCATCATAATTAATAACAAGAATTTTCTGTTAAACCAGAAGGTAGGGTCAGGAGTTAAATCAATAAAACCTACTCTGGTTTGTCTGATGTCTGTGTATTGTCTTAAATGTACTTTAAAACTGCCTGCCCTATGGCATTTTAGCTCCTTTGGGTTCCCAAATCCCTCTCACAAGAACATGTAGAAGAAATCATAAAGGACCAGAGATTCTAGAATGGTATAGTGATT
This sequence comes from Tolypeutes matacus, assembly GCA_026826555.1. Taxonomy (NCBI): domain Eukaryota; kingdom Metazoa; phylum Chordata; class Mammalia; order Cingulata; family Chlamyphoridae; genus Tolypeutes; species Tolypeutes matacus. The sequence continues at coordinate 16,160,335 of JAKSZT010053764.1, read as the reverse complement.
TACATAGCAATATCACTATTTTTTTTTTGCCACTGAGGAGTCCAGGTCAGGGCCAAAATCTATGTGTGACCCTTTAGGCCCAAGCATAGGCAATTGCAAGGCTCTGCCTGGCAGGCCTCCTGGGGGGAAGCTGCCCTTCCTATACCAGAGTTGGTGTACAGCCAGTGCCTTACACTTTCGTGAAGGGAGTTACAGTCAAGGACTCAAGATCCCCCCTGCCAAGCCATGTTCATATATATATCTGCATTCTCAACCCAGATACCTCTTTTCAGAGGCCTTCTTATTGGGGGCGTCAGCTGAGGCACTCCGTGGGTGCCTCCACTGATACTTCCTTATCAGGGGGCCCTTAGCGGAGGCACTTTCCTCCACTTTGACTCAGCAGTTTTCTACCCCATCCCTTTCCCTCTCCCTCCCTTTGCCCGCCTGGGTCCATCAAGACGCAGGAGCCTTTTGGAGAGGGGCAGGCTGCTTGGCAGTGAGATGATTCCCCTATCTGTTTTGAATGCCATCTGACCTTGCCTGGTGCCATTCCGTGAGGAAAAACGATGTAACATGGGGAGCCAGAGCCTTTCTCTTTTGCTTCTTGCTTGCACTGTCTCATAAGTAAATAAAGTCTCAATTGTTACTTTCAGTTTGGCTCATTGTCCTAACTGACCACCTCAACATCCACATATCACCTACACTGTTACTTATCTAGTATTTTTTTCAGTCAAGTAAAATTTTTTGGCTTACATTTATATCACCACCCTAAATGGAAAACCAGCATCATTCTCCATAAGTAGAGAATAACTATTAAAATGAAGACAATGAAAAATTATTTTTATTAAAACCTAGGAAAATACTGATGGCTGCAGAAGGCTTTGAACCTGAGATGTGCTCTCTTTGTTAAAGATGGAGATTACTAAGAGTTAGGAAAAAAATTTAAAGACTCTCTGTGGGAGCTGAATCATGTCCCCCCACAAAAGACCTGCTTAAGTCTTAATCCACATTCTTGTGAGTGTGGACCCATTTGTATACAGGACCATTCAAGATATTATTATTAAAGTATAGACTCATTTGTGAATAGGATCTGCAAAGATCCTCTTTTGATGAGGCCAAATTGAATCAGGGTAGGCCCTAATCATTATGACTGGAGTCCTTATAAGCAAAAGAAATTCAGATGCAATCAGTCTATAAAAGTGGAAGTCAGCTGAAGCCAGCAGATATCAGAGAGGAAGACACAAGGAAAGAGACTGTCATGTGATGGAGGACTGCTAGAATGCTGTGGACTCTGGGAGAAAGCAAGCCCTCCAATACCTTGATGTTGGACTTCTAGCCTCCAAAACTATGAGACAATTAATTCCTATTGTTAAAGCCAACTCATTGCCAGCAGCACTGGCAAATTAAGACACTTTCACTGACAAAAGGATTGAAAAAGAAACAACATTCTTACTATGTGATTCACTGTTATTTAATGCTTAGTTAACAAACCATCTAAAATCATCCTGTGTTGTAGGAAACACCAGTGTAGTATAACTGTACTATTTTCTTAAAAAACATGATTACACTGGAAAAAACAACAACAACTGAATAAAGAGATTTATTACAAACATTGAAAAAATGTTATTTAACAAAATATTAAAATTCCTTCTACCCCCTTTATGATTTTGTCAAATCTTACTACTTAAAATAAACCCTACAGTTTCTCCAAAGCTGTAATTCCAAGTGACAACCACTGCAATACACCCTTTACTGGGGCACTCCTTGGTATTTGTATGACTCAGTGGCAGGGCATAGTAGGTTTAGGAAAGCCTGGGAACCACACAATTCCAATTACTTTTTCCTTTCCATCCTATTAGCAATTAATTATAGGACTAATGTTCTGTAAATAGGCCAGTGCTTGATTTTATAGTGAATTTGCATTGACAGTCACAAGAGAAATTATAGAATTTGTAAAAACTCACCTAAAGGGAAGCGGATGTGGCTCAATCGATAGGGCTCCCGTTTACCATATGGGAGGCCCCGGGTTCGATTCCCGGGGCCTCCTGGTGAAGGCAAGACAGTCCACGTGGCACGGTGAGCTGACACAGCAGGACGACCCCACAAAGGGAGACAAGCAGACACAGAAAAATGCACTGCAAATGGACACAGCAAGCACAAGCAGCAAAGGGGGATAAATAAATAAATAAATAAACAAACAAACAAATAAATAAATAAATAAAATCTTTAAAAACAACAACAACAACAAAAAACTCACCTAAAATTCTTTTCTCACTTCTGGTTACAGATAAGATAGATACACTTTTCTCTATTCTTCCTATAGCAGTTTGGCATTATTTATGAATTTCAAAATAGATATTGGATTATGTTTATAAACTGGTCTGTTAATCGTGATTAAATTATGATTAGGACTTTGGGCCACGTCAGTAGGCGTTGAGTCCCCGCGACTTGGTGGGTGGGGACTCACAGATAAAAGACATGGCAAAGGGCAGAGTTGGAGTTTTTTGATGCTGAGTTTTTGAGCTGGCACCCCGGGAAGTAAACAGACAAAGAAGCGTAGATATGAGCAAGGAGAGAAGGCCCCGGGAAAAGAGACGAGCTATTCGCCTGATAGTCTACAGCTGGTCTTGTGGAGAAAGAGCACAGCAGCTGAGCCCAGAGAGTAACGGAGCCCTGGGAAGAGAGGAACCAAAGAAGCCTGAACTCTTGGCAGACGTTGGTAGCCATCTTGCTCCAAAACGTGGCAATAGACTTTGGTGAGTGAACTAACTTATACTTTATGGCCTGGTAACTGTAAGCTTCTACCCCAAATAAATACCCTTTATAAAAACCAACCAATTTCTGGTATTTTGTATCAGCACCCCTTTGGCTGACTAATATACCTCCTGCAAAGCACAGCTAAAACCTCTGGACATTATCTATTAAACACATATAAGAAGACTCTGAATGGTACAGAGAAGACGACAGACTGGCTAGGGATCCGAGACTCATGGAATGACATGGCTCTGAGTCCCCTGGATTTTCCTTTTGCTTCATAAACCCTGAACTGGATGCTGGAGAAGGTAGCAATCTGGAAACTTCAATGGCACAGACCATAAACCCTCAAGAAAAGCCTGCACTCTTTCAACAAAGGACCAGGAAAAGGCCGAACCAAACAACACAGATAATGTTAGACAATAACCACCCTACTCCACCAAAAGCTATGGGAAAGGGGAAGATGACTAGGAAGCTCCAGAAGTCAGCTCTCCACAAAAACAACTATTGAACTGTCAGGAACTGCCTGAATCAACTATTTTAAAACTCTAAAGTCTAGTGGAACACTGGGCAGCATCTAGGGAAAAGCTGGAGGAAGAGGCTGGTAAATTGCAGGAAATATTGGCAAATTTCACCCTCCCTGCAGTGGCTACATCCCCCACCCCTCAGCCTCAAGGTGGACAGCAGTAGGAACTGCAGCCTGGGCTTCTAGTGTAGCTTGTTGGTGCCATAAGGACCTAGTCCTCCAAACTCCAGGTGTGTGTAGTCTGAAACACTGATCACAGCTTTTCATCAGCTACAGATTGCTGGGGGCTGGCTCTGAGGGTGATCATTGTTCCAAATCCTCTCAGGAAAAATCAGCAGAGGAATCTTAAAAACAGTACACTTCCTCAAAACTATAGAAAACAGTTAAAGGCCTGCAATAATTGGATGAGTGCTGAATCAAGAAAACACAGCTTCAAAAGCCATAGGAGAAGCTCCGGGTAACCTTTTTGGTACCTCAGCTAACCCTTCCCAGTGCAATGTGGAGCCAGCCTGCAGTCCCATTGTGTGTGCCTGGCCCTGTTTCAGAGGGAACAGCGTAGTCTTTATGTGCATACCAGAGTGCATGTATGTCAATGCCAGTTTATCAAGTGGAAGTCTGAGGGACTGAGCTGGGGAACTTGTCTCAGGCTTGCCCTTACAGAGTCTGTCATGAGGGCAGAGAAGTGGCTAGCAGACAGCTGGAGCAGTGTGAAAACCAATTAAGTCAGAGTGGCCTGAGTAAAGGACTACCTGCATTAAATCACACAATACAGTACCAGGAGGTAGTGAAAGTCCTATAAACCATTAATGGGTGAATTCCTAAGGTCATTAGCAAGTACAGGCCCAGGAAAGGAAGCAGGTTCCACAGCTCCACCCAGGCTCAGGTAAGACAGGGGATGCTGCAGTTCACATTCACTTTGGATTTATCTTCTTGATAGGAGGGCTAAGCTCTGAAAGAAACCACCAGCCAAAGCAGAGAGAATTTGCAAAAACTGTGGAAGGTGCTTTTTTATTTGGTTTGTTTGTTTTGGTGGGATCTTGGCATTAAAGAAAATCTCTTTCATATCACTATCTGGATACAAACTTAAGGAACAGACACCCCAGGGACTAAATCCCAATTTAACACTTTAAAATATTAAAATGTACAATGTGTAGCAAAAGATTATATGACAAACACAGAAACAGGTAATGCAGACTCATCCAAAGGAAAAAAGATAAAAATCCAGAAACCATCAATAAGAAGTCCAGACTTTGGACATTATGGACAAAGACTTTTTTAAAAAAAAAAAAGATCCTCAATATGCTCAAGAGATAAAGGAAAACATGGAGAAATAACTAAAGGATATGAGGAAAACAATGAATGAACACTATGGTATCTCTCTGAGGTTCTCCACAGAAACCAAACAGAAATACTGGAGTTAAAGACCACAAAATGGAAATGAACAATTCCATTTTGAGGATGTCAATAGCAAATTGGAGCAAAGAGAAGAAGGAATCAGAGATCTCAAAGACAAGACAATTGAAGTGATTCAGGGCTGAAGAATAGAAAGCAAAAGGAATTTTAAAAGGTGAGCAGATCTGTGGGACACCAACAAGCATACTAATGTATGCATTATGGGAGTCCCAGAAGGAGAAGAAAGAGAGAAATAGGCAGAAGGAATATTCAAAGAAAAAATGGTAGAAAACTTCCCAAATTTAACAAAAGACATGATTATGCACATTCAAGATGCTCAACAAACCCTAAAGAGGATAAACTCAAAGAAAACCATACCCAGACACATAGTAATCAAACTTTCAGAAGCCGAATCCAAGAAAAGAATTCTGAAAGCTGTACGAGTTATGTAAAAGGGGATCCCAATAAGATTAAGTTCCAATTTATCATCAGAAACCATGGAGGCAAGAAGGCAGTGAGAGGGCATATTTAAAGTGCTGAAAGAAAACAGTTGCCAACAAGGATTTTATATCTGGTGAGACTTTCTTTCAAAAATGAGGAAGAGAGAAGCAGTTGTGGCTCAAGCAGTAGGGCACCCACCTACCACATGGGAAGTCTTAGGTTCAGTTCCTGGTGCCTCCTAAAGAAGACAAGCAAGACAGAAAGCTGGCACAGTGAGCTGATGAAACAAGATGATGCAATGAGGAGACACAACGAGGAACATGAGAGACACAAGTAGGGGGTGGAGGTGGCTCAAGCGATTGGATGCCTCCCTCCTACAAGGGATGTCCCAGGTTTGGTTCCTAGTGCTTCCTAAAAAGAAAACAAGCACACAACAAACAGACACAGAGAGCAGACAGCGAGCACAAACAACAAGGGCAGGGGGGAATAAAAAAATATTTTAAAAAAATTATTTTAAAAAATGAGGAAGAGATGAAGACATTTCCAGATAAACAAAAGCTGAAGGAATTTGTCACCATTAGACCTGCTCTATAAGCAATGTTAAAGGAAGTTATTCAGAATGAAAGAAAGGACACTAGACAGTGGATTGAAGTGGTATAAAGACCTTCAGTAAAGTTAACCAGATGGAGAATTTTAAATGCCAGTATCATTGAATTGTACTCTTAGGTATGTAACTCCACTTCTTACTTCATACAGGTTCTAAAATGTGAAGACATTAAAAGTGATTATAAATCTATTGTTTTATATATATATACATAATGTATAAAGATATAATTTGCAACTTTGAAGGGAGAAATAAACAGTTCTACACTGAGAGTAGGAGACTTAAATACACTATTTTCAATAATGGATAGAAACCAAGACAGAAGATCCATAAGGAAATACAAGATTTGAATGATACTCTAACACAGGGGTTCTTAACCAGGGGACCATGGACCCCCAAGGGATCTGTAGAAAGATTTCAGGTGGTCCGTGAGCTTGAATTGAAAATTCAAAATAACATTATTCTTGTGGGGACATGTTGGTGGGGGTGTAATATATTTATTAAATAATATACAGTATAGTGTGGACTTAGTATGATTTTTTATTCTGATGTAGCATGTTCTGAGTACAGAGGATAACTGCCTGCAAAAAGGCTGATGATGGCAGAGATGTTTTTATGACTCTGTGGGAAAACTGGAATTTCTAAATGTTTGCTGAAAATGACAGTTTAAACAGATGTTGAACTGTGTTAGGTTATCAGGTATTGAAATTATGGGAAGGTTGTAAAATATGATTTTGTATAATCCTAAAATTTAATTTAAAATGCCAGTGTTGAGTGTCATAAAACTATCTGCTGCTACATTCTGAGAAGGGGTCTGTGGTTTTCACCTGAGTGGCAAAGGGGTTGTGGAACAAAAAAGGTTAAGAACCCCTGCTCTAAACTATCTATACCTAACATACATATATATATAAATATTCCATATATATATATATATACACACACACACACACACACCCCTAACATATATGTATATAAAACACTTCACCCAACTCTAGTACACATGTATCATTCTCCAGGATAGACCATACGTTAAGTCAAAAAACAAGTCTCAATAAATTAAAAAAATTTTAAATCATACAATATATCTTCTCTGATCACAATGGAATGTAGCTAGAAATTAATGAGAGGAAAAAATGGAAAATACACAAATGTGGAAATTAAACAATGTACTCTTAAACAACCAATGGGACAAAGAAGACACCACAAACAAAATTAGGGAATAATCTGAAACAAATGAGAATGAAAACACAACATACCAAAAGTTATAGTACATGGCAAAGGCATTGCTGAGAGGAAAATATATACCTCTAAATATGTTAAAAAAGAAAGATATCAAATCAGAGACCTAACCTTATAACTAGAGGTTCTATAAAAAGAAGAGCAAACTAAACCCAAAGCGGACAGAAGGAAGGAAATAACAAAGATTAGAGCAAAGGTAAATGAAAGAGGAAAAAAAAAAAATAGAATCAACATAACCAAAAGTCAGTTCCTTGAAAAGATCAATAAAAGCGACAAGCATTTAGATAGACTGACAAAGAAAAAAAGAGAGAGGACACAATAACTAAAATCAGAAATGAAAGAAAGGACATTACTACCCAACCCACAGAAATAAAAAGGATTTTAAGAGAATACTATGTACAATTTTACACCAAAGAAATTAGATAACCTAGATGAAATGGACAAATTCCTAGAAACACACTGTGATGGTTTGAAGCTGTGTGTACCCAAGAAAAACATGTTCTTCAACTTAATCCATTCCTGTGGCTGTGCACTCATTGTCAGTAGGGTTTTTTGATGAGGTTACTTCAGTTAAGTTGTAGCACACCTTAATCCTATTATTGGAGTCCTTTAAAAGAGAATGAAATTCAGACACAGAGAGAGAAAGCCAGAGGGAGCAGTCAGAAGCTGAATATCAATGGAACCTGGAAGAGAAGGGAGAGACCAGGAGTTGCCACCATGTGCCTTGCCATGTGACAAACTAAGGACCAAGCATCACCAGCATCCAGCCCCAGAATGCCAGTCTTTGGGGAAAAAGCATCACCTTGATGATACCTTGATTTGGATTTTCTTAACCTCAAAACCATGAACAAATAAATTCCCAATGTTTAAGCTGATCCTTTGCATTGCTTTTGCTTGAGCAGCCAAGGAAACTAAAACACACACTAATTACCTACTCTAACTTAAGAAGAAATAGAAGTTCTCAACAAACCATTAACTAGTTAAAGAGATTGAATAAGATGGCCTCACAGGTGAATTTTATCAAACATTAAGAAGAATGAACACCAATCCTGCTCAAACTCTTCTAAGAAATTGAAGAGGAGGGAATACTACCTAGTTCATTCTATGAGGCCAACATCAACCTAGCACCAAAGCCAGATAAAGGTACCATTAAAAAAAAAAGAAAATTACAGACCAATATTCCTTATGAATAGGGGTGCAAAAATCCTCAAGAAAATACTAGAAAATCAAAACAAATAGCACATTAAAAGAATTATAATGATGACTAAGTGGGATTTATCCCAGGTATGCAAGGATGGTTCAACATAAAAAAATCAATTAATGTAATATATCACATGAAAAAAAGAAGGAAAAAAAAAACCATATGATTATCTCAATTGATGCAGAAGAGGCATTTGATAAAATCCAGCACTCCTTCTTGATACAAACAGTTAGAAAACTAGGAATAGAAGGAAACTTCCTCAACATGATCAAGGGCATGTATGAAAAACTCATGGCTAATATCCCAGTCAATGGTAAAAGACTGAAAATTTTCCCTATAGGATCAGGAACAAGACAAGGATGCCCACAGTCACCACTGTTATTCAAAATTGTACTGGAAATTCTAGCCAGAGTAGTTAGGTAAGAGAAAGAAATAAAAGCCATCCTAATAGGAAAGGAAGAAGCGAAACTTTTCTTGTTCGCAAATGACATGATTCTATATACAGAAAATTCTGAAAAATCCACAAAAAAGTACTAGAACTAATAAGCAAATTCAGCAAAATGGTGGGGCATAAGATCAACATCCAAAAATCAGTCATGTTTCTATACATTAGTAATGAAAAAATTGAAGAAGAAAACAAGAAAAATTCCATTTACAATGGCAACTAAAAGAATCAAATATCTAGGAATAAATCTAGCCAAGGATATAAAGGACTTCTACACACAAAACTACAAAACATTACTAAAAGAAACAAAGCAGACCTAAATAAATGGAAGGAAGGACATTCCATGTTCACGGATTGAAAGAACAAATATTGTTAAGATACCAATTCTACTCAAACAATTTATAGATTCAATGCAATCCCAATCAAAATACCAACAACCTTCTTTGCAGAAATGGAAAAGACAATTTTATATGGAAGGGTAAGGGGCCCTGAATAGTCAAAGCTGTCTTGAAAAAGAAGAACAAAGTTGGAGGACTCATACTTCCTGATTTCAAGACTTATTACAAAGCCACAATAATCAAAATAGTGTGGTACTGGCACAGGGGCAGATGTATAGTCCAATGGAATTGAATTGAGAGTTCAGAAATAAACCCTTACATTTATGGCCAACTGATTATTGACAGGGGTGCTAAGTCAACACAGTTGGAAAAGAATAGTCTCTTCAACAAATGTTACTGGGACAACTGGATCTCCATTTGCAAAAAAAAAAAAAAATTAAGGTGGACCCCTACCTCACACCAAATACAAAAATCAACTCAAAATGGATCAAAGTCTTAAATATAGGAACCAGAACTAGGAAACTCCTAGAAGAAAATATAGGGAAGCATCTTCAGGATGTTGTGTTAGATGATGGTTTCTTAGACTTTATACTCAAAGCACAGGCAACAATAGAATAAAGAGGTAAATGGGACCTCGTCAAATTTTAAAAAAAATTTGTGCTTCAAAGGATTTAATTATGAAAGTAAAAGACATCCTACACAATACAACAAAATATTTGGAAACTACATATCCAAAAAGGGTTTAATATCCAGTATATATAAAGAAATCCTAGAACTCAATCGCAAAAAGATGAAAAACCCAATAAATAAATGGGCAAAAGATTTGAATAGAAATCTCTCCAGACAAGATACACAAAAGGCCAAAAAGCACATGAAAAGCTGCTCAACATCATTAGCCACCAGGGAAATGCAAATCAAAACCACAATGAGATACCATTTCACATCCACTAGAATGGCTACTATTTAAAAAAAAAAAAAACAAAAAAAAAAATACAAAAAATTACAAGTGTTAGAATGGAAGTGGAGAAACAGGAAAACTCATTCGTTATGGTGGGAATGTAAAATGGTGCAGTGCTGTGATAGAAAGTTTGGCAGTTTCTCAGAAAGTTATGTATAGAATAACCATATAATTTGACAATCCCACTTCTAGGTATATACCCAAAAGTATTGAAAACAGGGTCTTGAAACAAATATATGCCCTTGATGTTTATAGCGGCATCATTCACAATCCCCAAAAGATGAAAGCAACCCAAGTGTCAATCAATGAATGGATAAACAAAATGTGGTACATATATACAATGGAATATTATTCAGCCATTAAAAAGTAATGAAGTTCTGAGAGATGGGACAAGATGGTGGCTGAGTAAGGAAATCCAAGAGTTAGCTCATCCTTCAGGGCAGTTAGTAATCGTCTAGAGCTAACTAATGCATCTGTTTGGGGGACCCAGGAGACCAGAAGAGCACCCTGAAACATCTTAGAAAGAATAGAAAGAGGAGACTGCCCATCTGCAGTGAAGTTGTGGGAGTAGAGCACTTCATGCCATGGAGGCTGGTTCCCATCCTCCACTGGTGGCACAAGCCACCTTGGGAGCTATTCCGTGGCTGGATTTGAAGGCTCCATTTCCCTAAAACCAGGGAGGAAGAGACGGTTGACCACTGACTTCAGCTCCTGATTAGTAAATTCGGCTGGCTAAAGTATACTCCTAAGACAGCTAAAGTTTGAACCTGTCCAAGTCAGAAAGAGGCCAATAGCTGCCATTTTAACTCCAACCCCGGCATGAGGGGAAGCAGGGCTGATTGAAAATCACAGTGATGGTAGGGACTGCTTTCTTTCCACCTAGATCATACTGCAGCCTTAGCCTAGGCTCCAGTCCCACCTCCGGCAGGGAGGAAGCTAGTGGAACGTGCATCAGCCTCTCTAGGTAACTGCAGGCATTTTCGGCCAGCACAGACTGAATAGTTGTATAACTGGGGCTCCATCCCCATACCCCAATAGGATAGAAGAGGAGCTGTGTTACCTCGGCCTCTCTTGGCAACTGCAGGAGCTTTTGGCCCACACGAACTGGTTTGTAGAGTGCCTAAAATTCCATCTCCACCTCTCCACCCCCATAGGATAGGAGAGGGCTGGTATTTCTTCAGCCTATCTGGGCAACTGCAGGTCCTTTCAGCCCACATGAACTGGTTTGTTGAGCAACTTCGATTCCATCTCCACCCCTGCCACCCTCCCCACCCAAAAAGGATGGAAAGAGGCTGGTGTTTCCTCAGCTTCTCTGGGCAACTGCAGGTGCTTTTGGTCTGCATGAACTCAACTGTTGGGCACCTGTAGCTCCACTCCCACCCCCAATAGGACAAGAAGGGGGTGGTGTTTCCCTAGTCTGTCCGGGTAATTATAGGTGCTTTTGGCTCACAGAGACTGAATAGTTGGACACCTGGAGCTCCATCTTCTCCCCCAAGTAGGATAGGAGGGGTACTGTGTTTTCTCAGCCTGCATGGACTAGACTAATGGGTACCTGTGGATACACCCCTACCACCAATAGGAGCTAAGCTCGGAGAGAAATGGAGCCCCGGGAAGAGAGGAACCCAAGAAGCCTGAACCCTGACAAATGTTGGCAGCAGTCTTGTTCTAACATGTGGCAACAGACTTTGGTGAAGGAAGAAACTTATGCTTTATGGCCTGGTAACTGCCAACTTCTACCCCAAATAAATACCCTTTATAAAGATCAACAGATTTCTGGTGTTTTGCATCAGCATCTCTTTGGCTAACTAATACACTCACCTTAGGCCCAAGGATACTGTAGCAGTTTGATATTATTTATGAATTCTAAAAAAGATATTGATTATGTTTGTAAACTGGTCTGTTCCTCTGGGCATGATCCCCTTTGATTGTATTAGATTCAGCTGAGATGCCTTTGATTAAATTATGTTAAGATTAGGGCTATGATTCGACCAATAGGGTGTAACTCAGTTTAAGTCCCCACCCCCTAGGTGGGCTGTATAAACAGACACTTGCTCAAGAAGACACACAAAAGAAGGCACAGGAAGAAAGAGATCCATAGACATGGAAGAGGAGAGAACTTGGTCATTACAGTCCTGTCATGTGACAGAAAGGAGAATGCTCAAACAGCTAAAGTCCCAGGAAGAGCAGAGCCATTTGTCTGATAGTTTGCAGCTCAAGATACCAGAGCCCTGAGTAGCTGAGACAGCTGAGATAGGAAGAAGCTGGGCCCATGAAGCCTTAAGAGGAAAGGAAGGCTGAACCCTCACAGAGATTGGCAACCATCTTGCTTTAACACATGGCAACAGACTTTAGTGAGAAAGTACCTCTTACGGTATCTTTTCCCCATCTGCCCCCGAGGTGACTCCCTTGTCTGTTTTCTCAGTGTTTTTGCTTGTTGTTTGCACTCGTTGTCTGCTTGTTGTTTTTTGCTCATTGTCTGATTTGTTTTTTCTTTAGGAGGCACTGGGAACCAAACCTGGGACCTCCCATGTGGGAGGTGGGTGCTCAACTACTTGAGCTACATCTGCTCCCCATATTATGCTATCTTGAGTTGGATTCCTTAGGGCCTTGTAACTGTAAGCTTTTACCCCAAATAAATACCCTTTATAAAAGCCAACATATTTCTGGTACTTTGCATCAGCACCCCTTTGGCTGACTAATACAGATACCAATAGATTGAAAGTGAAAGGCTGGAAAAAGATTCCATGCATGCAGTAACCAAAAAAAAAAAAAAGCTTGAGTAGTTATACTTATATTGGATGAAATAGACTTTAAAAACAAAACAGTTATTAGAGACAAGGAAGGACATTATAAATTAATAAAAGGGGAAATTGTTAAAAGGAAGATGTAACAATCATAAATATATATCCACCTAACCAAAATGTACAAAGATACATGAGGCAAACACTGGCAAAACTGAAGGGAAAAATATATATCTCTACAATAATAGTTGGAGACTTCAATATACCACTCTTTCAGCATTGGATAGAACATCTGGGCAGAAGATCAATAAAGAAACAGAAAGCTTGAATAATATGATAATGGCCTTAACCTAATAGACATATACAGAACAATGTACCCCAAAACAGCAGGATATACATTCTTCTCAAGTGTACATGGACCTTTCTCCAGGATAGACCATATGTTGGGTCACAAAGAAGATCTCAATAAATTCAACAAGATTGAAATTATACAAAGCACTTTCTCTGATCATAGTGGAATAAAGATAGACATTAACGAGATGGAAAAGGGGAAAATTCACAAATATATGGAGATTAAACACACTATTAAATAATCATTGGGTCAAAGAAGAACTTGCAAGAGAAATCAATAAATATCTTGAGACAAATGAAAATGAGAACACGACATATCAGAACCTATGGGATGCAGTGAAGGCAGTGCTGAGAGGGAAATTTATAGCCTTCAATGCTTACATTAAAAAAAAAAAAAAAGAGCTAAAATCAATGACCTAACTATACAGATGGAGGAACTAGAAAAAGAACAGCAAACTACTCCTAAAGCAAGTCGAAGCAATGAAATAACAAAGATAATAGCAGAAATAAATGGAGAACAACAACAACAACAAAAAAAAGAACTAACAAAGCCAAAAGTTGGTTCTTCCAGAAGATTAACAAAACTGACAAACCTTAGTAAGATTGACAAAGAAAAAAAAAAGAGAAGACATAAATAAATAAAATAAAAAATGAAAACAGGGACATTACCACTGACCCCGTGTATTAGTCAGCCAAAGGGGTGCTGATGCAAAATACCAGAAACTGGTTGGCCTTTATAAAGGGTATTTATTTGGGGTAGAAGTCCACAGTTACCAGGCTATAAATTATAAGTTTCTTTCCTCACCAAAGTCTGTTGCTACGTGTTGGAGCAAGGCAGCTGCAGATGTTTGCCAGGGTTCAGGTTTCTTGGGTTCCTCTCTTCCTGGGGCTCCGTTTCTCTCTGGGCTTAGCTCCTTTGTTTCCTTCACAAGGTCAGCTGTAGTCTATGAGGCTCTCTAGGCTTTGCTTTTTTTCCACAAGGCCAGCTGTGAAATTGTCAGGTGAACGGCTCTTCTCTATCCTGGGGCCTTCTCTCCTTCCTCACGACCAAGCTCTCTTACTTTCCGAGGCTCCAACTCAAGACTCCAACGTCAAAACTCCAGCATCAGAACTGCTTCAACTCTGTTCTTTGTCATGCCTTTTTTTTTGATTCCTGCCCCACCAAGGAGTAGGAATCAATGTCTTACTGATGTGGCCCAGTTAACGCCCTAATCATAACTTAATCATGCCCATATTAGCAGACCAGTTTATAAGCATGATCTAATATCTATTTTTGGAGCTAGAGAATAATCTAGGGAATGAATAACACAGTGAACCCAGAGGTGGATGAGAATTGTGGTTAATAATACAAATGCGAGGATGTCCTTCTGTGAACTAGAACGGATGTACGTCACTATTGCAGGGTGGTGGGAATGTGGAGAAGCATGGGAAATACAATTAATGTAACCTATGGACTATAGTTAACAGCAATACTGTAATATTCTTGCATCAATGCCAAAGATGTACTGTGTTAATAATGGGGGGGGGTATGGAAAAATATTCCAAATGTATACTATGGACCATAGCGAGTGGTAATAGTCTGACATTATCTCATAATCTGTAAGAAATGTTCCACAAAGGTGTGGTGTGTTGGTGAAGGGGTGCTGTAGGGAAATCTACGCATGTACACGATTATTCTGTATGTTCACAACTTCTGTAATATACATATATTACCAAAAAAATGTAATGGGGAGCAGATGTAGTTCAAGCAGTTGAATACCTGCTTCCCACATTTCCCACATATGAGGTCCCAGGTTCAATCCCCAGTAACTCCTAAAAATCAAAACAAACAACAACAAACTAATGAAAAAAAACAACTTAGGGGAGCCAATGTAGCTCAGTGGTTGAGCTCTGGCTTCCTACATACAAGGTCCTGGGTTTAATCCCTGGCCCCGGTACCTTAAAAAAAAAAAAAAAAAAAAAAAAAAGTAATGGAGTTCTGATACATGCTACAACATGGATGGACCTTGAAGACATCATGTTGAGTGAAATAAACCAGAGACAAAAGGACAAATATTGTAAGATCTCACTGACCTGAAATAATTAGAATAAGCATACTTATATAGCCAGAATCTAGGAAATATTATAAAGGAGCCAGGTTAGATATAGGAAATGGGTAGTTAATGCTTAAATTGTATAGAGCTTCTGTTTCGGGTGATGGCAAAATTTTGGTAATGGATGGTGGTGATGATAGCACAACATTGTGAATATAATTAACAGCATTGAATTACATATTTCAATGTGGTTAAAATAGGAAATTTTAGGTTGAATATGCGTTACTAGAGTAAAAATTAATTTTTTTTTTTTTAAAGATTTTATTTATTTATTCATTTATCCCCCCCTTGCTGCTTGTGCTCGCTGGGTCAGCTAACCACGCCGTGCGGGCGGGCTTGCCTTCACCAGGAGGCCCCGGGAACCGAACCCAGGGCCTCCCATATGGTAAATGGGAGCCCTACTGATCGAGCCACAGCCGCTTCCCTAAAAATTAATTTAAAAAAACATGGGGGGACGGATGTGGCTTGAATGGTTGGGCGTCCATATCCCATATGGAGGGACCTGGGTTCAATACCCGGGACCTCCCAGTAAAAAAAACAAACAAACATAGGACTGTATAACATAAACAGTGAACCTTAATATAAACCATGGACTATATTTGATAGTACAAATATAATAATATTCTTTCATCAATTATAACAAGTGTGCTACACTAATGTAAGCTGTTCATAATGGGGCAAAGGTTATATAGAAACTCTGTATTTTCTCCAAACCTACAAGTTCTCTAATTAAAAGAAAAATCATCCCCCCACCGCTAGGGAAAAAGAAAAGAGATGTAGAGGAAGGGATGGACTGTCTCCTGCTGATTCTTATCAAATCTACATGTTCCCTGGAGCTGCAGCACTGTCCTGTATTCATGAAGGGAGCTAGACAGAGACCACTGCTGTCATACACAGAGGGTTATGGGGCTGAGGGATGTAAAGGAGGTAAGGAGGAATGGAAAGAACCCAGGGTCTTGATAACATTATTGAGCCACTGAATTAACCAGCCATGGGCCTTTTTGCTAGATGGTAATTGTTATAATAATTGTTCAAGCTATCTTGAGTTACTTGCAGTCCAAGATTTCCTAACTGATACTCCAACCTTCCCCCATCAAGGCAATTTCTCTTGGTATGACATTTGTTACTGCTGTCAAAGGAGAGGATTTGGACAGTTCCGGTGATGTCTGGTGACATTTAAGTTCATTATAATAAGGTGAGTTCCCCTGCCTGGTATTTGCTGGTGATTTACTGTCCCAAGTCACTTCTTGGTTATTGCTCTGTAGTCTTTTTTTGCTCTGATCCTCAAAATTTCTGTTTGTTCACTACAAATCCCACCCATCACTTGTTTTTGTAAATAAAGTTTTGTTGGAATATAAAAAAAGAAAGAAAAAGGAAAGAAAGGAAAAGAAATAATGGCCAGAAACTTCACAAGTCTCATGCAAGACATGAATATACACATCCAGGAATCTCAACACATTCCAAGTAGGATAGGCCCTAAGAGATCTATAGCAAGACACATTAGAGTGAAATTGTCAAAAATCCAAAGATAAACAGAGGTTTCTGAAAGCAGCAAGAGAGAAATTATTTGTCATATACACTGGATCCTCAAAAAGATTTAACAGTGGGTTTCTCATCAGAATCCATGAAGGCTAGAAAACAGTGGGGTAACATATTTAAAGTCCTTATAGAAATATCTGTCAACGAAGAATCCTTTCCTTGGCAAAATAATCTTTGAAAAATGGAGAAATTAAGATATTCATAGATAAACAAAAGCTGAAAGAGTCCATTACCAGAAGAATTGGCCTATAACAAATGCCAAAGGGGGACCTTCAGGCTGAAATAAAAGTACACCAGACAGAACTGGAAATCATAAGAAGCAGTGTAGAACATTGGTAAAGGTACCTACATGGGCAAATATAAAATTCTGTATTATTTTACTTTTGGTTTGTAACTGCTACCTACCCCCATATGACTTAACAGGCAAATGTGTAAAATAACACTTTAAATCTATGTTAATGAGCATAGAATGTATAAAGATGGAATCACAGACAATATAAAGGTGGAAGGTCAAGATATATAGGAGTAGAGAGTGTGTATACCACTGAAATTAGGTTGGTATTAGTTGAACTAGGTTGTTATTAATTTAAGACGTTAATTGTAATTACAAAGATAACCACTAAGAAAATAAATAAAAGCATATAGACAATGAAAGAAGGGAATCAAAATGGTACCCTACAAAACAACTGAATACAAAAAAAGAGGCTGTAATGGAGTAATTGAGGAACAAAAAACATACAAGACATACAGAAAACAAATGGCTGAATGGCAGAAGTCTTCCTCCACAGTTATTACTTTAAATATCAATGGATTAATATCCCCTAGTAAAGAGCACAACTTGGTAGATTGAATGAAAAAGCATGATCCATCTATATGCTGTCTACAAGAGACTCACATTAGGTACAAAGATTAAAAAAAAAAAAAAAAAAAAAGAGGTTGAATGTAAAAGGGTGGAAAAAGATATTCCATACAAACAGTAATCAAAAGAGAACCAGATGTAAGATGTTGGGGTGGGGTAATATATGGGAATCCTGTATGGTATGCATGATTGTTTTATAAACTCACAACTTCTCAAATTAAAAAAAAATGCACAAGGAAGGAAGGAAGGAAGGAAGGAAGGAAGGAAGGACGAAAGGAAGGGAGCCAGAGTGGTTATATTATTGCCAGGCAAAAATAGAATTCAAGTAAAAAAAGATTGTAAGAGACAAAGGATATTATATATTGATAGACGGTTCAATCCAACAAGAAAATATAACGATTATAAACATATGTGAACCTCACAACAAAGCCAAAAATATAAATAGCAAAACTTGCCAGAATTAAAGAGAGAAATAGACAGTTCTATAATAATAGTTGGAGATTTCAAAAAGCCACTTTGAATAATTGATAGGTGTAATGGCATAACATAAATTATATTTGGTGCCTCGTCATTTTTTCCTAGTCATTAGTTCCATTTTGAGTGAACCAGTCCTGGACATAACTGCAACTAGTAAGGCATGGACCTCCATACAGTTTGGATGATAAGAGTTGCCCGTAGCTTCTCTGAAAAGTCCCTTCCACTTCTTCTCTCAATTGCCTTTGTACTTCTTGTGCCTTCTCTGAATGGTCCCTTGTTGGTTCTACCCTTTCATGCCACATAATTTATTAGCAAGGCATGCTTAGCAGTTTGGCATTTTTATGAATTCCAAAAATAGATATTGACTTGTTTGTAAACTGGTCTGTACCTGGGTGTGATTATGGTTAGGACTTTGATTGGGACATGTCAGTAGGGCATTGAACCCACAGATAAAAGACATGGCAAAGGACAGAGTTGGAGTTTTGATGTTGGAGTTTTGATTGGGAATCAGCCCCAAGAAGTAAGCACACAGAGGAGCTTGGTCATGAGGAAAGAAAAAAGGTCCCAGGAAGAGAAACAAGCCATTCGCCTGATAGTCTACAGCTGGCCTTGTGGAGGTAGCAGAGGAGCTGAGCCCAGAGAGAAGCCAGCCCTGGAAAGAGAGGAACCCAGGAAGTCTGAACCCTCACAGACGTCGGCAGCCATTTTGCTCCAACATGTGGCAATAGACTTTGGTGAGGGAACTAACTTACGCTTTATGGCTGGCAACTGTAAGCTTCTACCCCAAATAAATACCCTTTATAAATGCCAGCAGATTTCTGGTATTTTGCATCAGTACCCCTTTGGCTGACTAATACAGCATGTATCTCCATATGGCATGGATAATAAGAAGCTGTCCTCAGCTTTTCCAAAGGTTCTTTGCCATTTCTGCTTTTCATGTTGTATTGTTTGAAACTGTTAATCTCCAGTATCCACAGGAAAGCCCTATCTCTCCCCTCAGGGTCACATGTGCTCTTCTTACCCTACTTCATGGACCCTCACGGGAACCTAGGTCAGGTAAACCCCAGGCCCCTCTACCAAACTCACTCTCCGTTCTCCCCTTTCTTGGACTTTGATTTAACAAAGCCATCTTTTCATGCATTCTTGGCTGGCTGGCTAGCATCCAAAAAACTTCATCCAAACAATAGAACACCTAAACAGAAGCTCTATAAGGAAATAGAAAACTTGAACATACTATTAATCAATTATTTATTATTATTTTTTTTTTACCGGGAGGTACCGGGGATCGAACCCTGGTCTCTCCATATGGTAGACGGACGCCGAACCTCTTGAGCCACATCCGTTTCCCAACTATTAACCAATTAGACCTCATGAACATATATAGAATACTCTATCCAACAACAGCAGATTCAACTTTTTCTTAAGTGCACATGGAACATTTTCTAGGATAGACCATATGATAGGCCACACATCAAATCTTAACAAATTTTTTAATATTGAAATCATACAAAGCATCTTCTTGGACCACAGTGAAGTAAAGCTAGAAATAAGTAACAGAAGGAAAATTGAAAAATTTACAAATACATGGAAATTAAACAACATACTAGTAGAGAACCAATGGGCCAAAGAAGGAATCACAAGGGTAATTAGCAAGTATCTTGAGACAAATAAAAACAAAAACACAATATACTAAAACTTACGGTTGGGGGCAGGTGAAGCTTAGTGGTTGAGTGCCTGCTTTGCATTTTTGAGGTCCCAGGTTCAATCCCCCGTACCTACTAAAACACAACAAAAATTAAAAAAAAAACTTATGGGATGCAGCAAAGGAATTCCTCAAAAGGAAATTTATAGTTCTAAATGCCTATATTAAAAAAAGAAAGATCACAAACAAATAACCTAATTTTATATATACCTAAAGAAACTAGAAAAGGGGGAGCATCAAACCCTAAATTAGTAGAAGGGCAGGAATAGTACAGATTAGGCTAGAGAGAAATGAAACAGAGAATAGAAGAATAGAGAGAATCAACAAAACTAAAAGTTGGTTTTTTGAAGATCAATAAAATCAACAAACCTTTAGTCAGACTGATAAAGAATAAAGGAGAGAGGACATAAATAACTAAACCCAGGAATGAATGTGGGGACATTACTACAGACCTTATAGAAATAAAAAGGGAGAGCGGATGTGGTTCAAGCAATTGGGTGCCCACCTCCCATATGGGAGGTCCCAGGTTCAGTTCCCAGTACCTCCTGAGGAAGATGAGCAGACATCAAGCAGACAGATGAGAGAGCCATCCCGGGGGGGGGGGCAAGTAAATAAAAAAAAGAAATAAAAAGGATTATGAGAGGGTACTATGAACAATTAGATGCCAACAAATTAGAAAACCTGGATGAAATGGACACATTGTCTAAAACATACAAATTACCTAATCTGATATGAGAAATAGAAAATCTCAGACCTATAACAAGTAAATAAATTGAATCAGTAATTAAAAATCTCCCAACACAGGAAAGTCCAGGACTAGAAGGTTCCAATGTTGAATTATACCAAACATTTAAAGAAAACTTAATACCAATCCTTCTCAAACTCTTCCAAAAAACAGAAGAGGAGGGATTACTTCCTAATTCATTCTTTGAGGCTAGCATTACCATGATACTAAAGCCAGATAAAGACAATACAGGAAAATTACAGACCAATATCCCTTATGAATATAGATACAAAATCCTCAACAAAATACTGGCAAACCAAATCCAACAGCATATTAAAAGGCATCGTACACCATGATGAAGTGGAATTACCCTATTCACAGATAACATGATACTATATATATAAAAAATCTCAAAGAATCTATAAGAAAGCAACTAAAATAAACAAATTCAGCAAAGTTGAAGGATACAAGATAAACACACAGAAGTCAGTCAGTTGTATTTCTACACACCAGTAATTAACAATCTGAACATGGAATTGTCATAGTTTCCTAGCTGCCAAAACAAATACCATGCAATAGGTTAGCTTAAACAATGAGAATTTATTGGCTCACGGTTTTGAGGCTAGAAGTCCAAAATCAAGGTGTCATCAAGGCAGTGCTTTCTCTCAGAAGACTGGCATTCTGGGGCTAGCTGTCGGTGATCCCTGGCTTTTCTGTCACATGGCAATGCATATGGTGCACATGGTGGCCTTTCCTGTCTTCTCCTTTTTCTTCCAGGTTCTTTGACTTTCAACTTCTGGCTGATACCTCTGGCTTTCTCTCTCTCTGTGGCCTTCCATATAAGGCTTCAATAATAGGATTAAGACACATTCTGATTCTGATGGGCCATACCTTAACTGAAGTAACCTCAACAAAAGGTCCTATTTACAAGAGCTCACACCCAAAGGAAGGGATTAAGTTTAAGAACATTCTTTTCTGGGTTACATAGCTCCAAACTACTACAGGAAGCAAGAAAACAATTCCATTTATAATAGCATCTAAAAGAATAAAATTCCTAGAATAAATTTAACAGAGGTAAAAGACTTGTACATAGAAAATTATAAAACATTGCTGAAAGAAATGAAAGAAGACCTAAATTAGTGGAATGGCATTTCACTTTAATGGATTGGAAGACTTAATATTGTTAAACTGTCAATAATGCCTAAAACAATCTACAAATTCAATGCAATCCCTATCAAAATTCCAGCAGTCTTTTTTTTTTTTTTTCCATAAATGTAAAGGTTGATCTTCAAATTCATATAGAATGGCAACTGCATGGGGCCCTGAAAAGCCAAAACATCCTTGGAAAAGGAAGAACAAAATTGGAGGATTCACACTTCCTGATTTAAAACCTCACTACAAAAATATAGTAATTAATACTGTGTGGTACCAACATAAGCATAGATACATAGATCAATGGAATAGAATTGAGAGTCCAGGGATAAATTCACATTTCTATGGTCTGTTAACTTTTTTTCTGTCTCATCTGTAACTATTTTTTCATCTTTTATGTCTTTTTAAAAAATATATGTTTATTACAGAAGTTGTGAACTTACAAAACAATCACGCACATGTATAGATTTCCCATACAGCACCCCTTCACCAACACACAACACCTTTGTGGAACATTTCTTACAGATTATGAGATAATATCATCAGACTATTACCATTCACTATGGTCCATAGGGTACATTTGGAATATTTTTCCATACCTATTATTAACATGGTACATCTTTGGCATTAATGCAAGGATAATACAGTATTGCTGTTAACTATAGTCCATAGGTTACATTAATTGTATTTTTCTCATGCTTCTCCACATGCCCACCACCCTGCAATAGTGATGTACATCCATTCTAGTTCACAGGACATTCTTGCATTTGCACTATTAACCACGATTCTCAACCACCTCTGGGTTCACTGTTATTCAGTCTCTAGATTATTCTCTAGCTTTCTTTCAGTTGACATTTACATGTCTAAACTACCCTTTTCAGGCACAATCCCATTTGTAAACCAGCTGGTACTCACTATAATGTGTTATGGCCAGTTAGTTTTTGAAAAAGTGTCAAGTCTATTCAAAGGGAAAAGAATAATCTCTTCAACAAATGACACTGGGACTACTGAAAATACATGTGCAAAAGAATGAATGTAGACCCCTACTTTGTACCATATATAGAAATTAATTCAAAATGTATCAAAGACATACATGTAAGAGCCTAAGACTATAAAATTCTTACAAGAAAACAGAGAGACATATCTTCAGGACCTTGAGGTAGGAAATGGATACTTAGATTTTATACCAAAAGCATGAGCAACAAAATAAATAAATAAATAAAATGAACTTCACCAAAATTAAAAATGTTTATGTGTAAAAGGACATTATCAAGAAAGTGAAAAGAAAACCTTCAGAATAGGAGAAAGTATGTGGAAACCATATATCTGAAAAGGCTTCATATCCAGAATATATATAGAACTCCTTTAATTGAATGGCAAAAAGGCAAATAACCCAATTAAAAAATGGGTCAAGGATATGAATAGACATTTCTTCAGGGAAGATATTCAAATGGCCAATAAGTATATGAAAATATACTAATATGACATCATTAGCCATCAGAGAAATGCAATTTAAAGTTACAATGAATTACCACTCCACACTGATTTGGATGGCTTTTGTTAAAAAACTGAAAATAATAAGTGCTGACAAGGATGCAGAGAATTAGGAACCGTTGCACATTGTTGGTGGAGATATAAAATGGTGTAGCCACTGTGGAAAACAGTTTGGCAATTTCTCAGAAAGTTAAACATAGAATTACCATATGAACCAGCAATTCCACTGAAAGCAGGAACTCAGACAGATATTTATACACCAATGTTCATCACAGCATTATTCACAAAACCAAAAGATAGATGCAACCCAAATGTCCATCAACAGATGAATGAATAAACAAAATGTGGTATATTCAGACAATGGATTATTCATCCATAAAAAGAAGTGAAGTGCTGGTATATGTTACAACATGAATGAAACTTGAAATCATCACGTCAAGCCAGACACAAAAGGACAAATATTATATGACTTCTCGTATATGAAATATTTAGAAAAAGCAAGTTCATAAAAGCAGAATAGTGGTTCCCAAGGGTGAGGGGTATGGGGATGGGGAGTTGTTAAATGAGTATAAGTTGAATGGGATGATAAAAATAGTCTGAAAATAGTGAAAGTTACAAAGTATTGCCGATGTATTTAATGTCAAAGAATTGTCCACTTAAAATGGTTAAAATAATTTTTACGTTATGTATATTTTATCACAACTAAAGATAATTAAAAGAAAAACATGGGAAAATTCCACCTACTCCTATCAGCAAAAGCCAAGTGGGGACCCTAGACTTCCATCCTTATCTGACAGTAATGAAGTGCTCCTCTCTCCCACTGGGATGGTGTAAGAGAAGGCTGAGTGAGGAACTTTGACTTTCACTACCTTCCAGCAGTAAAAAAGCTTCCTTCCCCACTGTGGTATTAGTAGTAGCCATATGGAGATTCAAGATAAGGTGGTGCCCCCTCTCTAACCTAGACAGGGTCATGTCACCAGAGTCCTAGTGAAAGTTCTGAAATCCCACTTTCCCCCCACCTCCATGCTGGGGTTTCACTTAAGACTGAGTGGGGAACTTAGACTTCTACCCGAACTTGTCAGTAATGAGGAGACATCTTCACTCCCCACTCATGTGGTATCAGAGGAGGCCTGCAGAAAACAGAAGCGTTAAATAAAATAGAGAGTCTCATAACATAACACACAAAATGTACAGTATACTATTGAAAATCACTCATCATACCAAGAGGCAGGAAAATCTCAACGAGAATGAGAAAAGACAATCAACAGACACCAACACAGAAAACATAGATGCTGTAGTTATCTAACAAAGATTTTGAAGCAGCCATCACAAAAACATTTCAACAATTATGAACATGTTTGAAACAAATTTTTAAAAATATAATGTCTCAGCGAAGAAATAAAGAAGAATCAAATGGAAATTTGAGAACTGAAGAATACAGTAACCAAAACAAACAAACAAACAAAACAACAACAACAACAACAAAACCCTCAATGGTGGGCTCAACAGCAGAATGGAAAGGGGAAAGAATCAGTGAACTTGAAAATAAAATAGGAATTAACCAATCTTAACAATGGAAATAAAACAGACTGTAAATAAATGAACAGAGACTCAGAGATCTGTGGAACTATAACAAAAGATCTAACATTCATGTTATTGGAGTCAAGAGGGAGAGGAGAAAGAGAGTAGGACTGAAAAAGTATTCAAAGAAATAATGGCTGAAATTTCCCCAAACTTAGCACAAGACATCAAGACATAAACCTACAGATTCAAGAAGTTGAGCATGCTCCAAACAGGATAAACTCAAAGAAATTGATTCCAAGATACATCACAATCAAACTTCTGAAAATTAAAGATAAAGAAAAATTATTGAAAGCAGTGCAAAAGAAATAACACTTCACCAAAAGGGGAATATCAATTTGAATGATAGCAGAATTCTCATCAGAAACAATGAAAGCCAGAAGGAAGTGGCACATTTTTTTCAAATGCTGAAAGAAAAGAACTGTCAACCCGGAGTTCTATATCCAATGGAAATACCTTTCAGGAACGAAGGGGATATTAAGACATTCTCAGAAGAAGGAAAACTAAGAAAAATTTTTACCAGTAGACATACCCTAAAAGAATGACTAAAGGAAGTGTTCAAAATAGAGAGAAAATAATAAAAGGAATCTTGGAATGTCAGAAAGGAAGAAAGAATAACAGAAAGAGTGAAAATATGTGTAAATACAATAGCATTTCTTTTTCCTCTTGAGTTTTCTAAATTATGTTTTATGGTTTAAGCATAAATTATAACATTATCTGATGTGGTTTTCAATGTATATAGAGGAAATATTCAAAACAATTGTATTAAAATGGGAGAGGGTAAAGGGACTTAAAGGTAGGTAATGTGTCTATACTTCACTCAAACTGGTAAAATGTCAATACCAATAGCCTGTGATATGTTATGTATGTATAATATAATATGTATAGCAAATACTAAAAAAGCTATATGAAAAAATATACTCAAAAACACTATAGATGGAAACGTAATTCTAAAAAAAATGTTCAAGTAACCTACAGGAAAGCAGGAAAAAAAACCGAAAACAAAAATCAGAGGGAACAAACAGAAAACAAAAAAATAAAATGGCAGACTTAACAACTAAAATATCAATAATTATATTACGGGCAAATTGTCTCATTAATTGAAAGTCAGAGATTGGCAGAATGGATTTTAAAAATTACCCTACTATATGCTGCCTATAAGCAATTCACTTCAAATATAATGATATAGGCAGGTTGAAAGTAACAAAATGGAAAAACATCTATCATGTAAACATTTATCAGAAGAAAGCAGGAGTGATTATAGTAATATCAGATATAATAGACTTCGGAGCAAAGAAAATTAGCAGGGATTGAAAATGACAATATATATTAATAAAAAAGTCAGTCTACCAAGAAGACATAGCAAGCCAAATGTATATGTAGCAAACAACAGAGCTGCAAAATATGTCAAGCAAAAACTGACAGAACTGAAAGGAAAAGTAGACAAATCTGCAGTTATAGTTGGAGACATATTTCAACAATTGATAGAATAACTAAAGAGAAAATCATCAAGGATAAAAAAGAACTTTAACAACACTATCAACTACCAGGATCTAAGTGACATTTATAAAACACTCCTCCCAACAATAGCAGAATACATATTCACCGTGGAACACTTAACTAAGATTGACCATATCCTGAGCCAAAAAAACATACCTCAACAAATTTAAAAGAATTGAACTCATACAGAGTGTATTCTCTTATGACAATGGAACCAAACGTGAAATCAGTAACAGAAAAATATCAAGAAAATTTCCAAACATTTGTAAATGAAACAACACACTTCTAAATAATCAATGTGTCTGAAAAGAAGTCTCAAGGGACATAAAAAATATATTGGAATGAAAATGAAAATACAATGTATAAAGGTATATGGGATACAGCTAATACAGTACTGAGAGGGAAAATTATAGCTCCAAAATCTTACGTTACAAAAGAGGAAAAGTCTCAAATCAATAACCTAAGCTTCCATCTCAAGAAACTAGAAAAAGAAGAGGTGAATGAACCTTAAGCAAGAAGAATGAATGAAATCCTTAAGTTACCTGGAGTGAAGGCCAGTCCTCTGAAGTTATACATTCTGAGTTTGGCAGCACTTAATAAATAAAAGTCTACATCTTCACTTGAGGATATTGTGGATCTTCTCCAAAAAGAAGAGAAAACGAGCCCCCTAAACGTTTTCATGGAACAATGATGGTTCAACTTCAAGGACAGACAGTTACTGGAAGATACATGAAAATCCCTTCAATCCCAAGTGACCAAAGCCAAAAACATCTCAAAAAAACATAGAACAACTTCAGATGGAAATAATGGATGATTTGGATGAAAACATTCACTTTTGAGAAAGCTTAAAACTGTTCTCCCAAGAAGCTGCAAGATGAATGAAAAAGTGCGAGCAATGAGGAAACAGAAAAAAATACTTGGTAACTCAAACATGAATGAAACTGGTTGAAAATGAAAGAGAGCCCATTAAAATCTCTGAAACCATACTGAAGATGATAACTTTGCCTTTTCTCTTTAGAGAATACGTGGATGTCAGCAACTTTAGATTAGACATAAAGAGTAAACCAGAAAATTGAGAACCCTTAGACTGACAGTCAGAAGTCAATTTGAAAAACTCATTGATCCTGTTAACTATTTCCTAAAAACAGCTGGAGGAGAAAAACAAGTCTATTTTTAAAAAGTTATATGGAGAAAATAAATGAACGTCTCATAGTTCAAGTGAATGTTCTCCAAACTGAGCAAATATTGAACTATTGGCACCCTGCTCGCTGTGCCAAACTACAGGTCAAAAAGAGAGACACTTACATTACCACCTCCAGGGGAGGGATCTCACTGCATTGAGGGTAGCAAGAGAATACTAATGCCTGCCACCAGGAGTCCAAGGGTCTCAACCCACTCCATAATTTGCAGGTGTCAGGGTCCAGCAAAGTACAACTCACACAACAACTGATGGAAAAACATTTACTCACACAGACAGAGTAAGGCCAGCTTCATTAGTGGGCATTGGTCCTCCATGGCCGGAGGGTCTCAAACCATTGGCTGACTCTAAGAGCTGTTTTGTGTGCAGTAGTAGAGGGAGCAGATATACAAAGGAAGGAGCCAGATGCCATAAAATGGATGTGTTTTAGCCAGATTCTCTCCAGTGAATATTTACAAATACTCTGAACAATGGAGAAGGAATGTGGCAGTACATTCTCATTTGTTAGGGGATGAGTTTTATCTGTAGACAGTCATGAGAAAGAAGTCAGCTCACATTCATCATCCATCCTAGGAGATATGTAACACTCAAGCACAGGGTTTATTTGTGGGTCATAGGGAAAGGTGGCAAGCTGCATTCAGACTGCCTCTATGACAGCAAGTATCTTTGCAATGCGAAAATGCAGTCTGAAAGTAAGATTAAAAAACTTCCGCTTTTTAAAAGTTCAAGTGTTGCCTGAACTAGAACATGTAATGCAAATTTGCAGAAAAATCATTCAAGGAGGGAATTTACTGCTTAGAAATTGAGACGAAACTTGCCAAAGTATATAGAAGACATCAGCTATATACAGAAGTATAACTCTTACAGGAAGATGGCTTTGAGAAAGATTTGGAAAGACCCAGTTACTTCTATCAAGGTCAGATTGTGTCCCATGAGATAAAAGTTAAGAAGAGTTGCTTGGCAGCTATGTAGACTTGAAAGAAAGCTGACTGAGCTAAGAAAAGAAAGTGGTCAGAACAGAGAAAAATTGGCTGAAGCATAGTTTAAGTTCCAGGTTTTTCCAAGTTGCCCTTGTTCCTCATGCAGCCCTGGGCAGAGGCCTGAGATTATTGGGAATCCCCTGGACCTTTGAGTCCCCAAGGACTGAGAAGGGTTAAACTGTGAGGGCTCAAGTATCCAGGCCACAGGCAAGTTTGATTCAGCTTTCAGGGCGCCAACCCGGCATATCCACAATCACAGCAGGACATTGGTGTTGTTTCTCTTTAAAAGTAATGCAGATTTTTCTCTTTGTTTTTAACTGCTTTTACTTGATGCTACATTTGCTCAAATAGAAGTTCGATAGAATTATAATTCCTAAGATAGTGTTTTATGAATACAGATAGTTTTAATAAAATTATTATGGACATTAGATCATTTCATTAGACCCTTTAGAATTAAAGCCATGTATTTATATTTAGATTGAATTAAACTGTTCACTATTACTTAAATCATAATTGAATTTTTATATGAGAGGAGAGGTTTATATATTCTGTGAGCTGCTATAAGAAATCTGCAAAAGTAACAATGTTTACTTGAATAAATTTTTATTTTAAAAAAACCAAACAAAAACCTCACAAACAAAATAAAAAACACCCCTAACTAAATCTATTAGTATTTTCATTAGTTTAGCACTAGATTCATAGATTTAGGGGAGATAACATTTTGCAACCATTTGTTTTATTTTGTAATTTCTCTTTATCTTTTAAATTGTTTATGATATTCTTTGCTGTTTAAACATCTCTTAAGTTATATGCAGTCAACATAAAAATTTTTGCCTTAAAAAAATCCTTTTCTCTATCCTTCTCAATCTAGGTTTGCCTCAATCTATGAGCAATTGTTACAGCTGGCTAGAGAATTGCAAAGAGAGGAAGTTAGTAACTTACTGAGCACCTGGACACTTAAAAGAAAAAGTGAATCAAGTAATTCTAGCACTTCTGTATTTCTCCACAAATTGCTATCCATTCTTGAAGTGTGCTGGATACCTCTGCCTCCTCAGCATTGTTTCACCTGCGCTTTTGAGATTGGCTCCCTCCACACCATCGACAAATGTTCCACTAACATAGCACCTCATAGGTACTTAACTAGTTTCCATTTCCTTTCCTCACCTCTCGCTACCATTTCTGCCAAATATCAGGTCTTTATACAACCTGCTTGGTCCACCTAGTAACATCCTAATTGTCTTCTCTGTCTCTAGTTAGGAAAATAATGGTAGCAGCTACCATCTATTAGGCATCTACTATGTGGCAGGCATTGGGCCAAGTATTTTACATTATCTCATGCAATCCTCATAGCAATCCTGCAAGGATTGAATTTTATTCCTTGAATAAACATATGAATTGTATTACCTTTGCTTTAAAAACTTCAATAGCTCCCCAACTGCTTTCAGAATATTTTTCAAGTCCTCTATCAATCAGCCCAGCCTACTTTTCTAATCATTTCTCACCAGTCCCCTTAATCTATAGTATTATTTCATTTGAACTCAATTACTGTTTTTCATATGCTCCCTGTATGTTTCTTTGCAGGCCCAGTTCTACACTTATCAATCCCAGCACAAATGCCACCTCATACATAAACTGTCATAGTTCTTTATTCCTCTGACATTTACTTTTTTTTTTTTTTTTTTTTACCGGGAGGTCCCGGGGATCGAACCCCGGTCTCTCCATATGGTAGATGGACGCCGAACTTCTTGAGCCACATCCGTTTCCCTGACATTTACTTTTAACTTGTTATATTCTTTTACTACTTTTTGTATTGCCAAAAGTGATGGGCTCTTACATCTGTTGTCCCTACACTACAGCACTGGTTCTCAATAAATAAAGTTATGCTTCTCAATTAATGTGTGGAATTAATTTACATCTCTGGTAGGTGCTTTGAATTTATGTTGACAATTACTTTAAGAATGATATTGATGATTACATACACAGAAAAACACACTCGATTTTCTAGCACTCTTTCAGATACTACTTTTTAACTATAGAAGCTTCTACATTCAGATGTTTTCTCCAAGCTAAAGTACAAGAACCTTCTGAACTGTGCCATGTCCTTCAGCCTTTTTGTTTGTTACACCCATAGGCATTAAGCACAATGCTGTGCATAGTAAATGCTTGCCAAATAAGAATAACTGGGGAAGATGACAGCATTATAGTGACAATGAAGCTTCAGGTTCAGGTAATGACAAAACAACTTCTGGAATGACTTAAGGTAAGTTGGGTATTGTCTCTAAGTTATAGAACATTGCAATTTTGTTTAACTAAAATCCCTACCAAATTTCTTAGCTCACTTCCAGAAGTTGCCACCTTCTCAAGCTTTTAATATTAAAGATTTTTAAACTGACTCTCCCTGTGTTATAAGCCAATGATCATCTGGATCAAGTAAATATTTTAGTGGATCTTCATGTACTTACAGCTATTACTACATTAATCATAAGACTACTGATGCCAATTTTTTTTTTTTCAGGAGGTACTGGGGATTGAACTCAGGACCTTGCACATGCGAAGCAGGCACTCAACCACTGAGCTACCTCTACTCCCCAATTAATTTTTAAATGCACCAATAAAATAGAAGGCTTGGAATGGGAACACGGATCCAACTAAATACTTAAAAAAAAAAGTCTATACAAATTATATATAATCATAAAGGAAGTTTTTTGCAGGAAAAACCATTGGAAATGAAAGCAAAGGGAAGAGCTAACACATGAGAAAGAGGTATGTTATTTCAGCATGTTTTAATATTTAAAACATGCTGAAATAAAAGACAAAAAAAAAATGATGCTGAATACAGTTATCAAGATGGCCTAATCCTACTTTGTTTGGAAATACAACCTTTCTAGTACCATGAACCTTTTTCAGGTAGCATTGTGAGAGTGACTTTTCTTGCTTTACATGACTGCCTTTATTGGTGATTTTTAAAGAATACTTAACTCAACACAAAGAACTTAGGAATCTGACTTTGTACTCTTTGGCCAAGATCCCAGAAACCCACACTGATCTATAAAACTGGAGACAAGGTAAAGGTATATGGCTTTTTGATTATATAAATCCATTAATTTAGTCAAATGTCTAGTAAAAAACTGGGGTATTTTAAGAGTAATCTAGACCTTAAATAATATAAGGAGCTACCTAGATTTCTTGCTAATTTATTCAACAAACATATATTGAACCACTACTGTCAGTTGCTTAGGGTTACGATGAAGAAGACCCACAATGTCCTTATTTTTAAGGAGTGAGGATGACAGGCATTTAACAGTAATTGCAAAAGAATATGTCTACTGTAAGCGTAAAAGAGTGTTATGAATGAAAATCTGTTTCTCTGTCTTTCTCAATCTATGTCCTCCTCAATATATGAGTAATTTAAACAGTGTGATGCTGGCTGGAGTATATCAAGAAGGAACTATGTAGTATGTAATGGGAACCTATAATGGAACTTGAAAAGTCAAACAGAGGAACATCTAGGAAGGCTTTGAGGAACATCAAACTTTCTAGCAACTAAAAGAAAACGAGTGCAGTGAGCAAAAGGGGGAATAGGTTGATGTGAAGCTGGAGAGGTAGGCAGGGCCAAGCCAGAGAGCCTTTTAAACCACAATGATTCTATACTCCACCCTCAAAGTTCAACAGATCACAGCGTTTTAAATCATGTTAGGAATTTGGATTTACAAGATTTTGTGGTTAATTAGTTTAGGTCCTTCTCTGGGATTATAGTTGGGCCACTGGTAATTCAATAAATTAGTGTCTGAATGTATCTTAAAGAATAACTTTCAGATAATAAAGTTTTAGATTGTTCTGCTTTAAAAGCTGAGTATGTAAATACATTTATTTATTGAGTACCACTTATGTACAATGCAATGCACTTCAAACAGCAAAACTTCCCCCTGAAATCCAAGATTTGCCTATACTGACAGGGAAAGGGGGAGAGTCACTGAGTAGGGCTTACATATGATTGACAAAGATACAGTCTTAGAGCATACATATGGGTTTTTGGGAGCCTTTGGCTACTTTCCCTTTCCAGGAAAATTGGCCTCACTGCCTCTTCACTTGATAACTAGTAAATTTCAATGCAGTTTCAACTGAAGTCTTTAGGTCTATTCTTCCCTTCATTGTCAACCCCAGACTATAAAACTCCATGTGATAGCATCATTATAAATGGAAGAGAATGCAATCAGTATCTCAAATAAGATAATGGATATGAAGATGCAATAAATATAGAAGCTATCTTTTATTTAGAAATACCACAAAAGCAAAACCTGAGAATTGGCTGAATCATTAACATTTGCTTTATGATGGAATTCAAATACTACCTCTATAATGGGGGGGGGGGGGAGCCAATGGCAAACACTTCATAATCAACTGAAGAAGTCTAAGCCCACTTTTTATTCTAAGCTAAAAACAAACAAAAAAACCAAAACCAATCAAACAAAAAAAAGCCCCATGATTTTTAACATCATTTTGGAAAAACAGTCAATACTAACCAACAGCTCAGTTAAAAAGGCTATACAGAACTCTCTGTAATATCTTTGCAACTTCCTGTGAATCCAAAATTATTAAAAAATTGAAAACAAACCACCATATCTAGGATGTACAAACAGAGATCAGAAGAGAGATCACTTATTTTGGTCAATGTAGAATTTGGTGGTTAGAGTGGAATTTTATTTAAAAATTATGTAGAACCATGAAAAAGGGATTTAAAACATCAAGTTCAAGTGCTGGCTCACCACCTATTAGGTGGATAACCTTGGCCATCACTTAACTTCTCAAGAGGACTGTGAGAATCAAATAAGATAAGTAAAAGCAAAGTTTGTAAAATGTAAAGCCCTATACAAATGCTTGCTATTATTAACTCAAATTTCCCAGCCTTAATTCCTTTTTGTAAAGGACTGTTTTCATTTATGTCACATTCTTTCAATGGGACAAACACACACTTTAAAAATGGTATTCAAACAAAGAAATACAGCAACTCAGTTTATTACATGCAGATTCTTCTGCATTGTTGCTAACAGTTCACTGGTCCAAAATTACTAAAATACTTAAAAAACTATACATTATGTAAACAAAACATAAATAAGACAGCATACTTCTTTGTACATATAGTTTAGTACAGGTTGTTAGGGATTTAGGAATATGTACAATTTTACACCATGGACTGCATTTTCACAATGCATAAATATATATATATATATTACAGAAACAAAAATAAGATTTCACTAATGACACAGGATACCATATTAGAGATACGCTCCAATAGTCCAAATTTAAGAATATGTCAATGCAAGTGTGCAAAAGGCTAGCTTACTCTAAAACTAGTCAAACTTGACTCTGTTCAATGTATGTTATACAGACAGGTAAATCCTGTCTACAACCAACCTTTGAAAACATACTTATACCATAGAGTGAAATGGAACAGATTCTTCCCGCCCCAAGCCAACAAAACCTTTTTGCAAGCTAGTGAAAAGATACATTAACAAACAAAACAACTATGTATTGTATGTTTTCAACAGTATAATAAACAGTTAAAATTCTTCTGGGAGTCAAAACAATGCCCCATTATTTAAAAACTGGCTCGTTTAGTCTAAATTCAAGATGCAGCTGTGTCAGGCTTCTCTAAGCCAGATGACTGAAAAGCAGGGAAGACAGAGGCAGGGTTTCGACTGGCAGAGACAACAATTTGAGAGAGAGATGGAGAGAGTGAAGAAACTTTAGACGCTGGAGTATTTATGGTATTCAAAATGGCTCCTTCTGGGCTGACCAATAATTTTTTGACAGATGTGTCCAAATGAAATAGTGAAGTGCTACTTGGCAGTGGAGGATTATTAGAGCAAATGGCAGAAACCAAAGAAGTTTTAGTCAAAAGAGTAGCTGGAGGAGATTTAATTACTGAAGTCAATGACACTGTTGGTGCAGGAAGTGGAACAGACACTTTAGCAGTTGTGTTTACTATTTGTGGTGTTAAATGTGCGGTGGGTAGAGAACTTGCATTCCCAAGAGAGTTTACAATTTTTGTGGAGCTTTTTAGAGGATGTTTTACAGATTGCCCACATAAAGAATTATTTGATGCCAGTGTGATCTTCTGGGGAAGGTTATCTACTAGTGTGGGCTGAATGCTTTGGCCACTGTTAAGAACTAAGGGAGATCCATATTTTGAATTAGTAGATATAAGAAGAACATGGCTGCCAGCTCCAAGACCTTGTGGTGGAACAATAAACCGGGTTCCATTAATCATGATCTGAGTACCAGGTGCCAATGGTGTACTGGTGTTGATGACTATTTTTTGCTGAATACAAGGTTCACTGACCTGACCCCCTACCAAACTTGTTACATTTGATGGTGTTGTAGTAGTGTGAATGGCAGAGCCAATTGGAACAGGATTGTAATTGGGAGTTGATTTTAATAAAGCAGGGGATATTTGCTGGTTTGGCAGAGAAGCAAAATTGGAAATATTAATTATTTTACTTGGACTTGGTGAAAGGGATGGCAATTCAGTTTGAGGTTTATTTGTGTTTATATTTGTTGGCACTGTAGTTGAAATCCCTGGTGACTGAAACTGGACAGAAGTCCTAGGTTGTCTTTTAGAAAGAGATACAGACCGTGTGGTTCCTGGTACTGTTGCCAGATGTGGAACTGTGTTGACTATTTTAGGGGATGCAG
>JAKSZT010053764.1:16075986-16125361 GCA_026826555.1 Tolypeutes matacus | reverse complement strand
TGCAAGATGTCCTGTTTTCACAGTTGATATAGCCACAGTGTTTCCTAGATTTGATGTGCAAAGTCTATTTGACAAAATAGGCATAATTCTTGAAGAGGTATCATTTCCACTGACCAAAACAGGAGGTCGTGTCCCAACTGAAGCACAGGTTGAGGTCACTGAAAGAGAACCCAAAGAAACACTCGCTCCTGTTACTGAAAACATGTTTACTGCTCTTGCTGCAGAAACCACTGATTCATTAACAGGAGTAATATTTTGACTCACAAAATTTGAGCTTACTGGAATTGAATTACCACTTGTTGATAATGGCAAAACAAAGCCTTTATTACTTTTTTCTTCTCCTTTTGGGGTTACATTTTGCAATATGTTAATTGATGGTATAGCTGGCACACTGCCTGAAGTATTTACAATTGCTTGACCTATATTTAGTCCAATTTTCACATCTTTTATCTGAGACACAGTTGGTGATGGATTTAATTTTATCGGTGCTCCCACTGTTGATGGAATTAGCACTATTTGGGGTTGCTCTGGAGTCTTAACATATGTTTTATTCAGGGATGAAGAAAGATTTTGTTTTAATGATTCTGCAACAATAGTTGGGGCTGAAGTGCCACTGGGAATTGGAGCATTAATAAAAACTAATTTTTGGGTAGAAATACCTGTAGATGTCAGTGCAGGTGTCACATTAATTGCAGTTCCACTACCAGAAGAAAGAATAGATGGAGCTGATACCAGCATAAGTTTCTGAACTGGAGTCCCACTGATCACATCTCCATTTGTTGCTGTTGTTGCTTCAGATCGGGTAACAGGGTAACTTTTTGTGATATAATCTACTTGTTGCTGTTTAGTTGGAGTATGAATAACATTTGCATTGGTTTGTCCAAAATTTCCTGTTGAAATGTTAATTACGCTTACTGAACTATTTGTTGTGGATGGTAGTAGAGTGCTAGAACCAACAGGAGACTTCAAGGGAGAAGAGGACATGTGTGAAGTTTTATCTATCAAATGGCCCAAATTACCACTGCAAGAGGGCTGCCCTAAAGTAAGTTTTAGATTTTTCCCCACAGACGGATTAAAGCCAGCTGGAATGGAAACAGAAGTCAGTGTGTGGCTAAAGGGTGGGAGACTAGACGTAGTAGTAATTCCAGCTATTGGCGAAAAAGTAGAGGACGATGAAGTTGTTGATTTTGGTAACAGAAATGCCTGAAGCTGAGGAGCAAAAGTGAAAACTGAACTACAGGATAAACTGCTGGGTGATTTTTGATCTGGATTGGTCTGTAATTTTACAACTCCAGTGTTTCCACCACGGGTCCTAACAAGAATTGACTGTGAATCTCTTATACACACAGTTTTCAGTTCTTGCTTTGCTTCAGAAGAATCAACAGTTTGTTGTGCAAAACAGTTGAGGGAACCACCAGGATTTGTAGATCCACTTAGTGTTGTTGCTGATAATAGTGGCTGAACTGTTGAGGAAATAGTGGGTGAAGCAAGGGGCTGGGGGTATGTGGCTGCTGAAACTGCATTCTTGACTTTTCCTGCTTCACTCTGGCTAGCCTTAGCTGGTGGTGTTAATAAATTACTTATGGAGGTTATAGGTGACAAAGGCTGTGGTCCAGCATTACTCACATTTGATAAAGGTGAAAGAGTCTTACTGAAAACTGTACTAGGTAGTTGGGTAGAAACAGTTCCTGTTGAGTTGACAGAAACAGATGCTAAAGAAGAGATTGCACTTGCTGTCTGTGGGAAAGATGAACAATGTTGCTCTGTACCCTTTTGTTGAAGTGGTGGTATTTCTTTTGCAACTGCTTTTCCTTCTTTGTGCTGAATCACAAAATTCTTAGGCAGAATGAGTACCTGCTGCATGATTTTTTCTCCTGTTTTAGGATCCACCATAGGTTGCATCTGAATCTTTACAGAGCTGTTATGAAGATCTATTGGCAACCACTGGCCACAGGGCATTTTGTATACCATCTGTAAAGGACCTTTTGTACTGGTGTGGCAGGTCAATGCTGGCTTTATGGGGTTTGCTTCTGGAGGAGCTATAACTGTCTGTTCCATGGCAGGAGCACGTCTATCTGTGGAAGAGGGCAGTTGACTGGTTAAGGTCACTTTGTTCCCAATATTCTTTGCAAGCAAGGCCTGAATAGGTTTGGTCCCTTTCTGGAGAGTAGTCACTGGTGTTGAATCCATTGAGGCAAATGATTCTGCAAACGGTGGCTCTGTATGCTTAGATTCATTCAAACAATCCATCTGCACATAACCTTCTAAATTCTCAACTGTTATCTCATTTGTGCTTAACTTTGCTTTCTTCCTTGGGGAAAGCTCTTTTGTGCTGTCATCCAAATAACTAGTTTGTTTTGACTGTCGTTTAAGTGTTTTAGCCAGTGTCTTCGGTACATCTTTGGAAGACAACTCCTTTTTCAACTGCTTGCTTCTGCTCATAGAAATAGGAAAATCTATTTCTGACAATTTCATATCATCTGAAAATTATAAAAACAAGCATTTTGTTTATATAAAACAGCAACTGATAGCAAAAGGAAGATCAATCAATTATAAAAAAGATAGCCAATCTTTGAGCTGGCAATTTATTAAGAAATCTACTGTAGGATTTCACCAGAGACACAGCAAACATAGTTTTATTTGTGTGTGTGTGTGTGTGTGTGTATATATATATATATACTTTTTTTTTTTTTTCCAAGGAGGTACTGGGGATTGAACCCAGGAAGCAGGCACTCACCCACTGAGCTACACCTGCTCCCCAATGAGAGATGGTTTTTCCCATATGTTTGTTTGTTTTGTTTTTAGGAGGTACCAGGGATCAAACCTTGGACCTCATACATGGGAAGCAGGCGCTCAACCACTTGAGCTACACCGGCTCCTGGTTGATATACTTTTAATCACAAACTTTCAGAATAACCTCTTATATAACTAAAGAAAATTGGTAAACTAGATTTATAGAATAATTTGATGATTTGAAATTCATTACCAACCTCCTATTCTTATTAGTATGACAAGTATTTATTCATTCTGATCTCATTAAGCTATCAATTTTAGTCATTTCTTTTTAAATAAACAATCTTCTAAGTATTAAGAACTTAAGTTTCATTTAAAGCAAACTTCAGAAATAGTGCTTCAAAAACAGTAATAAAAAGAAGGAATGGACCTATTTCAAAGGGATTACAGATCAAGGACGTGTGGTCTATGATGAACAATGACATGGCTACTGTTTGGAGTAAGGCTTTGGCTCCAGAAACTCCTAGAAAAACAATGGTTCTCAAGTAACTTCTTATAAGGACATAGTACTCCAAAACATGCCAGATTTGCCCAATCAATATATTTCGTTGTCCACATTATCCTCTACTTCCACAAACACACTAAAATTTCTCTTTGTGCTTTTAATGTTGATTAAAAAAAAGTTGATGCCTACCTGAATCAAGATCTCTCTCCAGGATATCTAGAGGTTCTGTAAGGTCTATAGACTTGTTGACTTCTCCTCTAGGAGATTCTTTTCCAGGATCTCCTTCACATTCTTCACTAGTCCATAGTTCCCTTGTAAATTTATCATGATCAGGCTGTCTTCTGAAATCATCATAGTCTTTCTTAAGGCGACTCCTGAAATAAAATGCCCAACATATCAAACAATACCTATGTATTCGACTCTTGGGAGCTAAACTAACTCTGAATATTTTGAACTATATGTTGAAATATTTTTCCATTAAGTCTGAAATTACTGAAAATCATGCTTTAATCTCAAATGTGCCATGCTTCGTTTAGTCTTGCCAATGACTGATGCATCTCTCAAGAAGATAAAACTCAGGGTGCCTCAGGGTGTTGGCATAAGAAACTTTAAAGAATACAGAAATTTCAGTATAAGGTGTTTGACCATATAGACCACCTGGTCTGTTGTTCTAAAGGTTGCTGTTAGACCTATAAAATCGAAAGAAAAGTAATATTTTAAAAATATTTTTCCAGCTGCATTGACAGAAATAGGTGACTAAACATTTTGAGAGTTTTAAAATTACTTATTATATATAATATAGTTAAAGAAGTCATTGAATAAGAAGTTAATCAAATAATTCTAAGCAGCAATACCTTTTTTTTTTTAAAGTATTTTATAGATAACAAAGAAATTCATTATTTAATTCTCAGAGCAATAATGTCTAAATCTTAGGGTCTCACTAGAAATATTTTTTTATTAAACCTGGGGAAAAGAAAGCCAAGAAGAGACCTAACTTTTGCAGAGATCCCTTTCATGTAAAAACATAATAGATATGTTATTGAGAAACTATGGAGAGATGGAAACATTTCCAAACGATTTACGTGATAATTTTCAGAGATCCTTTATCTTAACTGCTTTTATTTCAACTGAGTTTCTCTACTC
This sequence comes from Tolypeutes matacus, assembly GCA_026826555.1. Lineage (NCBI taxonomy): Eukaryota > Metazoa > Chordata > Mammalia > Cingulata > Chlamyphoridae > Tolypeutes > Tolypeutes matacus. The sequence goes on along the minus strand of JAKSZT010053764.1, from coordinate 16,120,980 downwards.
CACTTTTAGCCCTTACCCTTTTTTCATTTTTTGCATTAGCTTATTTATAAAATTGGGATAATTATGGTACTTAGTATGTGTGGCATATAAATATTCAACGATGTTAGTTAACAATTACTCTCAACTTATGTTTTTAAAAATTATAGCTTAATGATCAATAGCCTACTGCCAGTATCTTAACTTTCTTTCACAAGATACAGTGAACTCGATTTTATTTTTAATATGCTCATCACATAGGTACATCCTGACTATCTATGAAATATGAACAATGTAAAACAAGTCTTAAAGATATAGCATCTTTAATAAGAAATCCATAGCAGCTCTCCAAAATGAAAGAAATAAATTTAAATTTAGGATTAAAAAACAAAAAAATTTTAGTTTAAGGATTTTATGAAGCAGATGAGATCTGTGAAGTACTATAATGGATTGCCAAAGGATAATTGTGAAATAAATTTCCCTTTCAATATATAAGATTTGAATGGAGAAATATCTAATTGGGAGTAGTATGCAGTTCTCCTCCCTTCTCACTCTCAGCTAATAATTGCTTCATATTTCAGAGAAAGTAAAAGCAATCAGAAGAGAACTTTCACATGCTCACACACTGCACCTACAACTTACCTTCATTTGTCCTCATATTTTTTGTCTTCCTACATAAGCTAATATTTCCACTTATACATCTTCTCTTGCCTATTCGGGACATTGCTCCAACAAATATTCCTTTCTTTGCCTAAATACATTTTTGCTTTTCTACAGGAGCATTTACATCAATATACAAACATGTCATTTCTCCCATTAATAAAAAAAATAAACAACAACAAAAAACAGTCTCTTGCACCCAACTCATCCCTCCAGCTACTGCCACATTTCTCTGCTCTATTTTATAGCAAAATTGCATGAAAGAGGTATTCAGTATCTCCAATTCCTCTCACCTCTCTTAAACATATCCCTAAGAGTTTCACCCAATTCTACACTGACATTGCTCATAAAGTAATAATGACCTTTCATGTTGTCAAATTCAGCCCTCATTTTCCTCAGTGTGTCAAGAGCACCTCTCCTTTTTGAAACATTTTCTGCATCTGATTTTTAGGACACCACTCTCTCTTGGTTATCCTTCTACCTTATTTGGCACTCCTTCTCACGTCTCTTCTTCTGAGTCCTAATCATCTCTACCATCTCCAAATGTTGGAATACCCCAGGATTCTCTTTTCTTCTCTAACTATGCTCCCATACTAGGTGGTTTCTACCAGTCTTATGGCTTTAAATACAATCTATATGTTAACAAGTCCCAAAATCACACATTCACGCTGACTTACTCCCTTGAACTCGGAGTCATCAGACTGCCTTTTGAATAAAACGAATCAGACACCTAAAAAGCATATCAATTAAACACCTCTTGAAAATCCCTCTTCCCCCAAAACTTGCTACACCTTCAGCCTCTCCTATCTTAGTTAATGGCAATAACATTATTCTAGTTGTTTAGACCAAAAATCTTGAGTGTCATCTTTTCACTCCTAACTTTCTCTCACACCCCACACTCAATCATGAACCAAATTCTACCAACCTTACTTCCAAAACATGTCCACAGTCCAATCACTCCTCACTATCTGTACTGCTATTACCCTGGTCCAAGCCACCATCATATATTTGTGAGGATTATTGTTACAATTTAACTCATTTCCCTGCTTTCATCTTTGTCTCGCAACAAAGATGTCTGTTCAAACACCAGCTCATCAGAGAGGCCTTCCCTGACACCCTATAAAATAATAATCTTCTTTGCTGGGGCAGTTTGATATAGTTAGAATTCCAAAAATAGATATTGGATTATGCTTGTAAACTTGTCTGTTCATCTGGGCATGATTAAGTCATGAGTAAGGCTTTCATTGGGCCATGTCAGTAGGGTGTTGAGCCCCACCCCTTGGTGGGTGGGGTCTCAAAGATAAAGGACATGGCAAAGGACAGAGTTGGAGTTTTTGAGTTGGAGTTCTGATGCGGAGTCTTCAGTTGGAGCCCCAGGAAGCAAGCATACAGAGGAGCTTGGTCGTGAAGAAGAGAAGGCCCCAGGAAAAGATGAGCTGCTTGCCTGAGAGTTTACAGCTGGCCTTGTGGAGAGAGGCAAAGCCTAGAGAGCCTCATAGACTACAGCTGACCTTGTGGAGGAACCAGAGGAGCTGAGCCCAGAGAGAAAGGGAGCCCCAGGAAGAGAGGAACCCAAGAAGCCTGAACCCTGGCAAATGTCGGCAGCTGTCTTGCTCCAACACATGGCAACAGACTTTGGTGAGGGAAGTAACTTATGCTTTATGGCCTGGTAATTGTGGGCTTCTACCCCAAATAAACATCCTTTATGAAAACCAGCCGATTTCTGGTATTTTGCATCAGCACCCCTTTGGCTGACTAATACATCTGCTTTACTTTTCTTCATAACACTTCTCACCATACTTCAGTTGTTTCCATTAATCAGATGTAAGCCATGGGAAAAGGGACTTTGTTTTATTCAACATGGTTTTCTCAGGGCTTAGCAAGTGCCTTGAATAGAGTGGGAACTAAAAATATCTGTTGGATTACAGATGAATGGGAACCACTAAATTACTCCAGGACACCTTCCCATATCATAAATAAAGGGCCCTAAAAAGAAAATAAATAAAATATAAATAAATAAATAAATAAATAAATGGTCCTAAATAATAAGTAAAAGCTTGAATTACCTGTTTCTTTGAAAAGCCTTCATTAACTTTGGTTCCCATGGCAGCAATTCATTTAAAAGACGTATCAATGTACTATGCAATTCTTTTACAGCTTGCCTCCGATGATACCACTTGCCCTAAAAATACAATTTTAAAGTAAATCCCTTAGATTTAATCTAAAAATGAATGTCAATCTTTATTTTCAGTTGAAAAATCAAGTAAAACTAAAGCCAATAATCCATAAAATAAGTATCTCTTCTTCAGCAGATTGCAGAAAGGGGAAGTATCCTGTAACAAATCTTTTTCAATAAATTGTAATGATACTCAATTCTACAGGAGAAACCTGAAAACTATTTCATCAAACAGAGATAACATGTTTTTTATAAATTTCAAAATTGGGTGAATTTTTACAAATCATTTACTAAATACATACAAATATATAAAAATTTATATAAATTCATTAGCTATGTAGATAATATAGCTTATTTCTGTAAAATGTCTTTACTTTTCTCAAAGAGTAGAATAAAAAGGGAGAAAAGCTAGGTTTGTTATATCCAAAAGCAGTCTTCTTAACAAATTTACCTTCTTAGGTAATTTTACAATTATTTTATTTTTATATGTGACCAGCATAGAAAAGCAACCAAGACACTCATCATTTTCAATACTAAAATGCTATACACTAAGAGTTAATATCTTAAAGTCATGTGAACTGAACCCACATACGCCTTATTCTGAAGTTTAAGCTCTTAGAACTACATCACTACCTCTTAACTATATCACCTAAATTCCATCTGATATAGGGTTGGTTAAGAAGCCTCGAGTAACTTCTCCGATATACATATAATTATTTGATTACCATAGGAACAATGAGTTTACAGCAGTTATAGTTTTGGGTAGCCAATCTTCCATTCTCCCCAATGTTAGTATGCACCTGTCAACATTATTGTTATAATTTTACTGTTATATAACTATATTTTCCTTTTTATTAACAGCTTTGAGAAATAATTCACATACCATATAATTCACTCATTTCCTTTTATAACACAAAACCATATATTTTATGAATCACATTTTAACATGCATAAAGTTAGACTTCATCCTATAGCAATTGTTAAATCAGTCAATTTATACATATGCAGAAAATTAAGGCAGAAAAGTGTCCACTACCTAGAGCAAAAAATATTCTCAGTATGTGCATAAATTTCCCAATTTTACATATATAAAGCCTTTAACATTTCAGTCATGGAAATTTTAGTAACATATATAACTAAATGATTAATAATCTAGTTTTTCTAAAAAAACAAAAACAAAACAAAAACCCAAAAAACAAAGAAAAACCCCACTGCTTGAAACTAACAGCATGTTAATGCAGATAAAAATAAACAGCAACATTTCTTCTGAGGTTTTTATATCTTAGAAGGGGAAGAAAGACGTGGGATTATGTGTGCATGTGTAAAAAATGAATATGTAAGGTTCACTAATTCTTATGTCTTCTTAGTGCTGTGAGAAATCAAAGTATTAGGAAAAAATTTCAAGAAAAGTAATTTTTATTTCATATAATATACTAACCTAGATAGGCCTTCCCTCCTGTTAAATGCTTTCTAAAAGTACACACAGGATGCAACTTAACAATGAGTTGTATCTCAAAAGTTTATTTTTCTCAGAGAAATGTTATGAGATAGTACAAAGTGCTTATTCTAATCCATGGGAACTATTAAACCGATAAACAATAAAACTGAACGTGAAATATGGAGGAAGATGTAAAGGCAGATGATAGCCATCCTAAAACCTTTGTGGAATGAGGTAGGGTTTTGTTTCAACAACAACAACAAAATAGGAAATAAGTAAATGGAGATTTCCCCCCTTGAATAAGGTATGTATTTTTCTACTTCTCAACTATTAATTAGCTGAAAAATGAAATGGTGAGAGTGGGAGCCAATTTTTCCTAAGCTAAAGACAGCAGAAAGAAGAAACGTAAAGGGAATGAAGGAATAGAGAAATTTCTTTGTGGTAGAATTAATTGGGAAGTATGCAAGACTAGGGAGCACCAGACATGATGAATTCCTTAAAATATAAGTTATAAGGGGAAAAACGACAGTTACAGAGTTAATCTAGCCTATGGTTTAGGCTAGATTATGTAAATGGTGATGGGGTGGGGAAGAAGAAGGACTAGAAGTATTATGGGACAGAATATCTTAGAACTAGATAGATGAGAAGTCAGAAGGGGAGACTGTGTGTAGCTGGGTGCTGTTATTTCAAAACATTGCTCAGTTGTGCCTGTATCTCTACTAAATTACAATATCAATTCTGAGTAGATAAGAGTTTTAAAATAATTAGGAAGATTTTATGTTTTGATTTTATTTTGGTTGCTAATTTTTAATTAATCCACTACTCAGAAACAATACTACTGAAACGGCCTACTGTGTACAACAAAGGGATCTTAGATATTAATCATCAGAGAACAGATTTTTCCTTTCATATAATTGTCTTACCAAATGCCTGACCAGAAATGTCTAAAGTCTTCTAACTTTATATATGTTCTTTGGGCTTCTTCCCTTTCTTTACCATATGTATTCTAAATTTAGGTTGGTGTTGATATGGTACTTCATTTATAATTTGAAAATGCATGTTTAATAATTGTGTATTTGGAAACAAACCAAAAAGTCTATTATTTTTCCTAACATAAGCTTCAGAAAGTAAAATTTTTTGGGTAGAAAATACATAAACTAATAAAATGAGCACAACAAAGGGCAGCCCTACACCCTGCCACAGAGTATTATGTCTAACAAAAGGGGGCAGAGGTTTAAAAAAGGTTGAGAATTATTGCTCTGAAATTGCTATTTGAGATAATGTGCTTTACCTACTTCACAGTAAAAGGGAAACTCACGGATTATTTCACCTCTTACCATCATCTTTGGTCAAAACATGGTGCTTCCAACCCAAATGAAATTAAAATAATAACATGTCCCTTTCTACTAAGTGGTAGCTTCAGCATTTCACAGTATACAACAGAACTAATATAAAGAAGAAAAATTAGGAATTTTCAGAAGAAATTAGAGATGGTGATAATCTGCTTTAAATTGGGTCTAATATAAAAATCTATTTAAAATCAAATATTTACTGAACTTTAAAGCAGGTCATTAGGGAAGCGGCTGTGGCTCAATCAGTAGGGCTCCCGTTTACCATATGGGAGGCCCTGGGTTCGGTTCCCAGGGCCTCCTGGTGAAGGCAAGCCCGCCCGCGCAGCGTGGTTAGCTGACCCAGCGAGCACAAGCAGCAAGGGGGGGATAAATGAATAAATAAATAAAATCTTTAAAGCAGGTCATTAGCTAAAAGTTAGCAGTAGCAGAAGCTTTTCTGATTTATCAACTTTATTTACAACCACAGATGAGGGAAAAAATCAAGAAAAATTATGTTTCTTCTAGGATGAAATTATTAAAGCTAAAAGGGAATTCAGAGGACATAATTTTATAAGAAGGAAACTAAAGTTACACAGGGAAGTACTTGTAGATAGAAGTAGATTTTAGACTAGAATTCTAGGTAGCCTGAAGGCTAAAATCCAATCTCCTTTCACTATACCATGCTGCTTCTCTTGGCCCACACACAGACAATTCCTAAAAGAGAAACGGAATGTCTGTACTGGGTAAATTATCAGTATATTTACATGTAGGTATGCCTGTAAAGTAAGAATTTAAAATCTCTAAAATATGTATTCTTTAATTTATATAATTACTACTAATTAAAATTAGTGACCTAATGTTTAAAAGTGAATTAAAAATGAAAGCAAAACAGCAAATTCCTCTATCTTCAAACATATAAGAGAGAATATGGATGTAATAAAGATCAGAAAGGCTCTTACAATCTTTATTCTGCACAGATCAGTACAGAATCAAAGATGGTATAGATGGATGAGCAGTAAGTAATTTGTGCAACACTGCTATAATTGCTTTTCTAATAAAAAATACATTTATAAGACTTATGCATATAAAGTTAGTCCTGATTTTATAAACAAGTATGTGTAGATGGGAATAGATTGTTTTCAATGTTAGAATTCTCACCTGTTTTCAGAGGTAAAAAATATTGTCTGAGATAATCCTAGTGCATTATGTGAACTTAATAATTTTCACATTTACTGAAGGTCACTTAAAATGAGAGTGATTTTTTTCTTTTAAAAATCTACTATAAATTTTAACATAAAATATCAATTTCAAGCATGCGCTATGAAACCAAAGGCATATAATAGAGTCTAAATATGAAGCTTACCTTTCATTGCTTTCTCATCCAATGTCCATAACAGCTGCAGATTGCCAGCTCCCTTTCCATGAGATGCCCCAACTGCCAAACAGTGGAGATTTTATAACCTTACTGGGATTACTACAATATGGAGTGGTCTATGGTCATAAGATAAATCCTTTATTATATTATGCAGTTTTATAAGTTTCTGAGTTTACTTGGAAACAATATCCTAAGGGGTCATAAAGAAAATGAGACTTAAAAACTTACAAAACCATACAATGTGGTAAAATGAAGAGTTGTGTCTTCATTCATGTGTATGTTGTGTCTTCATTCATGTGTATGTTAAATGAGTGTGTGTGGGGGATCTTACCTTACAACTAAAGAACAACTCCATTATGCTGCAGTAATCTGGGATGTATATGACTGTACCAGCATAATGCTGGCTGGGGTGCTACAAAGAGAGGGAGCTGGCAATCTACTGATGCTGGGGACATTAGACACCTAAAAGAAAAAGGAAAACAAATAAATTCCAGATTTATTAAATGTCTCTTTACCATGGATATATTTTACACATATTAATAAATTTAAATGTTTTATATGGTAAACTTAAATGAATCACCTGTTTATACAAATCATACAGTTACCTACATAGATTTTCTTATATCTAAATACCATAGGTATCAACAATTATATGAAAAAAAAAATCATGTATAAATATAGAAAGAATGCTTTTTTAAATTGAGAAGGTACTACTGTACAGATGATAAAAACATTTCTAATGAAAAAGAACATTACAAAAACATAATGTATATGATAAAAGTATCAATGCTACTTTTCTATATGGTTTTATTTACAAATGTTGTTAGAGCGTAGAAGTATGGATCATGAAAAATATTTTTTGTTACAAGCTTGGTTCTTGTCACAGACATAAATCCTGTGCTAGAAAAGGGATTAAATAAAACGCTTTTCAAATAAAATGCAAATCACTCTTCAGAAAAGCCAAATGGGTCCCTATATAAAGATGACATTTAAAATCACTAACAGGAGGCGGATGTGGCTCAAATGGTTGGGCGTCCGTCTGCCAGATGGAGGGACCTGGGTTCGATCCCCGGGACCTCCCAGTAAAATAAAAAATATAGATATAGAAGGCGCATGGGCTGCCAGGCTCTGTGTGCTGGTGAGCTGCCAGGCCCTGGGAGCCATACAGCAAGATGATGACGTAACAGGAGAGAGACGCAGGGGAGAGACAAGACGAGATGCTCTGAAAGCTCCGAAAACCAGGAACCGAGGTGGCGCAGGTGGCAGAACACCTCTCTCCTACATAGGAGGTCTCCAGGATCAAATCCTGGTGAAGACTAGAGGAGGAGGATGAGAAGAGATGGCAGGAAACAGACACAGAGAACTGCCCAGCGAATGGACACAAAACAGCAAATGGGGAAGGGAGAGTTTAAAATGGATAAAGTAAATAAATAAATCTTAAAAAAAAAAAAAAAAAAAAAAGAAATATTATCTCCATTAAAAAAAAAAAAAATCACTAACAATGTCCAAAGATAACCTCCAAATAATCTAAACTCATAAGTATAAAAACATGGCACAAATGAAATTAATTGTAATTTAGTGCTTTAATAAACCAATGATTTGGTAGTCTTACTCTTAAGTTATTTGAGATGAAAAGGTAATAATAGATTCAATAAGTATTCATTTTTTTTCTTATTTCTTACCTAGAGAAACTACCACCATATTCACTGTTGGGTTTGCCTAGAACAGTGAAATCAGTTTTGAGGCTAAAACACTGCATTCATCTTGTTGCTACACAGTCCCTTGAAAAAGCACTAGTATGACAATATAGTGAAATGTTTGCATATTAATATGGGAAAAGTTAAAAAAAAAAAAAAAAAGCATTTTATCACTGCCAAAAGTTCTAATATAAACTATCATATTTACATGCTAGTGTTGTCTCTTAAGATGCTTTCATCAATTTTCATTTAAGACTAATTTAATAAAAAAGGAAAGCATTTGTACTTTATTTTAAAGGTATTCCATATTGAAAAGCACATACACTTCATTATATTTCTAAATCAGCATTTAAGTAGAAATCACGACAATAACCAACTATAACAACGATGATAATATTGTTTTTGTGTCATTAAGGTTTGTAGAGAAGAAAAAAACCTGGGTGACAGATTAAATTCCTAAAAGAGATGGTTCACTACTACAAAGGAAGAAAATCTGAAAATATACATTTAACAGATGGTAACCATTTTCATTTATAAAGAACAAAGCACCCTGGATTGAAAATTAACCACTGGCTGGGTATCTGGATTTCATCCTCTTCAGCAAACTGATGGCAGCAAACAAGCTGCTGAAATTTTATCTAAAATACATATCAGAAATATAGGTTCTCAAGTAGTTCACAGCACAATCTGAACCATTAAATAATGCTACATTTATTTGCCATCATCAAGGCATGAAAAATTCCACCTAAGTGAAATTAAGGCTGGGAATACCTAAAAGGTGGGAATAGAACCCTACTTATTTTCACTTGTTCACACCCTATCACACTGCCTAGCACAGATTGGGCCCACAATAATTACAGATGTAAATTTCTCAGATATCTGAGATCCTTCCTTGAATGCGAAAGATTTTTAAAAAATTGTTAGAAATTTTTCTAAAATATATTATAGGTCTTCTAGATTTTCTGAACAACATAGTAATATAATTTAACTCCTTATGATTTGGGTCATCATTATGAACAAGTTACTGTGTTAGGTTGTAATACAATGACACTTAGGCACTACTGAGAATTCCAATATTCCTATACTAAATGGTTATTGACTATTATATTTTGGATTCCTGATATCTGCTTTTGCAGGTTTTTTCAATTGTCTTTTAAACAATTATTTATCATATTCACGCTACTGTCAATAAATCCACCTTAAACTTCTTTTATCCTAATTTAAAGCACCAGCTACTTGTTAGCATCACACATATATTAAAAGAAATTGATTCCATTTTTCTGTTTTACTTTTTCTATTTTAAAGTAAAATAAGTAGAGCATCCATATGTGGAGCCTGTGCCTTCTATTTAGGCTAGTTTTCACTTTCTGCTGGAATCTGGGTTAATTTTTCTTCAATATATAATGTACTATTTTGTCTTTTTCTGCAAAATATGGTAAAATGGTAGTACAGTTTTATTAGTATCCAGTCCTCTCAAGCTTTTTGATCTATTCTTTCCCTCTTCACAAAAAGCATTAAACTATTCTATCTTTCAAAAGATTTGTCCATCTTCTGTAATATAAAAAACCAGGATGATATGAAACTCATTTTTTTTTTTTTGCCTTCAGCACCCCATGACATCATAACTTTAAATTTTACTACTCTATTACCAAATGACTTTGTTTTTAAACTCAATTTTCCAGAACTTATGTCAATGGAAGGTGGCAAAGTAATTATTAAACCTAAACTAGAGATAATAAAATTATTTTGGACTTTGAAAAATATTTGACATTTAAATATCTGAATAAGTATTTGTGATATGTAATTCAAAAAAGTTTAAGGCAAATTATAAAACCACACTATACTGCTTTGACTATAGAAAGATTTGCCACTTGGCTGTACTATTCTTTGAAGCTTACTCCATGCTTGGAATATAAATCACTAACTTGCTGCCTGATATAAAATATCATACAACTTCTTCTTTCCTTCTTAAATTTTCTTTAAAAGAAAAAAGGTATTAAAATATTATTTTTATGAGAGCTTTCCTGATGGAATGGAAACTGTATGCCAAACTGTAGCAAGTATAAACAGTGAGCACTATCAAGAGTTAAAATCCTGTTCTTAGTTGAGCAGTTATTAAATGTAAAAAAAAAAAAAAAAAAAAAAAAAAAAACCCGAAAGCAAGACTTACAACAGATAAATAGGGATAATTCATTCTCAGATAATTCATTGATTGTAGTCAACTAAAACTGTCTTACCCTTGGGCAATTCATTTAACTTTTCTGTACCTCAGTTTCTCATCTATAGTCATTTTTTCTGGTTTGCATTTCCTGTCACCTAGCTCTCCTTTCTTGTGATGACTCTGAATATGTCGGTTATCAATTTTTCACCATTCTTCATCATGTCTCATGTTTTGATGCCTTTCTTTTAATTTTTCCCAAATTCACTATGCATAACTATTAGGCAATTATCTCATCAGTATCATAAGTTGCCAGTGTGGTACTTTTAAGTTGATTGTCTGGAAGAAAATGAAATATTCCACCTTGACTAATTTCAAGCTACCAACATGTTGTCACTGAAAGTGAAATTGGGAAGAGATGTACACAATCAGCTCTCACAAGTCTCAGCAAGCTGGCTCTAGTCAGTATGTCACTTCAAGACAGGCATCTGGGTGTGGCAGTTAAACACATGGACTCTGGCTTCAAATCCTGGCTTTGCTGCTCACTAGCTCTAAGTTTTGGGCAATTCACTTAACTTTTCTGTGCCTCAGTTTCTCATCTACAGTCATATTCTGTTCTGGTTTGCATTTCCTGTCATCTAGCTCTCCTTTCTTGCTATGATTTTGAATGTCAGTTTACAATTTTTCATAAAGTCCATATGTTATTGCCCCTCCACTCTATCCCCAAACCACATATGAACATGTAATTTAAGTGTGTAAGTGTCTGGTTTGGTGACTTCTGAATAAATACAGCTTGAAAATAAATCTTTTATAAAAGGACAGAGCCTGATTATTTCTATTCCTAGGGTTGAGGATAAAATCTTAAGCTTTATAAATGAATTCCTTGAGGATATGGACTTTGTTTTAATCTTTGGATCCCTACCAAATTCCTGGCACTATTTACAGCACATAGAAGACATCTGGGAAATATTTACTGAATAAATAAGACAAGAATCTATAACTACAACAGTTAAGGAAATTTATTTCATCTGTTGTGCAGGGTTTCCAAAAAGTCATTTTAATTCTTAAGATCTTAGGCTATATAGAATTACAAAGACAAAGGGATTTACCCCACCCCCGAATTGCGATGGTTTTCCATTTTCTTAACCATTAAACAGTTTACCAGAAGATCTAGAATAAGAAAACATTATATATGATGATGTAAAAATTTTAAATAAAATTAATTTTAAAGGTAAATCAGAAATTACTGTAATATATCTGCAACCAAAGTCATTAAAGTTGTTTAGGGTTTATTGAGGACTCTTACAACATAGTAAAATAGATTTTGTACTCTAAACAGCTGGCTATGAAAGAATTTTGATATGATATTCAATATGGGAAAAAGGGACATGGAATGGAGTGAAAAGAGAAAAATCCCATAATCTTTCAATATAATAGGGTAAAATTTGTTACAGGTATTAGAAGATAAACATAATTTATTTGTCTTATATCAGGCTTTTACTATAGCAATTATGTTTTTTTGGGTCCATATAAATCTATGTAATAAATGAAGTTTTATAACGTTACTTGACTATATTTTTCCATTTGCCTTTACAGCATTTCTTACTATACTTCCCTTTTTAAGAATATATTACATAATATTCCTAAAAATAAGGAAAATACATACACATCCATGTTATTTGTAACCTTTGCATTTTCTATACTAAGGAAGTTAAAAGGTAAATGGGGAACACATTTAAGAGGCCATAAATCATGGATTGAAGACAAGCTGAGTTCAAGTATCTAAGGTCAAGTATTTATTAAAGCAATTTGATGAAATCATAAAGTGTAAAGGGTAATAATGACATTTACAAATTCAATCAAATAGAAGCCTGAACTAGAAGTATATGATTTTAACACTCAATTGTGGCATTTGGTATACGATTTAATTGATTTCTATCTAACTTTCAAAACAACCATTTGTTGTTTCCCTATAATAAGCTGGCAGCAAGAGAAATAAGTAGAGAATAGTGTCCTTAGCAAAAATGGTCTTATAACCAGGGTTTCTCAACCTTGGTACTACTAACATTTGGGGCCAGATAATTCTTTGTTGTGTGTATTGGGGGAGGTGGGGGGAGGATTGAAGTGTCCTCTATACTCAAGGATGTTTAGCTGCATCCTTGGCTTCTATCTACTAAATGCCTGCATTACCTCTCCAATTGTGACACTGCCTCCAGACATTGCCGAATGTCCCCTAGAGGCAAATTCATCCCTGACTGATAACTGCCGACTTATACAGTATTCTGTGACCAATAAATGGCGTGTCATTACTTCTAAGCTTCTGACTTTTCTAACATTGGTTAGGCAAGAGAGATATTATTTTAAGAAAATAATAAAGATTGATTTTACTCATTATTTGAATTTTTTTCCAATTCTTTTTATCATGACTTTTTACATACTGTAATCATTATGTACATATTATGTTGTATGCTTTTAAAATTTAACATCCCACAAATATTTCCCTGTAGTAACAACGACCCACAAATATTTCATTTTACTATCGATATCGTATACTACTGTGTTAATAGTTTGCTTAGTCATTTCCCTACTGTGAGACACACGAGCTGTTTCCAAATTCCCACTATTAGAAATAGTCTGCTAAACACACCTTTGTATAAATTACTTTTCTGAGGAGTGGGGGTTGGGGGGGTTAGGGAATGGTGAAAAGAATAAAGGTTAATTCTAAATAGGATTACTGGATCAAAGGGCACAGGCAGTTTTACAGCTTTCCTTAAATACTGATTATGAAATTCTTTAGACTAAATTCTTTAGAAATAATTGAAGTCTATCTTAAACCCTGCTCACTGTTGAGGTGGTTCACTGCTAAAAGATGTATTAAAATAACACCTTTTCCTTTTTGTCAAATATTCACTTTTCTTTTTACCCAATCTCTACACAGATCTTCCCTTACTGAAGAAAAGAAGACTGAAACCCCTTTGAAAGTCTAAACTATGATATAAAGCATAAGGAAATGAAGCAGGTATAAGGAAATAAGGAATAAGAGCTCACATGAAAAATTCAGAAATATAGCCACTTCTATATAAACTTGACAAAAATCTTCTAATTTTGATTATTTAGAAAGCAATAATGTCTAAAAATTTTTTTCAAATACAGTAGAATCAGGCAAATTTATCAATATCTAAACTCTGTTTTTCTGGAAAACTAATAACAAATTTTTAAATTAAAAAGGAATTTTCCAAATAATGAAGCAAAATGCAAATTTTACCTCTTGACTAAAACCACAAAAATAAAAATAATAAAACGTTGCAATTTTCTCCTTTAGATCACTACAGAATTCTATGTACTAAATAATGATGAGAAATACAAAATTAAAGGCTTTGTCAAAGTACACACTTCTATTTATCTCAACCAGAGGTCTCAATTTAAATGAATCTCAGGTAGAGAATAATGTATAGTCCTGCAGGATCTAAAGGATGTTGAGCCTTTTTCGAATTTGCCTCCAAATGAAGGAGATCAAGTTAAAAAGAGTAAACTTGAGAAAATGAAAGCATTTTATTCCTTGCATTATAAACCATAAATGTAAATAGTTATCTCGTAAGAATGAGCAATCTAGATTTTAAAAGCCTGTCAATCTTATAATACAACAAATAATTCAATGGCAAAACTTCTAAGAGGTTAAAAAAGCTTTTTTAATAGAAGGTTGACCTGGGTGAGGAAATGGGACAATTGTCTGTTGCTTTTGTAGGAAAAACTACCTAGAAAGATCCTGCAGAGTCCCATGAAACAGCCAGGTGTTTAAAGAAATGCATGTTAATTTCTCTATCACCTATATAATTTCTATATTTAGTAATGACATTTATAACAACCAAATGTTTATATGGAATATATCATCTTTGTTATTGGAGGCATTATTGTAGATATGAAAGTTGATGAATAACAGAACTGCTCTGAGTCTAAGTATTAGTTAGATTTGATAGTGATGTCCTCTTATGAACATCAATATTTAATATTTCATTTGTGGGGCAATAGGGAAGGAACCCCACAAAGCAAGGAATCAGTCAAAATGACTATCACCAAGTTCATACATTTCGTAAAGGAAGTCCCTCAGTTCTTCACTGTGAGCACAATTCAAATAAGTATAATTATTTGCTTTCTTAATCTACAGCATATCAGCAGCTAGAGGCAGGTACATGGACACACATAAGAAATGACAGCTGACAGCCTGACAATGAAGAAGAGACAGAACAAAAGCAAGCAAGGAAACAAATAAACAAACAAAAATCTTCAAAATAGTGTATTAAGGCTTTCTGGTGAATGTTTAAACAGATCTGATAGCAATAGATTTTTAGGGTATCAGTGTAATTATTGATATTCAAAATGATGACTTGAGTCATCAAGAAAGGGTTATATTGTATTCACTATTACATAAGGAGTCAGGAAAGTTTTCCATTAAATGATTAAAATAAGGGTGTTAGCATTGAAGGTTTAAATTTCAGTTATCTAGAAAATTCAGTTAAGTGGAACACCTTATTTACAAATGATGCCAGACAAATTGCTATTAAATAGAAACAAATATACAATAAAATTAATTCCTACAACTACCTTCTATCATACTCATATTAGCTTTTGTCAAAAATCAGGTATGATACTGAGATGAAAAGTTTTATTATCTTTTTCCTTTAGGCCATGTGGCCACTTCATGATTGAGATAATTTGTAACCATTTCATGGTTGAGGTATTTTGTTCATGAGAACAACCTTTTAGTCAGTTTAAATGGAAGGAGTAGCCCATATGTGGGTAATCACATTAAGATTATCCCCACTAAATCCAGCTCTAAGAATTCCTATTTCTTGAAGAGCAGAAAACCTATTTTTAAATTAATATGCAAATATCAGTGGCCACAGACAAGTTAAAAGTTTAAAGAAACAAAAATCTAATCAATTAAACTCTATATGTAATTACAATTTTCTGATAAACATGTCCTCAAAGACTAGTTTCAAGTGTTTGTAGTTCATGTATTTTTTTTTCCCTCTTCTAGTTCTTCCTGTTCCATGCTCATAACTGGAAGGTCATCCCTATTTCCTTACTTATTATAAAGATAAATTAACTCATTTTATGAGAAATTCAGAAAAGAAACAGAGTTTGGGAGGGGGCAATATACTTAAACTTAATACCATCTATGGAACTGAATTTAGGTTATGGGAATAAATTAAGACATATGTTATATTTGCGGCACAAAAAGCAATTAGCAAATTTATTTAATAGAATTCTCTTAGAGTCAAGAAATATGGACATCTTACTAAAAACAGTTTCTGGGGAAAAAAAACAAACAACAACTATAAATAACTCCCTAATTTAAAAAACTATTCTTTCCTATTAAAGAACAGAATCAGTCCTTTATAAGCATGTAACATCAAATAAATTAAAAAAGACTTTTGACTAAGAAGAAAATATTCTAATATGCTAATATAAATGTTGTTTGAAGAATATATCAAAAGGTAAATTTTGATACACTTGGTGTTCCACATCAAGAGATTTCCCAAATAGCTGAAGAGTGTGTGTGTGTGTGTGTGTGTGTATGTGTGTATGAAAACAACCAAGTCTTTAAATCATTTTAACGGAAATATTTCTAAAATATATTACAGTTTTCTGCATTCTCAAATTGTATATTCAACATAATTTTTTCTTGGTAACTGATGGCCATCATTATGAACATTATTCTAATTTTAATTATCATTTGAAATAGTTCTGAAATGCCTAATGTTGTTTTACCCCCTATATTAAAAATAACCTCTGATGGTTGTGCTTTCATAGTACTGCAGTCTCCTTCCTTCAGAGTGACACCAATGTCTTTCTTAACAGCATATAAAATGGCTACTCAAAATCAGCTGATATCAAGCTTGCTGAATAACCTTATTTTATACACAATTCTATATTAACAGGTTCTGAGCAAAGACCTATAAATGGCTTCATGATGCTTCTAAGTCATAAAACAAGGCCTTTTTAATGACTGATTTTCTTCAGCATTTAAAGCCCTCCTCCCATTTATTTATTGGTGTGTAATTATGTTTCAAATCTGTGATGTAACCAAACATAACTGACATAAATGTCAGTTAGATGGGTGTTAGTGATTGAATAACATAATTCAGTGTTTTACCAAGGGTTGAGGGTGAATAAATATAATTCCTTTCACTCTAGTCTCTCAAGAACAATAAAAAAAATTAGAAAATAAAGGTGCAGACTATTTATGAATTTAGAATATATATTGAAAGGGAAACTTTAAGCTGATAAGGGATCTCAAAAAAGTCATTATGCTAAGCATGTATCAAACTATCTGGGGCAAAACTAAACAATTTACATCTATTAAGTTATGTATGCCACATCTAATTATATTGTTATGTTACTAAGCAATAAATTTCCATTAAAAGCATATAATTATTAATTAAAAATATCTGTAAGGTAAGCATTACCCAAAAACTACCAGTCAGGAAACAGCCAACTAGTATATTGGGAAATATCTAAAATTATACCTGATGTAAACCAGGCAAACAAAATTAAGTAATTTACTTGCCCCTGGCACCGTTTTGTCTATTAAAAACTAAAACTGAACCACACAGGAAAAATAAAAGAAACAATGTTTCTACTTTTATTGCAAATTTTCATGTAATCTAGGAGAACAAGATAAAAAAAGTTTTTAAAAAAAGCAGGAATAAATTTTAATGCTGACAATAACAGATAGAACTTTTGGATCAACACCTACCGATTTTTTTCTACTGTTTTCCAGATCTTTGAGTTCATTCTCGATTTTTGTGATTAATTCCCTGAGTTCATCAAGATTAGTGCAAATAAGCTAAAATAAAACACAAAAACACAGCTTGATAACACATAATATAAAACACCCAAAATGTGGTAACAGAAGTTGTTTTAACACACACTGAATTCACAATTATTTTTCTTTGAAATAGCAAAAAGCAAGGAAAGCTCCGCAGTTTATATTTTAAAAATATTTACTTGTTGTGATGTATGAACTTCAGGCTTAGTATTAGAAGAAGCTGAAATTTAAACAATGGTGGTTTCATCCCACATCCCCACCTCTCAGTTTGCTTTAAAATCCAGGTACTTTCTTAACATATATTAGCTTTCAGCCCAGAATGACAAAGATCTGGAAACTCACCCTAGATTTCACAGGGTACTGAAATCACCTTTAAGAAATGTTTTATCAGGCAGTCACCTATATCCTGGAAATCTGTTATTATACTTCTGCTCTGGTTTGTTAACTGCACAATTCAACAAACCTTAGTTATTGCTGTTAGAATTGCTAATAAAGAAGGATTTAACTATATGTAAGATAACCAAAGATGTAAATGGAATTAAGTACACATTCTTAATATGAACTTAATACTTTTAATAAAATCATCTCCACAGATTGCCTCTATTTCCTTGCATAATTTTCACTTTGGTAATGTTGGCAAATGGCTGAAATAATTGGTTCTTAGTTATTAATAACCAAAGTAGCTTAGTTTAAGCAATAAAGTTTTAAAGAATGAAATGTCAGCAATAATAAACATGTTAGTAACTACATTTTAATTATTAAAAAGTTATACTGAGTTTCTCTCATTATAGTATACCTTAACTTTTTTCCATAAAATAATTTAAGTTCATACTGTAAAAAATCTATTATGAAAAATGAAATAGAAGATTTCTAAAACAAAACTGTAACCACACACACAGAGGAAAAGTTTTAGATTAATGCACATCTTGCCACAATGTTTATACTGTGTGATTATTTAAAAATAATACTGTACTTATAAAGCTATAAATCTGCCATTAATTTTTATCAGCAGTCCCATTTTTATTTCATTTATTGATTTCCATGTAACAGCATTGTTTTTCTAAAAGGCATACTGTCTTATTAAGAAAAATAAACCAAAACAAAAAAAGTAGAAGGGGGTTACATAATCTATATATTAACTGACAAAAAAGGGGAAGAGGTACTCCCTCAAATTTCCTAAAATATTAGGTTGAACCATATGAAATGCCTGATATGTAATTCCTTTGATCTATAATATGATTTAACCTAATAGGATAAAAAAATATTATCACAGATATACTAATTATAATTAGTATTAACAATGACTTATTAGATGTACCTATACAATTTCAACCTTTCAGAACTAATAAAGTAGGGAAAATAAGTATTTAAGTAATCCCAAATTAAACTATTTCAGAGTAGAAAATAATACATAATGATGTAGTAGAATAGTGTAGCTGGTATTTACTAGATACTACACTTTACCATTTGCTAAATCTAGAGTTATGAAAGAAATTCTGATGGTCAAGCAGTTGATTGGCCAATAATATAAGTGTCTCTAGAACTAGGTAATGTCTCTAACTTCTATTATACCTATAACATCTAGAACAATGTTGGCCCCATAGTAGGCTTTTAAAAAGTAGTTGGTGAGAACTAAAATTCCCGAAGTATAAACTGCTATTATGATGACGACCATGTCAAATGTGCCCCAGAGCTTGCAGATAGGTTATACCTCTTTTCACTGAACTTGGTGTACTAGTTAATATTACTTAGCACAGATTCCTTATTTGCACACGCAGCAAAAGTCAGAGGAATTTTCATCTGTATCTTAGTTGTCTCACTACAGGGAATTAGGGCTACATTTTACAGGTAGTCTGTAGAAACTTACAGGAACAATAAAAACAAACATACAAAATATTAAGATCTTTTAATTACCAATTAATCATGAGATCAACAAATAGCTAATATTCCACTTAAAGGAATGGATAATAGTTCTGAGGTCAAACCATGAACAATCCCCAGTTTAAGATCTATATAAAATAAAAAATAACACTTTAAAAATAACAATTTAAAAAATAACTCTAGTTAGTAAGTTATACTAAATCAGTGCTTCTCAAATTTAAATATGTCTAAGAATCACCTGGGGATCTCGTTAAAATTTTTTTTAGGGAAGCAGCTGTGGCTCAATCAGTGGGGCTCCCGTTTACCATATGGGAGGCCCCGGGTTCGGTTCCCGGGGCCTCCTGGTGAATGCAGGCCTGCCCGCATGGCGTGGTTGGCTGACCCAGAGAGCACAGGCAGCAGGGGGCGGATAAATGAATAAATAAAAAATCTTTAAAAAAAAAAAAATTGTTTTTTTTAAATTTAGTAGGTCTGGGTGGGGCCTTGGATTCTGCATTTCTAACAAGTTTCTAGGTATGGTCTGCAGACCACACTTTTGAGTAGTAAGGTACAAATTATGAATTATAGATCACTGTGGCTACTGAAACAACCAGGTATTTTGGAGCTAATGAGAATGAAAATTAAAAATAGTAACTTCCACATAGCGGATGGCCTATTGAATTAAACACACAATGATTAAAAAAATGTTCCTTAAAATAAATGATATGACTCAAATAAATATATATTTAAGGGTCAAAATATTTTCAATAGCATTTACTTTGAAATTACATTAAAATGACAATAGCTACATAATTTTACACTCTTTTTTTATGGCATATGCCTAATATATGTATCTAATATAGAGTCAGTTTAAGCTATTAGGAAAATTCTTATATAGGAACTTAATTCTATTATCAATATCAAAAGAAAAATAATTTATATCAATTCTTTTGGTCACACATACCCTCTATTCCCTATTTAACAAAGAAAGGCATATATGTGGACTTTAAACTCAACTAAATTTCAAATAGTGCTTTCAAAAACACAATCCAATCAGTAAAGCTCACCTTAATAAGGAGAACAGATGCTTTTTTGAACAAAGCAAAACACCTTATTAAAACCTTCTTATTATCTTGAATTTGAAAAACATTTCTGAGGCACAGGGCCTCTAGAGGTGAAAAAGAAAGATCCACAACAGCTTGGATTACAGTTGAGTCACAATGCCAATACTCACGAGAGAAGGTTTTCAGTTATACTGCAGAAATTACAAGAAGAGTTTTAACCCCCACAAAGAACTTCTTTAAAATTGTCATTTTCTCTTGAGTTAATCTTTCACTTGTTGCAACCCATGGCATAGCCACAAAATCATAGATCTTAATAATGAAAGGGGCCAAAAAAATACAATTTGGTCCAAACTTCTGCTTAGGCTAGAAAAGTGATTCTCCAATTCACAGACAAGTTAATTAAAAACAACAGAGGTAAAGCAACCTAAGATGACACATTGGTAGAGGAAACCCTAGAACCTAGGACTCCTACTCCTGGTGCAGCACTCTTTCTACTACAGCATATTCTTTAAAGGGAATTTCTAACAAAACAAAACAAAAAATCCAACAACAACTAAACAGGTACTATAGTTTTAGGATTTATTTATATCTAAGCTTTCATTTTTAATCAAATGGCAAACATTAAAAGACTTTCTTTTCAACTTGAGAAGGAGAACTGTGTTCTGTGCTGGGGGAGGAGAGGGGAGGCCCTGTAGAAATCAAAAAAACTCCCTGACCACATCTCAGAAAAATTACATAATAAGTCATTACTTACTTTACCACTACTTCAAGCTAGAAATTATGCTCTTTGGGTATAAACTCAATAGGTTTGAGAAACATTTACTTCACTTCCTGCTACCTTGTTCCAAAAAGGACATAAGGCAGTGTACAAACATACATACAAAATAGTAAATTAAATAAAAAATAAAAGCAAAGTAAAAAGAAAACAATGAGAAATGTAAAAATGAATAGGTCCAAACAAGATGGATCACATTCACTATCAAAAGATCCAAAATTTATTTTTAAAATTACAAGCAAAACACTAAATGCATGGCATAAACCCCATATTTATACTGTATTTAAACTAAAAATCATACTAACATTTGTTAAAACTATGAGGATAGGAAAACTCCTAATCACTTATGAGCACCATACCAGCAATGATGACTACTTCAAAACCTACAGATAAGGACATTATTGTGACATGGTTAACAAGTTAACAAAATATATTTTACTAATATATGATTAAAATAGATGTTTTTCTCAAAGCACTATATTTAAAAAACAAAGAATTTCAAGGAAGGATTAAAAATCTATGGTGCTAAAAAAACAAAAAGGTTCAGAATAGTCATTATTTATCAAATAACGTTATGATCAAAAGGTGTTTTACACAGTGAAACAGTTAAGAAACGCTAATTTTAATTTTGGTTCCAATTTGTTACATTGAAGGTAGCACTTTATTTCTTATTCCTCAGTTTCTCCATTGTTTAAAAGGATAAATGTATTTTTTCCAGAGGTATGTTAAGGATCAATGAGCTTATGCTTATGTTTGAAAACAATGTAACTCTTAGCATCTGGATTTTGGATTTCATCTGCAAAGCAGCCTCCAGAATAAATCACATTTGGAACAGGAGCAAGCATGAATTGAATGAAAGATTTCGGCTACCAAAGAAAAGCAGTCATGGTATCTAAGGCTCTTAAACTTTTTAAAAAACTCACCTTTATTGACCTGACATACTAAGTTTTAAAAAGACTTTCGTTGACTTTCATAATTATATGCAAAAAGATTTAATGTAATTGTAGTTTTCTTTTTAAATATTAAACAAATTAAAATAAAAGGCTTTATGGAAAAATTAATTTTATTAAGAAAACTGACATTCACTTTAAAGTTGAACAGTCTAGCTTTCTTGCATTATAAACTGAAAAGTAAAAAAAATAATTTAGTCAATATAACAAAGTCATAAGTAACTTAAATTTGATATAAAAGTTTATATTGCAAAAATGCTAAACACTCAAAAATATTTATAATTTTTTTTGCAACTATTGCTGGTTAAAAAATCTGACAATCTGCCCTGAGCATATGCCATCATAATACCAAACTAGGGCTAGGCATAAATTTTTACTTGACCAAATATAATGTTGCAAATAATATTACTTGGTTTTGGTTTTTCAGCTCTCAAATTCTTGCAGGCTTAATCATATGCCACTTTCATAAGACTAAATCCAAAATTTATTTCAAGGTCTTAAGTAGCTGGAAAAAGTGGTGGAGGTTAATAATAGATGCTTTGAAGCCAATTCTTAATTGATTTTCCTACTCATATAGCCCAGTATTTTTCCAACTGAGGTTCTATGAGTACTTTCATTAGAAGCATCTGGCAGGCTTACTTGAAAAAATTAATAATAATTAAAACAGTAAGCTTTATCATTTAATCTTCACAACAACCCTATGCGGTACGTACTATTATATTCCACTGTAAAGATGAGGAATGGGAAGCACAAAAATATTAAGTAACTTACCCACTGTTACAGAATTAGGAAGTGGTAAAGCTGACACATGAACCCAAGTAGCCTGGTTCCAGAATCCATGTACTTCACTCCGCCATGCAGATTACTGATACCCACCTAGACCCATGGAATTGCAGTCTTTGGGGGATAAAATCAGGTACCTTCATTTTTAATAAAGGCATCTGACTTTTTCTATATTGTCTAAAATATGAGAACCACTAACATAACATAACTCTTATGAAGAGAGACACAGGTATGTTTAGTCTTTTTACAATATACACCAAAAAATGAATCCAATCCACCATTTGAATGGCCACAGTGTATAATCTAAATAGGGGTGGGGTTATTATTTTCTTCAATGGAGATATAGATAGTAGGTGTATATATAAATGAGTTCTTCTTCAAACAAACAGGCAGACTAGTGTGATTTCTAGGTCAAAATAGGATTCATTTTTTTAATCCATTAGGATTTAAAACCAAATTAACTTGTAATTTAATCTCTCAACAAGTTCCTCTCTATCTAACCCTATTTTCCTGTCAATTTAAAGAAGATCAGTACTCTGGCAAATAGGTCAGGTTTTGCAAAATGGATCAAACCATTTTCATTATTTTCAGCAATAAGATATTTCAGAATAGATAATATGAAGAAAATGCAGCTAAATGTTTCTCTGAAGTATTTTTTGTTTAATACTAGAAATGTGACATTTAAAGCAATTTGGATAAAATGAATGATTTGCAGAATGAGATGTCCTTATATTGCTAAAGCTTTTGGGAAGGAAACAAATTTACTTCTTTATTATATAAAAGTCTTCATACATGTGAGGAAATTTCAAATAACTAAAAACAAACTCCACATAAAATTATTTTTAGAGGCAAAACTATAATGTAAGTTTTGCATTTAACAACAAAGTTTATTAGTGACCAATATTATCTATATCCTAGTCTATAAATGTGCTTATTTGAAGCAAATATCCTATTCCCTTGTTAATTTTCTTTACAAGTAATACCATGGTATTCACATGGTAAACTAGGTATAAGAACCACTGCCCTCCTGAGTCTATTCCACACCCCCTAGCCAGACACAGAGAGACATACATACATACCCTCAAACCTTAAGAACAAGGAAAGGGACTCTATTTTAAAAAGCTAAATCTGGTAAACATGTATTTTTTGACCTTAAGTTTCTGACAGTGGTATGCAAATGGTCAATAACTAAAAATATCACTTAAGACAATTTTTTAGAACTTTTTTGTCCATGACCTAGAGTCAAAAATACTGTTTACATTGCAAGCCAGTATACACACATGCACCCACACATTTGAAACCAAGTAAATCATGAAACAAGATTTACTGTAACTCTATGTGAATCACTCTGATAGCTTCTTTTATATTTTAACTTTGCTAGCTTAAAAAAATATAAATGCTGGTCATGCAACCCACTAAACTGATTTCAGGCACCATTAATGGACCACCACCTGCAACTTCAAAAACACTGCCTATGCCACTGATTACTTGTAAAAGTCCATCCACTAAGTTAACAATGGAGAAAATATCAACAGTAGGCCAGATCTGTCCTGAGATCTATATTCCCAGGACTAATAGTTTGAGGATTTGAAGAAAAAATGAGTGGGAGAAACAGCAAAGGCTAGCATGACCATAGTGGAAACATGATGATATATTATGGCATTAAATATTATTTAAAAGCAATGGTAGAAAGACCTCTAAGTAAATAGTAGAGTCACATTTTCTTGTTGAAGCAAACATACTTTATAAAAAGGATTTTGTAAAAAGATATATCTGTAATTCATTCTAAGGATGTCATTAAAATATTCTAAAATACTGAGAAAAATATGTCTATTTCCTTTCTCTGATGGTTTAAAAGTATTAAACTTTTACCAATTAGTAGCTTCTTGTATAAAAACACTTCCAAAAATAGGATTTCTACTGAAAATAGATGTTTCCATATGTCTGGATATAAGAAACTGTTAAACTCATATTATATATTATCAATATTTTCATGTTACTACCCTTTTCTTTTTCTTTTTTACTTGACTTGAGGAGAATTAGAGAAATTGATCTTAACATTACTTTTGTCTTTTGGTAGTTAAGTATTAGTTTAAAAACTTTTGGAGAAGTGTTTAACCTAAAATGGACTGTATATACGAATCCAAAGAAATTTCTAAAGAAAGTGTAAGATGTTGAAGAAAACAATTCTTTATTTAAATAAGGAAAAAAGCATATAGGGTGTGATTCTTTGCCTATTCTTAAAACCAGAGACTGAAAACTCTTCACATAATGACATGGCAATAAATAAAATTACTTTTCCTGCAAATATTTAAAGACTATGTCAATTAACTTTTACTTAATATTCTGTTTGAAGTTCATTTATAGCTAAGAGAGTTAAAAGATTTGTTTTTCAAGTTAATAAGGCTACTATTTCTATATTGCCCCCAATAAGTGAAAATGGATTACCTAAGCAATATTACCATGTACAAATTATGATTTTATTCTTAGAAGACTTTAATTTACAAAATATAAGTTTATATATATATATATTTTTTCCATTAAACTACTTGTACAAAACTTAGTATAGGTTAACATAAAAGACCCACAGATTTTTAATATATATATTTTAAAACATCAAGAGATAAAAACAGGAAAAAATTGTGAAATACAAGCTGATTTAATCCTGGCCATGTCTCACTTGCAGGGAAAAAAAGTCATAGTTGGAAACATTTTGTTAAAAGTATGTTTGCTACAATTTCTTGGAGTTCAGCCAATCTCTCAAGGAAAGATATAAATACGGAAACAAAAAGAAATTTCAACAATTTGAGACAAAGTTGAAACATTTACCTGAAATTCTGGTATAGTAGGTGACTTTGTGACAGTTTTCCTCTTCTTTGTGATTGCTTTTTTAGATATGGATTTTTTTCCTTTCAAGATTAAAAGAGAAAAGCTTCATAATGCTGTTTATAGTACTTCATTAGCAAAAAAAAAAACACAAATTACATAGAACCTTGAAAGTTAAATTATAACAGCTCACTGCTAGTGAGTCAAATAAAATGATGAATCAAAACAAGCCTTAGTAAAAGCAAACATTAAACTACAACTACCTGTTACAGACATATTAACAAATGCTATTCCTTATGTAAGAACCAAATTATTACAATTGCCAATGTGCTGCACAATATCAAAATTTACTGCAAGATTTGGCAAAAAAAATCATATTACTACTGCTCAGTTAAAATTGACATTCACACCTTAAAATGAAACTACAAAGGAAAAAAAAAACCTTACCTTTAACATGACTTCTGCAGTCAGGAACATGGTTAGAACTAGACTCTGAAGGCTATGCTCTCTAGCCAACCTAATGTGAAAATCCCCTCAGTAGCTTAGGAAACACTCTATGCCTTTTACTGTACACTCACCTAATAGACTGCTTTTGGCAGTATTCAATATCCAAAGTTTTAAAAGAAGGTAAACATCTCCTTTTAAAGTGCATGTAGTCATTTGTACAATCAATCACTGGGAAAATAAATCTCACATTCTTAAAGAGATTCAATTCATAGCATAGAGTGATATATACCTATTCTAGGTGTTTGACAAAAAGATACATACATGTACATAACCTCTATTTTTAGGAAAGAACATGTTAAAGTAAACACCCTCCCCACTGTAATTAGCAAAATCAACTAACCAGTAATTATTCAACAAATACTAGATATACAGCACTATACAATTTATGGAGACAAGGAATTATAAAATGGAGAACTACTCTTCTCAAACAGAAAATAAGTACATAAAGTAACTCTGCTGTACATAATCCCTAATGTTCTTTTCTAAACCTTTTCCTATATAGATATGATCTTCTTGCATAAAAGCAGTCAATTTGATTGGAATATTTTATTCAACTCATGGACACAATTCCAGTTTACAATACCATTGTACCATCTTCTGTATTCCTTTTTCATCTTATCAAATAAGAACTATGATTTGGGTAATTTCTAACTTTTGACTCAATAAAATACACGTACACTGTGCTTGAACTACTGCAAATTTTGAGTTCTGAGGTTAAAATGAGTTTTATTAACTTGTTTTAATAAGTATCACCCTGCTTTCATTTGCCATTTGCTTTTAACTAATTTGAAATAAAAATAACCCAACAAATATTACTTTTTCTCATTTGCTTCTATGCTTACACAGTACCTACAACAGGGAACTAAATTCCTACAAAAATAGCTAAGTGGGTGGCTGCTTAAACAAGTAATACTCAGGGAGAAGTGAACAAATTCTTAATATCTCTATAACGTAACTACTATGGCACTACTAAACTGGTGCCATAGGTATCTCCTAAGGAAACTCATGAATCTGATCATCAGGATGCCATCCCTTTATCTACTACCTTTACTATTTCTAAAAGTTCCTGGGAGAAGATGTAATGGTCTTATTGGCCTCAGTCTGAAAAGATGCCCTACTTTCTTGTACTACTCATATGCCTGCTTCAAAAATCAGTAGGATATAAAAACAGCAATTTGAAGGAACTGAAATCCTCTCTCAATCCCTATCTCCTAGCACTCAATCTCTAATTAGCTAAATAAAGAAAAGAAATGATTTATTTTATATTCAATCATAAGCACAATTTAGTTCATCCTAGATAGTCTCATGAATTTTCTGTTATTGTACACACTAAACTAAGGTATAAAATTCTCAATGAACTCTAGTAGCCACTACATTCAAATGGCTTAAGAAGCTGAGGTGGATACAGTGTATTTTAGCTCATCATAACATTAGAATACTTAAATATTATAAAGTAACAGGAGGTAGCATTGCATAGCAGTTACAAACTTGAGTTTTGGAACTAGACCACCTGGGTTTGAATACCAGTGCTAACCACCTACTAGCTGTGAGACCTTGAGCAAATTGCTTTATTTTTCTGTGCAGTTTCTTCATCTGTAAAACAGAGATAATAATATTATCTACTTTGTGAAAATTAAATGAATTAAAGCATGTAAAGAACTTAAGAATACTGCCAGATGCATGGTAAATACTCAATAAATATAAGTTATCTGCCTTTGTTAAACTTTGGTGATAGTAGTCTAAACAGAAAAAAAAAAATTTTAATCCCTCAAATTATTTTTTATTAACTTATTTCTTTAGTTTTGTTCTTGCTTATATGTCTTCTGTACTACTGCTCTACTCTGTACACATATCAATTTATGTAACATATATCATGCAATATTATAATGATCTACTTATAAATTGGTCTTCCCTAACTAGATTGTGAATTACTTAGTAATTACATTACTAAGTTTGTATTTACAGCATTTACCATACAATAAGTTCTGAGAAGTGACCCTTAAATACAAGAATCTTACTTTTCATCAGAAATTCTAATGAGTCTAGGGGTAAGAAAAGGAAGGCAGGTGATTGTTCTGCAATGCTAAGGGTTCACTTGAGTTCATTTTATAATGAGAGAAACACTGACAGTCACTTTAAACAAATTACTCAATTTAACAGAGTTTCACAACATGACCAAAGAGTGATGTAGTAAGAAAACTAACATTTACTGAAGCCTCCTATGTGTCAGACATGTAGTAAGGTGATTTATATAAATTATTTCATTTAATTCTCAAAACAACCTTTCCAGGTAGGTAATACCATCATTTTAATGTGGGCTAACTGAAAATCAGAAAGATTAATTAACTTTCTCAAATATCATGCAGTAAGTAAGCACCATAGCCAGGGATTCTAATACCAAAGTCCAATCCTATTACGTAATTTTAGCTCTCAAAAAATCACAGTTACCTTGTATTGATTTCTACCACATGTCAGGCATAATGTCAGGTAGTATGCATTTGCTATTGCAATTAATCTTTACAACAAAAGGTATTATCTTTTTTTTTTTTTATTTAATTTTGATCCATTTATTTAATTAAAAAAAAAAGGAAGGGGAAAGTGATCATGGCCAAAAAAAATAGTAATTAACGCCCCCCATACCCAGAGCTCTAGCCAGTCACATGAGCATCAACCACATCCCACTACTCAGTGCTTGATATTCAGCTGGTGGCACACACTGCCCCATGTGACCACCCTGAAAGCACAGGGGAAATGGGTGCCAGTTTTAGCTCTCAGCAGGTTAGTCAAAACCACACAAACCAGTGGGCTAAAGTCCAGAAACTCCAGGTTTTCTGCCCATTGGCTGAGAGCATATACAAACTGTCATAAGCTTGTAAAATTTAAGGGGAGGGGACACATACACACACACACAGAGGAGCAGGAGGTTGGCTGAAGAGACACAATAGGTCACCCCAGCTTTTTCCTGGGCTAGTGGCTCGATATAAACAGGGGTCAGGTGGGTGAACTCCAGGTTTCTTATAAAACAAAGTCATCCCTCAAGGAGGAGGAACTGAGATGTTTCATGTGAAACAGCTCTTCCTGTAGAGGGCACAGGAGAAACGACAGCTGACTCTCCCATCTAGGAGAGAGTGGTGAGGAGGTTCTTCTAGTACCATGAAGTAAGATAAAAGGCAGAGGGAGAATCCTGAGGTTTTAGCCAAATGTGAGACTGGTACACACACAGTTAAAGACTAAAAGCCATTAGGAACCCTCAAACCCCAAATGCCATCTCCACACACTGGCTCTACAAAGTGCTGCAGGAGATTTTTGCTGTGAACCTAAGTCAAGTTAGGTGCCTGACTATGGGTAGTGGGGAGGGCAATATATTTATATTGTTGAAGGGATGAGGTGGGAAAAATGGCCATGATCTAGTAAAAAGAGGCCTGCAAGAAGCAGAAAATATTTAGAGAACATTTTAATATATATTTTCATATATATATTTAAAGTTAAGAAAAATAAAACTAATTCAAGCCATGCCCTGTGCAAAAAAAAAAAAAAAAAAAAAAAAAAAAAGAAAATTTTAAATTGAGACCTCTGCTGCTCTGGTCTCAACTTAAGTATCACAGTCAGCTTGTTACTTTTATTTTAGAAGAAAAGATGTAAAAGTTTCTTTCAATCACTCAGAAGGCAAGTGTAACCACTTATATAAACAGAATGGCAGGGAACAGAAGAAAAGGTAAGTCAGAGGTGAAAGGGCAGAACAGGAGAGAAAGAGAATTTTCAAAAATAAAATTAACAAGGTGACTGCTCCAGAAGGGGGCTGTGAAAAAGGATATGGGTGGACCGAAGTCTGTTAGTCAAGTAATGATTCAACTTTTAAATTATTTTCTTGTTCTTTTTTGTTGTTTTGTTTGTTCAAGTCTAAGATTTGGAAATGCTGACCCTTTGTTAACAAGAGCCAACAGGAAATATAGGATCCCTTCCCTCCCCCGGCCTGCCTCCACTGAAGCCATCGTCGTCTCCTTGGCTGGATGCTGGAAGAGTCCTCTGTGTGTATGGACTCAGGATGACAGGGCAGCCTCCTTCTGTGGTTGCCGGGCTTGTGAACGCTGCAGTATCTTTTGGCTTTCCACGTCTCTAAAATGTTTTTCAACTATTTTGCGTACATGGCTCAGTGCACTCCCCTCTTTGCCTTTACAGTTTTCCACTTGATATGGGGGTGCAATAACAACTTCTTCCATGACTACAATGTTTTTTTCTTGCCATTTACAGTCTTTAATGGTCTTGTGAATGGTCTGGAAGAGCTGCTGGCCCTCTAGGGAGACACCAGCACTGATTGCATAGGCTTGGCTCAGCTGCTCCTCCTTCTCTGTCCGTGCTTTGCTGGCAAGCTTACTAACATTGAGTGAAGCTAGGGGAGGAGGGGTTTCTGTTCGGTCATTATTTCCACTTCTGAAACATACTGTAAGTTTATGAGCAAGATGTCTGCATGGTTGGGCTTTCCACTGGAAGAGGGACATTTTAAAGCCAGCATTTTGGACTGGTAGTCGAAGGCTATCACCTCGCCCTGCAGCCGCTGCTCCTGGCACGTCCGGCACGACACCTGGCTCCCAACGCTGAAGTACTCGCCCGGAGGAGCCGCCATCTTGGGAAAGCAGCCGCGGCCGGTGGCGGTGGCGGCGGCCCAAAAGGTATTATCTTGATTTTGCACAGATAACGGAACAGGCTAAAAATATTTGGTAAATAAATTGATGGAGATCTGTAGCTAATATGCAATAAAAGCATAAATTTGAGCCTAGATCTATTTTATTTCAAAGCCATACTATTTAGATGGTAAAACAAATGCAGTATTTCAAACTTTCTGTAGGGGTGTAATCTGCTTCTGATTGATTTCCAAAAATCCCTTTTGATTAGGGTTAGAAGATTTGCATACTTAAACATATTTAATACCTTTAGACTATATCCTCAAAAAAGCAATTTGAATACAAATTTTCCTGTATTCTTTAGTAAAAATAAGCTCTTATTTTTCATTAAATATTACTTTAAAAATGAAGCATGGGGCCTGGATCAGTCCACCAAAGGAATGCTGATACAAAGTACTAGAAATCTATTGGCTTTTAAAAATGGTATTTATATGGGGTAAAAGCTTATGGTTACAAGGCTGTAAAAAGTCCAACTCAATGATGCTTTCTCACCAAAGTCAGGTGCCATGTGTTGAAGCAAGATGGTCGCCTATCTCTGGCTGGTCTCTGCCTTCCCCTCTGAGTTTCCTCTTCCTCTTGAGGCTCTGTGGGCCCAGCCTCTTGAGTTTTCATGCTTAAGTGAAGTCCTCTCTCTCCTGGTAGAGGGCTTGTTTCTTTCCAGGCCTCCTAATATCAGTCTCAATGCTCTTCCAATCTCAGCTGTAAGCTATCAGGCAAAATGGTTCATCTCTACCGGGAGCTTTATAGCTGTTTGAACCTTCTCCTTTCTGTCACATGGCAGGATCAAAAAAATGACAGGGCTCACTCTTCCTGTGTGTCTTCTTGAATGAGTAGTTCGCTTTACATCAGACCCAACAAGGGGACAGGGACTCAATCTGAGTCATGCCCTCTGATGTAGCCCAATCAAAAGCCCCCTAAATTGATCTTACCATTAAATCTTAATCAAAGGTCCCACAACTGAATTTAATACAATCAAAGGGTATCACATCCAGAGGAAAATATTAGTTTACAAACATAAGCCTTCTCTTTTTGGGATTCATAAAATATTTTCAAACTGCTATAGGGCCCTAGCCCAATTCAAGAAGGTGAAGTGAGATGCTTCAGGGCTCTATTCCCTTATAGAAGCTTTGAACAACCATCAAGAACTAGCAGAAACATCCTTTTAAAAGCTCCAGAAAACAGTTTAAGGATTGCAGTAACAGGGTGAGTGCCGAATCAAGAAAAAGGCCACATAAAAGTGACAGGATCTCCCAACACCCTGGCTGGCCCCTCCTATGTCCTTACCAGCTCTGCTTGGAGCCAATCTGTGCTCCCAATGTGGATCCTTGGTACTGGTTCCAAAGAGAGCAGAGTAATTCTCATGCACATACT
The DNA here is from genome assembly GCA_026826555.1 of Tolypeutes matacus. NCBI lineage: Eukaryota > Metazoa > Chordata > Mammalia > Cingulata > Chlamyphoridae > Tolypeutes > Tolypeutes matacus. The sequence goes on along the minus strand of JAKSZT010053764.1, from coordinate 16,088,519 downwards.
GGGAGAAATGTATGTTTGACCCAATCTGTCTGGTGGTGGTCTGAAGGACCCACCATCTCAGAATTTGCCGTGCATATAGAAGGTGGCTCACTGAGTGCTCCTATAGAATGCAGTGGGAGAGCAGTCAAGTCATGTTGCCTAGGCAAGGGATTTCTGGCTCTAGGATATACAGCGCAGTGCCCGAACATGAGAAAACCGTTTCCTGGGGAAGAAGGGACGTCCGTATCCGTGTAAAGTTGGGAATTCTTAGAGCCACATATGCATGGTTAAGACAAATGGCATGCATGGAGAGGATCAAGGAGGTCCCTATGCTTTGGCCTGGAGTTATTCTCCAAATTCATTATATGATGTGATGATTTGAAGTTATATGTACCCCAGAAAAAATGTGTTATTCAATCTAATCCATTCCTGTGGGTGTGAACCCGTTCTAAGTAGGATCTTTGATGAGGCTACTTCAGTTAAGGTAAAACCCACCTCATTCAGAATGGGACTTAATCCTATTACTGGAGTCCTTTATAAACAGAATGAATAGAGAGAGAAAGAGAAAGCCACAGAAGCAAGAAGGTGAAATCAACAAAATTTGGAAGACAAGGGACAGACTAACAGGCATTGTCACCTTCCTTGCCATGTGGCAGAGGAGCCAGGATCACAGCAGTTGGTCTTCAGGAAGAAAGCATTGCCTTGACGATGCTGTGATTTGGGTATTTTCTCGACCTCAAACTTTAAGCTAACAAATTCACATTGTTTAAGCCAACCCATATCTTCTTTAACCAGTCTGGGAAATTAAAATATATGGTTAAGCCCAGAAGGAGAGGACGTGCCAATCTTCAAAGACTGGGAAAGGTGTTTTCTTTTTAACTGCTTTTTGTTTTTTGCTGGCATTCAAGGAAAGTTCTGTCATTACACCAGATGGATAGAATCTTAAGGAACAGATGCCTCAGTTTAAATTCCAGCAATAACCTACTAAAATATCAAAATGCATAGGCTTTAACAAAAGATTACAAGACATACCGAAAAATAGGCAGTGATGGCCTAGGCAAAGGACAGGATTAAAACATTAGAAACCATCAGTAAGGAGGATCAGACCTGGGACATTTCAGACAGAAAAAAAAAAATTGTTCTTCAAAGACTGAAGTTGGTAGCATTGCCTCCTATTCAATTTTTTTTGGAAGAGTTTGAGCAAGACTGGTATCACATCTTCTTTAAACAAGTGGTAGATTTCACTTGTGAAGTCATCTTGTCCTGGACTTTTCATTTTAGGGAGGTTTTTGATGACTTTCAATTTCTTTGCTTCTGATTGGTTTGTTGAGGTCTTCTATTTCTTCTAAGGTCAGTTTGGATTGTTTGTGTGTTTCTAGGAATTTGTCCTTCTTATCAACACTGTCCAGTTTGTTGGTGTACAGTTGTTCATAATATCTTCTTATGATCTCTTTTATTTCTGTGGGGTCAGTGGTAATGTCCCCCTTTTCATTTTTTATTTTATTGAGTCTCCTTTTTTCTTTGACAATTTTATTGATCTTCTCAAAGAAACAACATTTGGTTTTGCTGACTTTTTTCTATTTTTTTTTTTATTCTTGATTTCAATTATTTCTGCTCTAATCTTTCCTTCAGCTTGCTTTGGGATTAGTTTGCTATTCTTTTTTCTAGTTCCTCCAAGTGTGCAGTTAGGTCTTTGATTTTAGCTCTTCTTTTTCAATGTAAGCACTGAGGGCTATAAATTTCTCTCTGAGCACTGCCTTTGCTGTATCCCATAAGTTTTGATATTTGTGTTTTGTTTTCATTCATCTTGAGATATTTACTGATTTCTCTGAAGATTTCTTCTTTGACCCACTGGTGATTCAAGAGTATATTGTTTAATCCCCATATATTTGTGAATTTGCCCTTCTTCCATCTGTTACTGATTTCCAGCTTCATTACATTATGATCAGAAAAGGAGCTATAATTTGTCTTTTTAACTTTATTGAGAACTGTTTTGTGACCCAACCTATGGTCTTTCCTGGAGAAGCACTTGAATGTATATCTGCTGTTTTGGGGTGTAATGCTCTATAAATTCTATTAGGTATAGTTCATTTATCATAGTATTCAAGTTCTTTGTTTCCTTATTTACCCTCCATTCATATGTTCTATTCAATGCAGAGAGTGGTGTACTGAAGTCTCCAACTATTATTCTAGAGACATCTAATTCTCCCTTCAGTTTTGTCAGTGTGTGCTTTATGTATTCTGGGGCACCTACGTTAGGTGCATAAATATGTTTTATTGCTATTTCTTCTTGGTGAATTGTCCCTTTTATTACTATAGTGACTGTCTTCATCTCTTATAACAGTTTTGCATTTAAAATTTATTTTGTCTGATATGGGTATTGCTACTCCAGATCTTTTTTGGTTACTATTTGCATGAAATATCTTTTTCCAACCTTTCACTTTCAGCCTGATTGTATCCTTGCATCTAAGGTGAGTCTTTTATAGATAGGATATAGATGGCTCATATTTTTAAATCCATTCTGTCAGTCTATGTCTTTTGTTTAGGGAGTTCAATCCATTAATGTTCAATGTTATTACTGTAAAGGCATTACAGTAATGCCTTTGGCTTTCTGTTGTCATTTATCCTTTGGCTTTCTGTTATCATATCTTTTATCTGTCTTTTAACTCTTTTAGTTACTCTTACATATAATCTTCATTTCTACACTCTTCTCCAAGCCTCTCATCCTTGTCTTTCTGTTCACGCTGCAGCACAACCTTTAGTATCTCTTGTAAATCGAGTCTCTTGGTGACAAGCTCTCTCAGTTCTTGTCTGTGAAGACTTTAAACTCACCTTCATTTTAGAAGGACAGTTTTGCCAGATAAAGAATTCTTGGCTAGCAATTTTTCTCTTTCAGTACCTTAAATAAATATATCATACCACTGCCTTCTTGCCTCCATGGTTTCTGATGGGAGATCGGCACCTAGTCTTATTGAGGTTCCCTTATAAGTGATATATTGCTTTTCTATTACTGCTTTAAGAATCCTCTCTTTATCTCTGGCATTTGACATTCTGAATAATAGGTGTCTCAGGGTAGGTCTATTCAGATTTATTGTTTGGGGTGTGTTGTCTTTCTTGAATATTGATATGCATGTCTTTCATAGGGTTGAGGAATTTTCAGTCATTATTTTCTCAAATATTCTTTCTTTCCCTTTTCTATTCTCTCCTTCTGCGATACCTATAACGTGTATGTTTGTGCATTTCACAGTCATTCAATTCCATGAGACCCTGTTCATTCTTTCCATTCTTTGCTCTTTGTTATCTTTTCAAGTTCAGATGCTCTGTCTTCTCTACCAATTCAAATCTGCTGTTAAATGCCTCTAATGTATTTTTAAATAAATCTAATGTATTTTTTAATCTCATTCACTATGTCTTTCATTCACATAAACTCTGTTACTTTTCTTTGCAGGCTTTCAAACTGTTCTTTATGTTCATCCAGGGTCTCCTTAATATCCTTTATCTCTTTAAACATATCCTTCAACTCCCTGAACTGATTTAGGGGATTTGTGTGATTATCATGGATTAGTTGTCTTAAATCTTGTATCTCGTCAGGATTATTGGTTTTTCCTTTGGGTGGACCATATTTTCCTGCTTCTTAGTATGGCTTGTGATTTTTTTGCTGATATTAGGCATCTGATTATGCTGGTGATTTTACTTTGTTGGTCTATTTCTCTTTTGCCTAGGGGTTTTATTTCACCGCTCTTCTTTGATTTTTGGTTCAATTTTTCCCAACACTTTAAGATTGCCCTATTTAAGTTATCAAAACAGGGACACACTAATGGGGTACAGACCAGATTAACTGGGTCTTGGAAAGGAAGGAGAAACAAGCCTTGTCTTCGTTTACTTTCCCAGCTGGCCAGTAGATGGCACTCTTCGGTGTACCTTTACACAGAGATGGCTCTTTAAATTTCCACTGATAGGATTTCCTGAGCCAGTGAGATTTAAAGCCAGGCTATGCTGTTTAAACTCACCGAAGAGAAACCAAACTCAGCCCTCTACCACGCTCTCCCTTTTCCCAGGGAGAATATGTCCTTTCCTCTCTCCATTGGCTCCTTAGCTGCAGGTTTTAGAGAGGCTGTTCACCTCTAGGATGGAGGATGTGGGGCATTCCCAGCCACAGGGGCCAGAAACTCCGTTTTCCTTTTGGCCTTTTCATCACTCTGTCCCCAATCCAACCTGGACAATTCGTGTGGCATTCTCCTGGTCTGCAGATTCCCAAAGCAGGTCCCGCAGCCAACTTCTGCCCTTTCTTCCCTGTTTTGTAAGGAATCTGCACTCTGTCTGACCTACTCCAGTGCCAACTTTCTGGAAGTTCCCCATTCAAAAAAGTGAACAGGGATTGTGGGAAGATGGCATTGGATTAAGCAAAGTTCAGAAAACAATGGAGAAAGAGCCAAAAGGTGCATGAGGGACCTGCTTTGGGGGTCACCAGACCAGGACAGTGCTTCACAACTCCCAGAAAGGTGAGGGACAGAGAGACAAAGAACCCAAAACAACAAACTGAGTTACTAAACCTGCCGGCTGCCGGGAAAGGCTCCCCTCTCCAACCCCTGACATATTAAGTGGGGCGTAAAACTCCGGGCTCACTGTAGCTGACTAAGAAGGGAGCAACATCTTCCTCCCTGTCAGCTGTTATGAGTAAAAAGTGAGGGGGAGTTGGGGGGCTTTTCTTCAGTGAATTCGGCCAGCAAAATCTGTTTTGAATCTTGGTTCTGGTCAGATCAAAACAAAGGAAAACTGAGAGATACACCTCTGTGGAAAGGTGTGCCAATAAGTGTCATCTGCTGGCCGATCTGGAAATTGCAGGGGCAAAAACTGCAATTGTGTCTCTCTGTTCTCTAACTTCTGGGAGAAAATCTGAGCCCCATTAGTGAGTCCTTGGCATGATTTTTTTTTTTTTTAACTTTATCTTGTACATTTAATAATTGAAAACATAAGCAATTAAAAACTAAAAAGTAAACAAAGATGAATAAATATATACATTTCTCAATTAAATGTAATGGATACATGTAAGTTTTTTTGTTGTTGTTTTGTTTTTTGTTTGTTTTTTGTTTTTTTTTGTGAATCAAACAATATATTACACAATATATTTGGTTCATAGTAATGCATTCATACAGTATTTGTCCTTTTGTGTCGGCTTGCTTCACTCAACATAATGTCCTCCAGGTTCATCCATGTTGCCATATGCTTTATGACTTCATTTCTTCTTACAGATGCATAATATTCCATCGTGTGAATAGACCACAGTTTGTTTATCCATTCATCTGTTGATGGACACCTGGGTTGTTTCCAACTTTTGGCAATGGTGAATAATGTGGCTATGAACATTGGTGTGCAGATGTCTGTTCGTGTCACTGCTCTCAGTTCTTCTGGGTATATACCCAGTAGTGGTATTGCAGGGTCACGTGGCAAGTCTATATTCAACTTCTTTAGGAACTGCCAAACAGTCCTCCATAGTGGTTGTACCATCCTGCATTCCCACCAACAGTGAAGAAGTGTTCCTATCTCTCCACATCCTCTCCAACACTTGTAGTTCTCTGTCTTTTTAATAGTGGCCATTCTGATAGGTGTGAAATGATATCTCATTGTAGTTTTGATTTGCATTTCCCTAATCATGAGTGATGTTGAGCATTTCTTCATGTGTTTTTTTGCCATTTGTATTTCTTCTTCGGAGAAATGTCTATTCAAGTCTTTGGCCCATTTTTTAACTGGGTCATTTGTCTTTTTATTGTTGAGTTGTAACATCTCTTTATATATCCTGGATATTAAGCCCTTATTAGATATGTGATTTCCAAATATTTTTTCCCATTGAGTTGGCTGCCTTTTTACCCTTCTAACAAATTCCTGTGAGGTGCAAAACTGTTTAATTTTGAGGAGGTCCCATTTATCTAATTTTTCTTTTGTTGCACGTGCTTTGGGTGTGAGGTCCAAGAAACCTCCACCTACTACAAGGTCTTGAAGATGTTTCCCTACATTTTCTTCCAGCAGTTTTATGGTCCTGGCTTTTATATTTAGATCTTTGATCCATTTTGAGTTGATTCTTGTATAGGGGGTGAGATAGGGGTCCTCTTTCATTCTTTTGGTTATAGATATCCAGTTCTCCCAACACCATTTGTTGAAGAGACTGTTTTTTCCCATCAGCATGGGCTTGGTAGGTTTGTCAAAAACCAGTTGACTATATAGGTGAGGGTTTATTTCTGGATTCTCAATTGTATTCCACTGATCAATATGTCTATCTTTATGCCAGTACCATGCTGTTTTGACCACTGTAGCTTTGTAATATGTTTCAAGGTCAGGCAGCGAAATTCCTCCCACATTGCTCTTCTTTTTTAGAATACTTTTGGCTATTCGGGTGCACGTACCCTTCCAGATGAATTTGGTAATTGCCTTCTCTAATTCTGTAAAGTAAGCTGTTGGGATTTGGATTGGTATTGCATTGAATCTATAAATCAGCTTGGGCAAGATTGACATCTTCACAATATTTATTCTTCCAATCCATGAACACGGAATGTCTTTCCATTTGTTTAGGTCTTTTTAAATTTCTTTTAGCATTGTTTTGTAGTTTTCTGCATATAGGTCCTGTACTTCTTTGGTTAAATTAACTCCTAGGTATTTGAGTCTTTTTGTTGCTATTGAAAATGGAATTTTCTTCCTGATTTCCTCCTCAGATTGTTCAGTACTAGTGTACAAAAACATTACTGATTTTTGTGTGTTGATCTTATATCCTGCCACTTTGCTGAACTCATTTATTAGTTCAAGTAGCTTTGTTGTGGATACTTCAGGATTTTCTAAATACAGGATCACGTCATCTGCAAACAGTGAGAGTTTTACTTCCTCTTTTCCTATTTGGACACCTTTAATTTTTTTGTCTTGTCTAATTGCCCTAGCTAGAACTTCTAGTACAATGTTGAATAACAATGATGACAGTGGGCATCCTTGTCTTGTTCCTGATCTTAGGGGGAAAGCTTTCAACCTTTCCCCATTGAGTATGATGTTGGCTGTGGGTTTTTCATATATGCCTTTTATCATATTGAGGAATTTTCCTTTTATTCCTATCTTTTGAAGTATTTTGATCAAAAAAGGAGTTGGATTTTGTCGAATGCCTTTTATGCATCTATTGAGATGATCATGTGGTTTTTTTCCTTCAATTTGTTAATGTGGTGTATTACATTGATTGATGTTCTTATGTTGAACCAGCCTTGCATACCAGGAATAAATCCCACTTGGTCGTGATGTATAAGTCTTTTGATATGCTGTTGGATTCGATTTGCAAGTATTTTGTTGAGAATTTTTGCATCTATGTTCATGAGAGAGATTGGTCTGTAATTTTCTTTTCTTGTGGAATCTTGGCATGATTTTGATTACTTAAGCTGGGCAATTTTAAAGACTTAATATAAGCGGAACCAAATATCAAAGAACTGTGAAAAAATAATAATAGGCAAGAGAGTGAAATTGGCCATCAGAGTAAACTCACCAACAAATTCAGATGCCTAGACCTCAGCAAAAAATTACAAGCCATAACTAGGAAACAGGAAGAGATGGCTCAGCCAAAGGAACAAACCAAATATCCTGAAGAGAGACAGGATTTAAGAAAATTAATAAATGATAATCACACAACTCTCCTAAATCAATTTAAAGAACTGAAAGAAAATATGACTAAAGAGATAAAGGATATTAAGACGACACTGGGTGAGCATAAAGAACAATTTGAAAGTCTACAAAAAAAGTAACAGACCTTATGGGAATGAAAAATATGATGGATGAAATTAAAAATATATTAGAGGCACATAAGAACAGATTTGAATTGCTCAAAGACAGAATTAGTGACTTCAAAGAAAGAACATCTGAACTGGAAAAGACAGAAGAACAGAAAAAAAAAAAAAAAAGAAAATGGAAACAATGGAACAGGGTGTCAGGGAATTGAATGACAATGCAAAACATAACAACATACACATTATCAGTGTCCCAGAAGAAGAAAATGGAAAAGGGGCAGAAAGAATATTGGAAGATATAATGACTGAAAACTTCCCTACCTTATAAAAGACATGAATATCAATATCGAAGAAGGACAACAGACCCCAAATAGAATAAATCTGAATAGACCTACCTTGAGACACCTACTATTCAGAATGACAAATATCAGAGATAAAGAGGATTCTGAAAGCAGGAAGAGAAAAGCAAAGCATCACATACAAGGGAAACTCAATAAGATTAGGTGCTAACCTCTCATCAGAAACCACTGAGGAGAGAACAAAGTATGATGTATTTAAGGTACTGAAAGAGAAAATCTGCCAGCCAAGAATTCTGTATCCAGCAAAGCTGTCCTTGAAAAATGAAGGGAGTTAAAAGTCTTCACAGACAAACATAAATGGACAGAATATGTTACCAACAGACCCGAATTACAAGAGATACTAAAGGGAGTGCTGCAACCTGAAAGGAAAAAACAAGGATGAGAGACTTGATTAAGAGTGTAGAAATGAAGATTATTAGAAAGGGTAAATTAAAAGGTAAAAAGATAGACAATATTATGATATGACAACAGAAAGCTAAAGTCAAAATGGATGAAGTAAATAATGCCTTTAGAGTAATATCACTGATTGTTAATGGCCTGAATTCCCGAATCAAAAGACATAGCCTGACAGAACAGATAAAAAAATATGAGCCATCTATATGTTGTTGTGGCAGTTTGATATTATTTATGAATTCCAAGAGAGAGATTGTTTGTAAACTGGTCTGCTTCTCTGGGTATGATACCATTTGATTGTATTAGATTCAGCTGAGATGTCTGATTAAATTATGTTAAGATTAGGGATTTGATTCAACCACAACATTATAGAGTTACTCAGTGTTGAGTCCCAGGCCTTGGGCTGATAAAATGGAAGTAGAGATGCAGAGAAGCAGATACATGGGTTAAGACAGAAGGCTCCATTAGACATGGCAGAGGTCCCATGAAAAGAGATGAGCCTGACAGTCTACAGCTGACCTTGTGACAAGAACCATCCTACAGCTAAGCTCGAAGAAGCTGGGACCACAGAGCCTTAAGAGGAAGAAGGAAGGCTGAACCCTCACAGACATCACTTGCCATCTTGCTTCAACATGTGGTCAGTGACTTTGGGTGAGCAAGTATTTCTTATGGTACCATGAGTTGAAATCTTTAGGGCCTTTGACTGTTAGCTTCTACCCCAAATAAATACCCTTTTTATAAAGGCCAACAGAGTTCTGGTACTTTGCATTAGCATCCCTTTGGCTGACTAATACAGTTGTCTACAAGAGACTCACTTCAGACATAGAACACAATGAGATTAACAGGGAAGGGTTGGAAAAAGATATTCCATGCAAATAGTAACAACAACAATAAAAAAGAGCTGGAGTAGCAATACTAATATCAGACAAAATAGATTTTAAATGCAAAACTGTTTTACGTTAAAGGATGAAGAAGGTCATTATATGTTAATAAAAGGGACAACAGAGCAAGAAGAAATACCTATACTAAATATTTATGCACCTAACCTCAGTGCCCCAAGACACATGAGGCACATACTGGCAAAGCTGAAGGGGGAAATAGATGTCTCTACAATAATAGTTGGAGACTTGAATACATCACTCTCAGCATTGGACAGAACATCTGGACAGAGGACAAAAAAAGAATCTGGACAGAGGACAAAAAAAGAAATAGAGAGCTTGAATAATATGATATATGAACTAGACCTAACAGACATCTACAGAGCATTGCACCCCCAAAACAGCAGGATATACATTCTCTACAAGTGCCCATGGATCCTTCTCCAAGATAGACCATATGTTGGGTCACAAGACAAGTCTCAATAAATTTAAAAAGACTGAAATTATATAAAACACTTTCTCTGATCATAACGGAAGGAAGCTAGAAATCAATAATGACAGAAAAAGGGAAAATTCACAAGTATATGGAAATTAAAAACATACTCTTAAATAATCAGTGGGTCAAAGAAGAAACTTCAAGAGAATTCAGCAAATATCTTGAGATGAATGAAAAGAACACAACATATCAAAACCAAGGAAACGGATGTGGCTCAAGAGGTTCGGTGTCCGTCTACCATATGGAGAGACTGGGGTTCGATCCCGGTACCTCCCGGTAAAAAAAAAAAAAAAAAGACAAAACCTATGGGACACTGCCAAGATAGTACTGAGAGGGAAATACATAGCCCTAAATGCTTACATTAAAAAAGAAGAAAAAACTAAAATTGGAGACCTAAATGCCCACCTGGAGGAACTAGAAAAAGTACAGCAAATTAATCCCAAACCAAGTTGAAGGAAAGAAATAGTAAAGATCAGAGCAGAAATAAATGAAATCAAGAACATAAAAACAACAGAGAGATTAAAAAAAAAAAAAAAAAAAAAAAACAACAACAACCCAAAAGTTGGTTCTTTGAGAAGACCAACAAACTCAACAAACCTTATAGCTAGACTGACAAAGAAAAAAAGACAGAAGACACAAATAAATAAAATCAGAAATGAGAGGGTGGACATTACCACTGACCCCACAGAAATAAGAGAGATCATAAGAGGATACAATGAACAACTATATGCCAAAAAGCTAGAAAATGTAGACAAGATGGATAAATTTCTAGAAACACACAAGCCACCTACACTGACCCTAGAAGAAATAGAAGACCTCAAAAAACCAATCACAAGTGAAGAGATTGAAACAGTCATCAAAAACCCCCCAAAGATGAAAGGCCCAGGACTGGATGGTTTCACAGGTAAATTCTACCAATCATTCAAAGATGACCTAATACCGATCTTGATCCAGCTCTTCCAAAAAAGTGATCAGAAAAGAATGCTACCAAACTCATTCACACTTTCTTGATAAAAACACTCCAAAAGATAGGAGTAGCAGGAAGCTTTCTCAATATGGTAAAGTGCATATATGAAAAACCTACAATTAGCATTGTACTCAATGGTGAAAGACTGAAAGCTTTCCCGCTGAGATGAGGAACAAGACAAGGATGCCCACTGTCACCACTATTATTCAATATTGTGCTAGAGGTTCTAGCTAGAGCAATTAGGCTAGACAAAGAAATAAAAGGCACTCAAATAGGAAAGGAAGAAGTAAAACTTTCACTACTCGCTGATGACATGATCCTATATCTAGAAAATCCTGAAAAATCCACAACAAAGCTACTAGAACAGATGAGTTCAGCAACATGGTAAGATACAAAATTAATATGCAAAAATCTATAGCGTTTCTATACACTCCTGATGTGCATTTTAATGAGAAATCAGAAAAAAATTCCCTTTTTAATAGCGACTGAAACAATAGAATATTTAGGAATAAACTTAACCAAGGACATAAAGGATCTGTGTTCAGAAAACTATAAAACATTGCTAAAAGAAACCAAAGAAGACTTAAATAAAAATGGCAGGGGGAAGCGGCTGTGGCTCAATCAGTAGGGCTCCCGTTTACCATATGGGGGGCCCCGGGTTCGGTTCCCGGGGCCTCCTGGTGAAGGCAAAGCCCGCCCGCATGGCGTGGTTAGCTGACCCAGCGAGCACAAGCAGCAAGGGGGGGATAAATGAATAAATAAATAAAATCTTAAAAAAAAAAAAAAAAAAAAAAAAATGGCAGGACATTCCATGTTCATGGATTAGAAAACTAAATATTGTTAAGATGTCAATTCTACCCAAACTAATTTACAGATTCAACGCAATCCCAATAAAAATCCCAACAGCCTTTTTTGCAGAAATCAAAAAGCCAATAATCAAATTTATTTGGAAGGGTAAGGGGCCCAAATAGCCAAAAATGTCTTAAAAAGGAAGAATGAAGTTGGAGAATTCTCACTTCCTGATTTTAGAGCATAGCATGGTACTGGCATAAGGACAGACAGACTGACCAATGGAACCGAACTGAGAACTCAGAAATTGACCCTCACATCTATAGTAAAGTGATTTTTGACTAGGCTATTAAGCCCACCCAGCTGGGCCATAACAGTCTATTCAACAAATGGGGCTGAGAGAACTGGATAGCCTTATCCAAAAGAAAGAAAGACCCCTATATCACAACTTAATCAAAAATTAACTCAAAATGGATCAAGGACCTAAATATAAAAACAACAACCATAAAACTCCTCGAAGAAAATGTAGGAAAACATCAAGATCTTGTGGTAGGCGGTAGTTTCTTAAACCTTATGTCCAAAGCGTGAGTAACAAAAGAAAAAATAGATAATCCAACTTCCTAAAACTTCAACACTTTTCACCTCAAAGGACTTTGTCAAAAGGGTGAAAAGGCAGCCAACTCAATGGGAGAAAATATTTGGAAATCACATATCTGATAAGGATTTAATATCTATGATATATAAGGAGATCATACAACTCAACAATAAAAAGACAAACTATCTGATTAAAAAATGGGCAAAAGACTTAAAAGACAACTGTCCAAGGGAGAAATACAAATTGTGAAGCAATGCATGAAAAATGTTCAACATTACTAGCAATCAGGGAAATGCAAATCCAAGCTACAATGAGATATCATTTCA